>CM039486.1:16625091-16878494 GCA_022433065.1 Begonia loranthoides | reverse complement strand
CCATAGGCGTTTATCGATCATACAATACTATGATGATTTTACGAAAAGAAAGTTTTAAATTTTACGCATGTTAAAGAAATAGAAAAATACGGGATGTTACAATTGGTATCAAAGCATTCCGGGTTTTAAAATCGATTCTGTAGACTGCTTACCATCACAAGCTTCAACTTGGACATCTTTATCCCATTATTTTGAGATTGAAGGAAAGGAATCATGATCAAGAATTTGTTGCTTAGAGAATTTATGGGAAATGTAATTTCACTTGTACAACAGTTGGAATTGTTGTACTTGATGTAAGTGATCGTAGCTTTCTTTTTATATAATAGACTTATAGATATGATAAAAGATAGACGATACTGGTACTTTTTGGGTTTTGAGTGCAAAAATTAGCTTTGGGGTAGTAAAGAAATAAGGGAGGCTTTGCCCAAATTTTTCTAAATAGGAGAAATGAGATAAGTGGAAATTCAAAATTTTGCGTGAACTAGATAATTTGGTTTGGTTATCTACAATTCCGATAAAAGGAAATATGATTGTTTAGGTTGAACCAAGAAATTGGGTTTTATTTCCTAGGTTAGATTTTTTTATGGGTTAGAGAATGGAATCTCTAGTTGCTTTTAGGAACAACTTGATATAGTCTAAGTTTAATGTTCTAGTGTTTGGGGTAATTGAGGAGGGATAGAAAATGGATAATAAGGCTTGTAATAGATTTGGTTTAAGTTCACCATTCCGGGTAGAATCCGAACAAAATAGCCAAAAACGTAATTACAATGATATGGATAAAGTTACAAAGGACTTACTCAGCTTTGATTGTAAGGAAAGAGGTTACGTCACTATCTAATTGTGCAAACAGTAATGACATAAGTTACACTAAGTACTTAAGAAATTTTTTTTTTCAGATGTAAACTATGAAGAAACGTTGTGATTTAGCAATTAATTGGAAAGTTTGACTAAGTTGGATTACATGTTGTTTTTTGTAAATTGATGAATCTTGGAAACTGTTAGATCAGACGATTTTTATTATGGAACTATTGAATGCTGTTCATTAAGGGAAAGCAAGCTACGTGCCAAGGTTGAAGTATAAGATGGAGTTGAGAATCTATCATCTATCATTTAAAGACTACAATGTACACTGTAAAACAAGATATAGGTTTGACGAGTCATTAAATTGGTACCACAAACATTTGGATGATTAGCTTATGGGGAGAATGGCAGAGTGGAATTGATGAATATGTTGCTAATGGATTTGATTGAAAGAAATTGTTAGGGTTACAAAATAATCGATTAAAGATTTACTGACCAAGAACAAAAATGAAAAATTTTTGGGAATTGATTTCCAGGAATACATAAAGGTATAGAAACAAATACGAATTAAGAAATGGAAACTACGACAAAGATCAAACAGTCGATAAATTAACTTCAAGTTGTGGGATGGTTTCGGCTGATATTTCGAATATGCTAAATTCAGTTAGAGGAGTAAGTAAAGTAAGTTAAGATTTTATGCTACATGACGATAATGGTTAGAACGCATTACAATTCGGTGGTGTAAGGTGGTATGTTAAAACTAATGTTGGAGTTGTGTGGTATAGGTTAAGTGAACATTAATGCAAAAATATACGTGTGCTAAATTCTAAGTGATGAAATTGAAGGAGAATAATGAGAAAAAGATTAATTAAAAAGATGTTTTTCTTATTTGAAACGATGTTTTAAGTGAAATGCAATTGTTCTTTTGTCAACAAATATCATGTTGTGACTTATGAAATCTAAAATGGTTGCCCAAAGTTATATTTGATTGAAAATGACACGAATAAAGGTGGAGTTTTGTGACTAAGAATTACGATTTAGAGTATAATAATCTTAAGAAGTCAATGAAGTTGTTCAAATTGCAGTGAGTTGACTTCATAAAAGGAAGGAATTTTCGAAGAAAGTATTTCTTTTATGACAAATGAAGTTGATTTAATAATTCCGATGTGAAATAGGCATTTCTACTGTGTTTTTTGCTCAACTGAAGTAAAGAGAGCTGTAATCTTAGGACGTTTTGTGTAAATGTAGGAGACAAAAAGTTATACTAAGTTTTAGATAGATGGGATAATTACGCTGAGCAAATTTTGAGGATGAAATTTCTATGAGGAGTGCGGATTGTAATATCCCAAATTTTTATATTGGAATTTAAAAATGATAAATTTGACATAATTAAGGATATTTGAATTAGTTGAATAAATTAACCGGATATTACAAAGGATGTCATTAACTGAACTGGTTCGACTTGGTTGAAAATAATTGGGAATTTAGTGTTAATTCAAATTTAACAGAATTAGCTTAAGTTAAATAGAAAACTATTTAACTAACCAATTTACCATAATGGCCTTCAGCCATTTGAAAGAGAAGAGAGAGCGAGAGAGAGAGAGAGAGAGAGAGAGAGAGAGAGAGAGAGAGAGAGAGAGAGAGNNNNTATTGTGCCTATTGGCTTAAATTCTCATAGTCTATTGTGATAGAGATGAAGTGTTCTATGGATGTGTTTTACCATTGTTGCAGATTGGTTCTTCAAATGTTCATATAAATTGAGAAAAGTGAATAATGTCTTGTACGTCATTATTGGCTATAAGTCTCAAATGATTAAGGACATATGAAGATGACTTGTACTCACTTAGTATTGTTATATTACAATAGGCATTAAATGTTTCTCTACTTTGCTATGGAAAATATGGGTTTCTAATACAATATTATTCGGTATTGTAAAGTTAGTTTACATTGACACATTGATGGAATGAGCAACATTGTGTGTTATTGCTACTTCGTTATGTATGTTAAATTCTCAGAATTGACTACAAAGGTTTATTAAGTGTTAAGTTTTAGGGGATTGTTATTAATGCATAGTCGTTATGGTTTTGAAGGTACAAAGAAGAGAAAAGAATTAAGAACGTGTTATGGACGCCAGGTAAGTGTCACTTACTGTGCCTTGGTCTTCGAACCCTACAGTGCAAGATTTAGGATTGTATACTGTGTGTTTGCTAGATTAGAGTTCTTTTAATGATGTGTTTATTGAACATTTATAGAATTGTATGAATCCACATGCATATTGTATGACATAATAATCTATGTAAATAAATAGGAGTGTGGAGATTCGGTAAACAATGATGATCCATTAGGTTGATGTTGGATGGACTAGAAACCATTTGGTCCATGTTGGATGGACTAGAAATTATAGATCCATGTTGGATGGACTAGACGAAGGCTCATTGTTTCCTGTTTCTAAAATCACCAACATCCTCGTAATAAAAGAGTGTATACAACCTGAGAAACCCTTGATATATATATATATATATATTTCTTTTGAGTGAGTTGGTTTCTCATGGTACCACGATGTTTTTCATGTATGCACTTTTCGCTTAAATTGCATTGTATGGTCATGCATAGCATTGCATTTCATTTTATCACTTACTGAGCGTTAGGCTCATTAGTTTAGGTCTTGTGATATAGGTATGAATGAGCAACAGATGAACAAGTGAAAGATAGCTGATGGAGGATTTGCATAGGTGGATGTTGTGGCTGGCTGGGCTGTTAAAGGAAAAGGATTTGGAAAATGAGTTTTGTAATTTATTTCATGTTCTTTAATGTTTTATTTTTATTTCACTGCATGTCCTATAAAGAATACTATGACTTCTGAAAGGAAATTGAGGAAGATGAAAGTAAACTGAAAAAGATGAAAGTAATCTGATTAAAGTGAAAGAAAAGAGTTTTAATGATCAGATTTTACAAGGAAAAATACTTTGATGATTTTACAAAAAGAAAGTTTCAAATTTTATGCATTTTAAAGAAATAGAAAAATACAGGATGTTACACATTGAAGTTAAAACGTGCAGAAAATAGTGCATATTTAGACCAACTTGCTTCTCTTCCATCATATCTCACTCACCTTATCAATTTTCATTGTGCTTTTTGGAAGATGTCTTCATTACTCATAGGGCAAGAAGTGGTCCAAAAAAATATATTAAAAAGCTTGGTGTTAGCTAAGACACACTTGTTTGACTTTGTACGTAATTCTCAGCTATAAGAACCTGATCATAAGTTTCAAAATAAACGATGTAATCAAAACTTTGGAAGTAAAATGGGATTTATATTTATATAATACATCATTCTATGGATGTTGAATTGCAATGTATCACCTCGTAGGCGTTTAATTCGGGCAACCCTTAGAGAAAAATAGAAAAATGATTAGATTTAAGGACTTTAGAACGCCTGGGGACGGAGATGCGAATGCCATGTGTCGTTCGCAACACGTCTGAAGTGTCTCCCAAAAGTAGGGATGACTCGGGATGCTAAAAAACATTCTAACCTCACGGTGCAGTGACGTTGCAGATGCTGGCTAAGGAAGATGAAGACGATGCAGGCAACTTGAGGCAGCGTCTGAATGAATTTGTTAAAAAGCTGGAGCATTGCACACACATGCAAACGACTGGATTTAACATCTGAATGAATCTGTCCAAGTTTTGGGATAATTTGGATGTCACATGCGGACGATGCAGACAATATCACTTCATCCGTAACATGGCTCCAGATGGTACGAACACAATGAGGATGTCGTTTTTCATATGAAGCCATGTATTTGTTGTGTGACTTTTTGTCTTGCGAACGCATGTAGAATACATGACGGCATCCACATCAGTCCGAATCGTAGTAGATCTGTAAAAAATAAGGAAATAAAATTTAGAAAAATCAATGTAATTCGACGTTTAGCGAGTTAATAATATGTTCGGCTAGAAAGGTCTTGGCAGTAACTCTATAGCCCACTCTATTTGCACGCCCTCTCGCCTAGGTAGGTTCTCCCTCTATTTAATTCCCTGCAAACTATCCTCCAGAATTAATTGCCATCTCCTTCATTTCTGCTGAGGGAAACTTTGCTGTAGCTAGGAAGCTATGGCAAAGTAAAATTCAAAAGTAAGAAAATGGGTTGTGTTTGTCAAGTTGGAGGCCCTACACCCAAGTATTGTCGTGTGTGTTTGATTTTATGTGTAGTCTGAATTAGCTTATATCTACTGTTATTTGGCTTTCTTTAAAGGTTATGTCTTTAATGTTTCTCTTGATACTCTTGATACCTTGATAGATGTTACATGCTTTTTTTGTGTAAGTTAGAAAGTGTTGTTGAGTTAGAACATATTCTAATGTTAAAGAAGTTGTCTTGTATGTTAAAGAATTTACTCTAGGAAAAGTTATGATATTAGAAAAGAGAAAGACCTTACAATTCTTTACAGACATCCAATGATATTGAAAAAGTAATAATGTGCTCAATACTCCTATTTTTGTTTAGATGAGTTGGTTATAGTATGGTGTTTCTGTTATTCCTTTATATGCAGTAAGTATACATAGTAGTTTTATTTCGTTAAATCATTGAAAAGCATATGTAAACAAGTTATGTTAAGACATTAAGAAGCACATAAAACACATGACTTGTTGCTCATTTGTTGTATATGGAAGACACTGCTATAGTGATAAAAGTGTTCATTTTGTTGCTGAAGTTTGTATGTTTTACTACTGCCTCTAATTGTATGTTCAATACTAATTATGTTCATCGTTATATGTTTGCAGTTTGCTTTTTTCTATTTTCCATTTTGTGTAAATTGTTCATTTGAAAGCATGTTTAGATCCATTGTTAAGATTGATGAAAGCGTGATTTTTTGAACATATTCCTATTTTATAGTCGATTAAGAAGACATTTTGATTCCCTGCCACATGGTAGACTAAAAGCATGTTTGGTCATCTAATTTCACTACTATTTTTATTAAGGATACAAAGCATGATTGTTACTTTCAAGTCATTGTTCTATGTTGCTATTAAATCCCATATATATATGAAAACATGTTTTGTTTCGCTGTAGTAAACGCCGTTGTTACTTTTGTATGAGAAGCATGTGCTTGTATTCATTTATGCATGACTTACTACAGATTTCTGAAAGGGTTGATATTGTTTCTCATATATATAGATTTCCAAAAGTGCTGATATTGTTTCTTATATATGTTGATCTCTTAAGTCCATGTTAATAGAAAACAAGTAGAAGGGTAACCTTCGGGGTGGAACACACATGCATGAGCGAGGAAAATGATAAGAAAAAGAAATTTTTGGGATGGGCGGGATACATCCATCATCGAATGAACCCTCCAAGCGGGATATGCCATAAGGGAAGAACTCCAAAGGCAGGATATGCTGGAAGGAGAATGAACTCTAAAGGTGGGATACGGTAGAAAGAGAAAGAACTCAGAAGCTGAGATACACCTGAAAAAGGGAACTAATAGGGAGTTGGAGTTGTCCGGATCTAGCTTAGCTGCTAGGATACACACTCACCGAGTTTGGAAAATGACTAGTATGAACACAGAAGGTTAGAATCCGACCAACTAGGACATAGCAAAGGACAACCTCCAATCTCTAGCTTGATGTATGAGTTAAGAACAAACAAAGAAAACGAACGTAATCAAAGAGTTTTGTTTGGGTGGCTCCCATTCCAATAAGAACTAAAGAGAGAAATGCATAAATTGTTTTCCCCCATATCCTTATTGGGAGTAAGCTCACGTCCTTACTTGTGGTCTAGGTAACGAGGACATTATGCCAAAAGTTAAGGTAGAGGTCTTTCCAGTAGGCATGTGGTTGGTCAGATAAAAACACCAACAGAGTGATAGTACGACATGGTACAACATGAAGAAATGAAAGAAAAGTAGAATGGTTATCTTACATTAAGTTTTTAGATGGATAATTTTAACTGGTAACCCATTAAAACTAAGGGCTCTAGGTATGTAATATTGCATGTATTTTGTCCTAAAGGGCCTACATCACAGAAGGGGTTGTTTGTTTGATGCTTGTTTACTAAATGCATAACTTAAGTGATATTTGGAAACATATTGTTAAATGGGTGCTTGAATGTTTATTAGATTTATGTGAAGTTCTTTACTAAAGAAATTGTTCACATTTTGAGATCACGATAATAAACACGGTAGATAGAATTGTGAGCTGAATCGTTGTTCCTAATGCACACGAAAGTACAACTGTAATAAAATGGCAAATAAACGTAATCGTAAATGGATGATCAACTGCCACACATTTTTTACCATCTGCTACTCAAAAATCAATAAATGTGTACACCATTGTTAATGTGTGATCATTGGTCCACCGCTGTTTATAGGCAATCAATTGCGACACATTTTTTACCATCTGCCACTCAAAAATCAATAAATGTGTAGATATATTTATATTTATTTATATCCACACACACACACACACACACACGCACACACACACACACACACACATATATATATATATATATGCATATATTTCATCTTATAACACCATTATTAACTACTAATATTACTTCTTTTAATTCTAAATATCATCTCCTAACTCTCCAATTTATTCATGCATCACATAAACAAATTTAATATCCAAAACTAGCACTATATTCAATGTACTCTTAATTGTAGTTTTAACATGAATATAAAAACATATTGTTATTGTAATATATTAATAATAATATGTATTTAAAATTCCTATTTAGATTTAATCTAAAAGATATAGAATGTTACTTATGTACTTTACTTCACACGAGTACAAAATCAACCTTCGATCTTCTCCGTCAATCCTCCTCACCTCTAATAAGCATGTGTGGCCGTGATGAACGAAATAAGATTACTCTCAATTTATGATAGATCATATGCTAAACACATGAGACGATTTATTTGGATTTAGAAAACACTTTTCTAAAGCCAACACGGAAGACACAAATCTTGCACTTGAAATTGATTTTCTAATCTCAAAGATTTCAACCTCAACTTCAATTTTTTTTCCACCTCTATCTAATGAGATTAGACCTCTATTTATAGTGGTATTGCTCCATAATGGCCATTATGGAATTTGGATAAAAAAACACTAACAATTTATTTAACTTGGACAACATTGTCATTTTCTCTTAATTAATTGAATAATCAATATTTCAATTATTTCATGTAATGAAAAAACTAATAATAAATTTATTCCATATTTAGTTATTTAATCTTCTTTGTTCATTTTTTATTATTCAAATACTTGTTAGCTTTTTTGTTAGGTTAAGTTGTTTTTTTATGATGACTAAATTGTGTGTTAATTTAATAAATCAATAAGTTGTATTTTCTGTTGTAGTTTGTAATTTCTGGATAGATTAGTAGCATGTTGCTTGGATTAATTAGTTGAAGAATTGCATAACTTATTCGGATATATCTAATATGTAGTATTTAATGCACATGCTTAGTTTTGGATATAAACAACTTAATATGTTTGGAGATCATCAAAAAGGGTGATTGTTTAGCCTAACTGATTTTGATGATGAGCAATTTAGTTAAAGTGTAAAAGTTGTTTATACATTGAATTTATAACTATCATATGTGATGTTTAATTCAGAAATACCCTTGATCAAGGGTATTGGGAAAGTTTAATATGTTTGTCTAAGTCTATGCAGGAGAATGAAAGGTTCTTATGACTTAGAGGAAACGTTTTGTGCAACTATGAAAAGGGCTGTGCTGGTGCAGATGAATGCGAACATGTGCGGATGGCACTGACGCGTCAGCATGAAGCATATTCTGCGTCGTCAAGTAGAACTGAGGATGCCATTCTGCGTCGCCATGCGAACAGTATTGAAGCGGACGCGGTAGACGATAGTGGACGCAAAATGTTGGCGTCCGATTTGAATCTGTCCATTTTGGTGGATATGCGAACAAGCTAGGCGTAGAACGGCATCCGTGACCCTTTAGAAATGTGGACGAGACAGAAGAAGGGGACAATGGTGTAAGCATCCCCAACAAATCTGTGTAAACGCGGACAACCCTGGACGCATGCGGATGCAAAATCCTCGCGTCCGATATGAATCTGTCTCTTAGGAGATCATGCGGACGACACAACCGGACGAATGCAGATGCAAGGTATAGGCGTCCAATATGAATCTTCCTAGTTATGGATATGTAGCGGACGATAGTTGCGGACGACGCGGACATTAAAATGGTGTCCGCAAGTGTTCAGAAATCTGTAGTGGCTAGTTTCCAACGGTCGACTGCAGACGATCCTAAAGGAGTTTAGGACGTGCGCACTATGAACTTTTATAAAAGGATGGACTTCGGAGAAGGAGAACAACCAATCGATTCGAAGCGAAGCTCTGCAAAACTTTTTACTTAACTATTGTGAACAAATTTCAGTGGTAAACACATCCTCCAAAATATTTGAGTGTGTTCTTTTGATTGTTGTGAGGATTGTTGTGTTTTAGGGCTTGAGAATTTTTCGAGTAAAAATTGTAATCGAAAGTAAAGGGTAAGTCCCTAAGAATCAGTTTGTTGTAACAATACGATTGACACCCGCTTAAGATCAATCACTTGTTACCGGACGCAGTTAGAGGAATATATCTTCAAGGGAGGACCGTGAAGCGCAGACGTAGGCGTGCTTGGCCGAACCGCGTTAACAAGTCGGTGTTGAATTTTCTAACCTTACCTCTTAGATTATTTAGTACATTGTGATTATATATTTGATCTAGTGTGATAAATTTGATATTGGTTAGAAAAATTATTGTTGCACAAAAAAGTTAATATACCTAATTCACCCCCCCCCCCCCTCTTAGGTTAATTTCAATCCTTCAATTGGTATCAGAGCTAGGTTATTTAAACTTTTGTGTGATATTGTGTTGCTCTACTTATATACTTTTGCATACTATGGACTCTAACGCATACAAGCTAGGAGACTCTATTAATAGTCCTCCAATGTTTGATGGCACTAACTATGTATAATGGAAATTGAGAATGAAAGTATTTGTGCAATCTATTGATTACGATTTATGGTTGATTATTGATAACGGCATAACCCTTTCTAGACCTAGTTGTGAATTCAACGATATAGATAAACGAAATTGGAATTTGAATGCTAGGGCTATGAATGTTTTGTACAGTGGGCTAAGTAAAAACGAGTGTGATAAGATATGATCGTGTGTAAGTGCCTTCAAAATATGGAAAACACTTGAGCTAACTTATGCAGGCACAAATCAAACAACTAAAAGCGAAGTGAGATCATCCTCTAAAAAGGAGGAGGAAGAGGCCAATGTATGCTTCATGGCCAAGAGTATTGAGGTAAATGACTATGATAGCAATTCGGATTCTAATGATGATGATGATGGTGGTGATGATTTATTTAATGAAATGCTAAATAGTTTTAACGAGCTTAAAGATAAATATAAAGTATTGAAAAAGGAGCATAACAATTTAATCAAGAAACATGCAAATTTAGATAGATCTTTTGAGGATCAAATTGTTGAATTAAAGGATATGATTGATGAGTCTAAAGCTTCCATTGAATCTCTTGAGCATGATAGTAATGACTTTAGATTGGTAAATGATAGCTTAATTTCTACTATTAAATGTAATAAGCATGAAATTAGTGATGTGAAATTGTTGAATGAAAAGTTGAATACAATTATCAAATCACATGAAGATGTGATTAGATCATTGAATGCTAAATCTAAATCTATTCTAGATGCTAATGATACAATTAAATCTCTTGAGATTAATATTACTGAATTGAAAGTTGAAAATGATGATTTAAACTCGGTTATACTTAAATTCACTAATGGGAGCAAAAATTTAAATATGCTCTTGAATTCTCAAAGGATTACTTTTGATAAAGCCGGAATTGGTTATAAACACTTTGAAAAGAAGAATTCCAATAATTTATTTGTTAGATCTTCTACTTGTAATTCTTGCAATTGTGTAGGACACAAATCTTTTTGTTGTCCATTAAAATGAAATGCTAATGCTAAATTAAATTGTGATTATAAATTTGTTCACCCTTTGAATTTAAATTCCAAACTTAAATCAAATTTGAATTCTAAATTTGTATGAGTTCCTAAAGGAACTAAGCCTATAATCAATGGTCCCAAAGTGATTTGGGTACCAAAGAGTTTGAATTGATTGTGTTGTAGGTTGGAGGTTCTCCCAAGAAACTTAAAAGGAGAATGGATACTTGAATATCCAACACATGGGGAGAAACTTCAAGAATGCCTCTAATACTTTTAAAAAAATGGAAATAAACTTTGTGGAGGTACACTAATTTTATTTATTTATTTAATTTGATTATTGAATTCTTAGTTTGGAATTAAGTTGAATCAATTCTATTTTCTTGGTTAGGTTTGAAAGATAATGTGATCTTGATTTTGGATTGAATTGATAGATATCATAGATTGTGATTTTGATTATTTCTCCAATTGGTATTTAGGATTTGAATTGTTTATTATCTGTTGAATTTGTTAATTTATCTTTAGTTAGCTTCAATTGATAGATTGCATATAAGTTACATATTTGTTGTGATTTAAATGATAAGTTGTTGATTCATTCATAGCTTTGATTTATAACATCAAAATGATGAATTTATATTCTTGTCTCGGTTTAAAAGATCATTGAATGCTATGAATCCTTTATTGAGGAGAGTAAATTGGTTGACTTCGATTAGTAGAATTTTTTTTCTTAGGTTCATTGTTAGCTTATTCTTTTGTATAGATAAGTTGAAATTTGTTTTATTCACTCAATTAGTATTTTGATGAATGGTTTCAACAATTGGTTTCTAAATTACATATATTTGAAAGATTGTTAGATATTCAATTTTGTTGATTTAGGATTGCATTAAGATAAATTGACTTTCTTTGGAGTGAATGGATAGATATCGTAGGTCTTAAATTTGATTATTTCTTCACTTGATATCTAAAAATTGAGATGTCCTTATATTCTTTCAATCTATATCTTGATGGTTTGTAATCCAACAATTTAATCTTTAAATTGAACATGCTAATGCAAACATTGGATTGTTGGATGATTAGTTGTAAGATTGTTTGGAATAAATTGTTTTGTCTTTTTGAGAATGTACTTCTCCCATAAATTAAAATGAGCTAGATATAAGGGGAGAAGAGTAGAAAAATTATTAATGTTTTGTTGATCTCCCCCTTGAATTGAATTTGAATAACAAAATAGGGGGAGAAAATATAATTGTTTAGAATTGATTAAATCATTGACTTGTTTCAAAATTTTTAAATTTTGACTTTTATGATTGTGCTTCCGCTACGCGTATAAATTGTTTATCATCAAATGGAAGAGAAACTTGTCTATCTTCAATTGATATTTTTAAGTTTGAAAATTGTATTCCAACAAGTGAACTTCTATTTTGAATATATTGAATTGCTTAGAATGGTATCAATTTTTGACTTGTGTATTTTTCTCTTAAACTAAAAATTAACTATTGATATATGGAGAGAAAAATACAAAAGTTTTAATTTTACTAAGTTGGTTTCCACTCTTGGTTTAAACTTTGAAAATCTCCATAGATTTTATTTTAATCATTGATTTAAAGAGAGCAATTAAATTTGTTTGTGTTTTAATTTGAATTAAAATGAATAGATTAGATTTGAAAAGTGGTTTAATTTGACTCTCTATTTCTTATTAAAATTGAATTGACTTGAATTCTTCAATACATAGCTTTGAACTAATTTTCATTTTTTTTCTTTGAGTTTAGAAAGGAATATATTGACAGTGTGCTTATAGGTTCAAATTTGTATTTTACAATTGGTATCTCTAAGGTAAATTTTGCATAATTCTTGTCTTGGATTATATTTATCGTTTGAGATTTGGTTTACAACGATTAGCTTTCTAGTCATATTTATTGAATTGTTTGATATCAATTTTAAGTTGTTGGTTTTCCCTTTTTGAATTGATTTTGCTATAAAAAAAAATTTGGAAGACATAAATTATTTAGACAACAAATGTTCCATTCTTGAAAATTTAGAACACTCTTGATTTTGTTTTTTTGTTTTTTTATGATAAAGAGGAAGAAAATATAACTGTATTGTGGCTTTGAAATGTTGATTCTAATTATAATCTTTCATAAATTTTACTTTCACTAGATTAAATTTTGACATTTCTCCATTGGTTGTAAATTGAATAATAAAATAGAAGAAGAAAATAAAATTATTTAGAGATTTTTGTTTTGATTTTTCTAGCTTGGTTTCTCCTTTGGATTAAATTTTGTACATGGAGAAAATAGAGATGTTAAATTTGATAGGAGATCTTTGATTTGCTTTTGAAAATTGTACAAGGATTTTAACTTTTGATAAATTTACTTCCATTTGTACTTAAACTTTGAACTTTCCCCATGAATTGTATCTTGATCATTGATTTAAGGGGAGAACATAAAATTGGTTTTAATTTTGAAGATTCGGATTCTTTCCTTATTTTTACTATTTTCATATTTGATTTAGGGGGAGAAAATAAAATTGTTTGATTAAACCTTGATATATTCTCCAAATGATTTTTTTAATTTTTTATTTAAAAAAAAAGGGAAATAAATTTTGTAGTTGATTTTCACTTTATATCAATAATGACCATTGATTTGAACTCTCTAAATTGGTATCAATAATTGTTTTGTTTTAAACTTCTACCATTAATATCTATCTTGAATTTCCATCTCCAATGTTTTGATTGTATGCAATGTTTTAGGGGAGAGGAATGATTCTTAATTTGAATATCTTTGAAAGATAGATTATATCAATTAATATTCTTAAAAATTGGATTTCATTTCTTCAATTGGTATCTTCAATTTCTCTATGCTTTGAAATTTTAAATTGTTATCAATCTTTGTTTTTAGAATTGAATTTCAACAATTGAAATATTTGAACTCAATCTTTAATTGGTATCATATATAAAATTATTTTTGTTTTGGTATCAATGAAAACATTTTTCTCTACAATTGGTGTAATTTGATTTTGGATTTTTATTTGATATCATGTTTTGATTCTTCAACTCTTAGACTTTGTGCATAATGATAGGGGAAGAAAATTTGCTTCAAAAAGTTGAATTCATCAATGGATTTATTCTTCAATTGGTATATATATATTTTTCTTGAATGTCTCCCTTGATTTTTTGGATTCTCTCCTATTTGCTAGTTAATAAAGTAACAGAGGGAGAAATTTATGAATTTGTTTTATTATAGCTCTAAGGGGGAGAGCAAATATTTTAAATGTGTGGTATATCGCCATTAGGTGGTTTTGAGAATAACATAGGGGAGAAGTACTTGAATTGAGTTTGATTTTATACATTGGTATCTCTCTAAGAAATTTCATTTTTGAACTTACAATTGATATCACAGTTAGCACAAATGATTTGATTTTAACTTTGGATTTACAATTGATATAAATCTTTGAAAAATTTGTTTGACTTAAAATTGTGAATTATCAATCGATATCCATTGTTAATTTTTTAACTCTTAAATTGGTATCCCTTGTAGAAATTGAAAATTTACTTACAATTCTTAATATTAAAATGTATTCTAGTTCTTACTACATTTTGTATTCATTTCTTGAATCTCATTCTTTTTAGTGCTTATTGTTTGAACTTAAATGCATAATACCCTCATATATGTTTAGGCTTAATGAGCAAAAAGAGGGAAAATATTTTTGATTGAATATTTCTTAGTGGTGATTTTTCAATTGATATCATAGTTTACACCCAAATTGAATTGGAATGTTAAATCTCTCAAATGTGTATGTATGCTTAATGACAAAGAGGGATGATATTTTTATTGAATTGTGATTGTGGTTGCTTAGCCTTGTATTTTATCTCTTACCACTCATTGAACTTTATTGTTTGTACTCCCTCAAATGAGTTTCTATGCTTAACACAAAAGAGGGTGATTGTGGTTCTTTACAATTGATATTTTTATTTTAACCACAATTTGAAGTTGAATGTCTATGTCCCTCTATGGTTTACCTATTTGCAAGATTCTTTGAAATAGGGGGATAATATTTTTGAATCGAAGTTATTTGAATGTGGTTGATTTCAATTTTGTATACTATATTTGGCCACTCATTGAGAATATTTTTGTTAGAAATCTTTGTGATTGTGGTTATTTACAATTGGTATGTTCATTTAGCCCAATAAACGATTTATTGAATGTTAATGCTTATTTTCCTCCTTTGTTTGATTTGTGGATTAACTTCTTGATTAGGGGGGAGAAGTTTGTTTTCAATAGAACTAATTGTTGAGTTTGTCTTTGACCTCTCTAATGCTTATTCCCTCATTATACTCAAAGGGGGAGATCTTTCTTAGAAAAATATTTTGATGCATTTATGTTGATAAAACCTTTTGTTGCTTTTCTACTTTCCTCCCCTAGCAATCTTTTTGATTATGACAAAAAGGTCGAGAATGATGTCTAAGTTGTATATATATTTTAGGGGGAGTTAAATGTCATGCAATAGCAGTTTGCATGGATTATGTTGCTTGATAAATTGCATAACTAAATTAAAGAAATCAAATATGCAATATTAATATGCAAATGCATAGGTTTGTGATAGACAACTTATTAGATTTTGTCATCATAAAAAAGGAGGAGATTGTTAGCCTTTTTGTTAGTTTAAGTTGTATTTTGATGATGACTAAATTCTATGTTAATTTAATAAATCATTAAGTTGTATTTTATGTTGTAGTTTGTAATTTCTAGATAGATTAGTAGTATGTTGTTTGGATTAATTGGTTGATGAATTGCATAACTTATTCAGATATATTTAATATGCAGTATTTGATGCACATGCTTAGTTTTGGATATAAACAATTTTATATGTTTGGACATCATCAAAAAGGGAGATTGTTTAGTCTAAGTGATTTTGATGATGAGCAATTTAGTTAAAGTGTAAAAGTTATGTATACATTGAATTTATAACTATCATATGTGATGTTTAATTCGAAAATACCCTTGATCAAATGTATTGGGAAAGTTTAATATGTTTGTCAAAGTCTATGCAGGAGAATGAAAGGTTCATATGACTTAGAGAAAACGTTTTGTGTAACTAGGAAAAGGGCTGTGCTGGTGCGGATCAATGCGGACGTGTGCGGACGGCATTGACGTGCCCACACGAAGCATATTCTGCGTCCTCAAGTGGAATTGAGGATGCCATTTAGCGTGCCCAAGCGAACAGTATTGAAGCGGACGCAATGGACGATGGCGGACGCGGCGGACTATAGCGGACGCAAAATGTTGGCGTCTGATTTGAATTTGTCCATTTTGGTCGACATGCGGATGAGCTAGGCAGACGAGGCAGAAGCAGAACGGCGTCAATGACCCTTTAGAAATGCGGACGAGAAATGAAGAAGGGGACAATGGTGTAAGCATCCCCAACATATATGTGTAAACACAGACGACCCCGGACGCGTGCGAACGCAAAATCCCCGCGTCCGATATGAATCTGTCTTTTGGGATATCATGCGGACGACAGAACCAGACTAATGTGGATACAAGGCATAGGCATCTGATATGAATCTGCCCAGTTCTGGATATGTAGCGGATGATAGTTGCGGACGACACGGACATTGAAATGGCATATGCAAGTGTTTAGAAATCTGCAACGGCTAGTTTCCAACGATCGACTACGGACGATCCTAAAGGAGTTGAAGACATCTGCACTGTGAACTTCTATAAAAAGATGGACTTTAGAGAAGGAGAACAACCATGCGATATGAAGCGAAGCTTTGCAAAATTTTTGACTCAACTATTGTGAACGAATTTGAGTGGTAAACACATCCTCCAAAATATTTGAGTGTGATCTTTTGATTGTTGTGATGATTGTTGTGGTTAGAACTTGAGAATTTTCTGAGTGAAAATTGTAATCGAAAGTAAAGGGTAACTCCCTAAGAATCTGTTTGTTGTAACGGTACGATTGACATCCGCTTAATATCAATCACTTGTAACCGGATGCAGTTAGAGGAATATATCTTAAAAGGAGGACCTTGAAGCACAGACGTAGGCGTGCTTGGCCGAACCGCGTTAACAACTCGGTGTTGAATTTTCTAACCCTACTTCTTAGATTATTTGGTACATTGTGATTATATATTTGATCTAGTGTGATAAATTTGATATTGGTTAGAAAAATTATTATCGCACGAAAAAGTTAATAAACCTAATTGACCCCCCTCTTAGATTAATTTCGATCCTTCAATAATGATAGAAGGTGACGAAAGTACTGATGGAACTGTAGTTTTAACCTCTAATAATATTTGGCTAATTAATATAAAGTCTTTATATTAGTTAACATGATTATAAACTATAAGATAATTGCACTAAATATTTAGAGTTGCACTCTCAAAACTATAGAGTATATTTACTTAAAGTAATGTCTGTTGATAGAGTCAATACATATGTATTAACCTTCCATTGAGATTCACAATAGATCTAGGTTTATAATCCGTTAACATCTTACATTACTTCTTTATCCTTGACTTCCATTAGTTCTTAATTGAATAATTAATTAATAACGATTATGATTTCGTTGTATAGATATTAACATTCCTAGCTATTCATTTAAATGTACTCCTAATATACAAAGTATACGAATCATAACTTATACAAAATTTTGCCTATTAAATCAAACAATAAATTAAGATAAAATAGGAGTTTATTAAATAAAACAAATTAATATCGTAAAGATATGACCATCATTATGATAAAGTTAATTGTTCCATATTTAACAAAAATTATCATAATAAAATAATTTTATCTGGATCTGTTCTATATAATCATATTATATAAAACAGATTTATCTTATGTCATGCATATTTAGTTAAAATATGATTATACATTCTTATTGTGATAAACTATGTTTATGATTATGAACTATTTGTAGATTCTATACTTCAAATATAAGTTATGGATGTAATCTAGTTTTTAGTCTTTATCTTTTATCTCACATATACACAACATATATGTCAATATAAAGTTAGCATAAATAACCAAGGAATTTTCTATGAATTTTATAAAACATAATGTAAAATGTTAACATAATATCAATTAGTATAAATTTATTCATATATTATAAAATTGTTCTATTACATTTGATTGTTGGACACATTACTTCGAACAGTTACAATCACAGTTGAATTTTGTTCATAATGACTTCCATGTCTGATGTGATTCGGGAAAGCTACAAAGGTCAAGATCAAATAATTTTATTATTATTCAAGCCTCAAAGAACATTATGGAATTTTAAAATAAAAAGTTGTGTGTTTGTGAGGTTTTCCTCTCTTTTTCTTCTTTACGGAGAACTTGGTCTCTTCAATCCTAAATCTAGAAAGACCGAACCTTTGATTGCTTTGGTTCAACTAACTGGTTTGGTTAGGGTCAAGCTCATTTTCTGATAACTATTATTCTACTCGACAAGTTAGACTAGGGTCAAGCTCCTTTTCTTGTTTCAAAGACAATTCTAATTTTAAATTCTGCATTATTGAAGAGTCTCAGATTTAATATATTTGTGGTTCTATCATAATTAGGTGCTGATGCCAACCTAGGGTACTAAAGAACCCTAGACCCAACAACAAATTCAAAATTAAACAACGGATTGTTGATCGAGTCAAGAAAGTGTAGAAAAGTAACTTTACAATAACCAAATCGGTTGGTTTAACCAAAGCTATCAAAGGTTTGATATTTCATCATTGAGACTTGAAGAGACCAAGTTTTTTGTAAAGAAGAAAAAGAGAGGAAAACCTCACAAACACAAAAGTTTTTATTTCAAAATTCCCTAACATTCTTTCAAGCTTGAATAATAATAGAATTAACTTGTAGTCCATCATTTGTAGTTGCTTTAGTTTTGAGATCTCCAATGTCTCCCATTAGATCTTGACCTTTGTAGCTTTCCCGGATCACATCAATGTCTCTATGCTACGAAAATATGTTTGGGATCCTTTATATGTTACTTCTAGAACTGAAGTCCCTATTTAGGAAATTGTAGCCTACGAGGAAGAACATGTCAGAATTCATAGTCATGAGATCAAAGTTTTATATCTTCATGAAATACCTATCATTCATGTGCTATGAAAGAATCATTGTGAAAGTAAAACTAATTAAAAAGTTGAATCTAATATGATAGTAAAGTATTCTCATTTGTTCAAAGGTACTTTTGTGATAAAAAACCTAAAAAAATATATAATAATAACAATAACAACAAAAAAAAAACATACTAATAATAATAATAATTATTATTATTATTTGATTAATTAAGGAAATACATTTTTTGAAACCTATTTCCCCCAAGTACAAAGAAACCATTAGTGGAGGGGAGTTTCTCCATAATCAACTTTCCTTCCTAATTTTCCACCTCCATGTTCTTTTTCTTCAACTATAGACGTTCATTTTCTCTACCTTACACTCATCCTCTTTTCCACTATTTGTTCACGTCAAGCAATCTCTCTCTCAGTAAAACCGCGAAAGGACTTAGTCGGAAAGAGGGAATTTATGGCTCTGTTTTAGAAAGGACGAAGCTGAGGTAAATCAAAACCTTTGATTCTATAATGTTCGAGTGGTTTATTTTAAATTATGAATTTTGGGTTATATTTTTGAAAGCATTGGTATTTGATAAGTTTAGAGAAATTATGAGTCAGGTTGTGTACTTTGGTAATCTTAACTTTTATGCTCTATAATTCAAAAAATTTTAGTGAAATAAAGTTTGGGTTTTGTTCAAAGTCTGCTTAAAGGAAATCGGTCTTTGGTGTTGCGTGATTTCAAGGGATGAGGTGTTGCTTGTCTCAGTGTCGGTCCAGAGTTTTAAATGGAATCAAATCTGTAAAGACAAAGCCATAAAGATTCAATTTTTTTTTGGGATTCTCTTCAAATTATTACTCTCACTTTGGTTTTTATTTTGAAATTCAAGATTGTTATTTTTAAAAGATTGATGAATTTATCGATGTTGTATGAGAACTCTATCATGGTAGGATTAATGACTGACCGAGTCTCTGATTGGGTTACTAGTTGAAAAAGGGTGTCTCGGCCAATACTGAAGTCTTCCACCGTGAAGGGCACATCTACATAATGGCGATAGACATGGCCAAAGTCCATTACGTGCCACAAAATCTCTATTTTGTTTAGTCAACTCACCCCAATGACACCTTTTAGGATTAAATCATTTGGATTCTCAGATATAGATTTAGGATTTGTTTAGTTGAGTTTATTTAAATCTCGCAGTTTTAAAAATTCTCTTTGAGAGATATTTTGTAAGGTATTTATTTTATTGGATGACTTTAATCCTATTTTTTGTTTCTAACAATGATTTCTTTTCAAAATGTATTATTTCCTATCTAATATCATTTATTGGACCTATTTAGCCCTTATTTGTTCAACCCTAGCTTTTAAGAAACATTTTTAGTGTTCCATTATAATTTAATTTAATTTAAGAGAAAAAGGGTTGGACAATTTTCTCCGTTTGGCTGGGTCATTCCCTGTTTGTCTTTGGTCCTATTTGGTTTGTGACATTAGGGAACTAATATGAGTGTTGTTTAAGTAAATATTCTTCTTTGACATAATTGTATGTAAATGATGTGGATACATGGATGGGTCTAAATTATGTATTATATGCAATATAGTTTATTATATGGCATAAATCTTCTACACAATATCTGGTGAGAAGAGAGACATTAGATGATGGCTTTTCTTGTATGATAAATGTAGATGGCAATCAAATGAAATGGACATGAGTTTGTGTTTTGCTAAGTCATTGTATGTAACAACATAAATTTCTTAACCATTTTAAGGGTACATTAATATTTACAAGAAAAAGTGTCAGAGTTAAATCGTGCTTTTAAAAATGAATCTTTTCATAAAAATGGTTATTAGAGTGCCAAAAATTTAATTGTTAGCAAAAGCTCTTTTTATCATTCATTAAGTAGTGAAGAATTACAATTTTTATGGTTTGGTGAAGTGAGATAAAAATTCATTCTTAAAAGTTACATAAACATAGTAAATAACTTCTCTTAAAGTATTCATTTGAAACCCAAAGTTTAGCTTTCAAAATGAAGTCTACATTCTATTTTGAATAATATTTAAATAAGGGCAATAAGGGGAAAATTAACATTCATGAATAGAAAACAATTCAACGTTAGCACTTACAAAATTTCTTCTTCTTAATTTTCTTTGTTTTGGTACTACTATCTGTCTTGTCTCTCCTTCGTTACCTACAGCACAAGTAAAGATGTGACGTTTCACCCAATAAGAGAATCGGCAAAACAAATATGCATAATTCTCATTATGCATAATTATGTAATCAAAGGGTTTTATTTTGTGCTTCTGCGACTTGTAATTACCTAACGATCTAGTTAGACGCGCTCAGATACGTTTTGTTTTATAAAGAAAGAAATTTCAAGTTTTACTCATTTTTAATGTATAGGTTGTTACACATTCTACATACAACAACCATTTATAAACAACTAATCATGCTTCCAATCAATCATAAGAAAAATACTAACAACTACCCATACTTTTAAATGGAATATATAGTGGAACTTGTAGACTATTAAACATGTTCTAACTGGACATAGTAGTAGAAATACGAATATTGGGCATGCTTACAAATGGAATATTACAATAACTAATCATGCTTCAAATTGATCAGAATAATAGAAATATGAACGAATTGCTCATGATTTTAAATGGACTATACATGTCAATCGATGAGTGATAGTAGAGAATGTGATAGTTCAACATTAATGGACATGCTTTCTGCGAATACGACAACAACAATGAGTAACAGATACAATAGTGATAATAGTGACTTAATTGATTTTTTTAATCATGCTTGTAACACTTATACCAGTAAGAAAATCGGTAACATCATAGCAGTTATATGTATACTTTTCAGGATTTATATAGCTAAGTGACCAAACACAGGTTTCCACAACTGGTTCATGATACACAATCAAAGAATCACACGTTAAGGTCATTATCTCTACATTTTTACTTGTGTTAAACTTAAACAGATTTCAGTAATTGATCTAAGAAGGGAGGAATGTAATACCCTAATTTCTTGTAATGGATTTTCGTGAGGATAATTCTGAAATTAATACTGTATAATAATTATTTGGAAAATTATTGGAGAATTTAATTTTTAACGATGATAATTATCATGCGATGTTCCAAATAAGTTAGAAATTGGAGTTGGGTTGGTCAATATATGATAGGTATATAGGTACACGCACATGCATGCACGCACGCACACATACACCACACTTGTATATATATATATATACTAATTACATAAATGAAATAAAAGAAAGAGTTAATATTAAGATGAAATAAAAACTATCAGATTAAAATAAAAGCAGGGAGCTAGTGCTAGTGACCACCTGCATGAGCAATTTCTTCTTTGGTCGAATGGTTTCAATGGAAGAAACGATCATGAGCTTGGTCAGTGGGTGGCAACACAAGGAGAGGGTGTAAATAGAGCTTGTGAGGGTTGGCATTAGAGTAACGTCGAGTTATAGAATGATTTAGAACCGAACTTTCGTAGGATGAAGCTTTGAAATGCAAGGGTGAGCAAAGTCATGATTTATTATCCTCTATTGAATTTGGTTTCAATTGGTTAAAAAATATAAGAGGCGTCGGAAGGACAAGTGTAACAACCCGGATTCTTTTAACTACATCTAGACTTAAGTAAAAATCATTCAATTTAAAACGAAGATTTTTTTTTTCGGAGAGTGCGCAAATCCGAATCGTTAGTAAAATCATTCGTTTTTTTCTTCCTCATTGTAATTCTAAAACTAAATTGTTTATAAAACTTTGCGGAAGCATAATAAACAAGAAAACCGGTTTACGGATCCAGAAACGACTTATAAAACATTATTCAAAGTAAGCCTTACATAGTTCCAAACACTCAATTTAAAACATAGACTGAAATTAAAACTTCATTTTTCCTCACATCATACCGTACCATACTACTACTCCGTTGGCGCCATTGTCGGATCAACCGCAGGCTCCACCGGAATGACCTCTTCCTTGATTACTAGCATGATTCCTTCGATACCTACACCACAAGTAAGGACGTAAACTTACGCTCAGTAAGGTTGGGGAAAAATACTTATGCATTCTCTCTTTAGTCTTTGTTGGATTGAGGGCCACTTAACCTAACTATTTCATTTCATTTCGTTCGTTTTCTACGTTCATTCGTTAAACTCTTACATCGAGCTTGGAGATTGGAGGTTTTCCTTTGAGATGACATAGTTGTATGGAAACTAACCCCCTATGGGCTACTAGTCCCTTTCCCATCTTGGTAGGGGTGTATCCTAGTAGCTAGGCTAGATCCGGACTACACATCTACCCCAACTCCCTAGTTCCGGCATATACCCGCCTTTAGGGTTCTTTTCATTTCCTGGGGTATACCCACCTTTAGGGTTATTTTCATTTTCATTCCCATTCATTCTTCCTCACTCATGCATGTGAGTACCACCCGAGTGGTTACTCCCTACTTGGTTTCTATTAATCATGGACTCAATCTAACTTTTCCTAAACAACATTGAATGAGAACAAAACAAAGAACATAGGAAAAATAAGATATATATATATATATATATACATTTTCTACAATAAGCATACGCATTTTCTACAACAACCATACATTACTAGATGATATGCAAGAAAATAATGACAACCAAGTAATGTACATTATGTTTTTCATACACACAACAATAGTGCATTCCTATTCCTTTCCATGTGTTAACATTCTTACATCCTCAACATGCTTAAAACGTTCCACAAGTAGTTTAAATCAACATGCTTAATATGCTTAACATTCCACAAGTATTCTAGTAATTGAACATTCTTAAACATTGAGTATCCTTAAACATTGAGCATTTTACTAGTATGGATAATATGATTTTAACAATCAGAACAGAACTAGAACAAAACCAAATTACACACACCAAAATCCCTTTTTCTACTTACAACCTTAGTAGATAGTTCTCATGCCACACAAGTTCTCATGCTAACATACTAAACGTGTTAAACTAAGGAGGGCATAAGGCTGAACACAAAATGATTTAAGTCAAAAAATGATTTGAGTACAAAAATTAACAACGTCAACTAAACAACAGCAACAACTTCAGTTAAAGGACACACTAATTATTATCCCATTCCCCATTTCCATCTTTAAATCATTATTACTTGTCTTGCTCTAGACATTGTGTAAGTTCTCATCAGAACATGTACTGCTTAAGAAAACCAGAAAACAAACCAGCCTAACACTTTTGATTCAAAACAGAACTTCACTTTTTCGAGAAAACAAATCCATAACAGGGCTTCACTTTCATTATAATCATCATCTTCTTCTTTCCATCATGTTCATATCTTTGGACATAACTAAATCATTTCGTGCTATTGGTTTGTACTAAGATAAATGCAGGAAACTATAAACCAGAAGTTACAGAAAATTGGAAAACAAAAATCAATGAAACAATACTTGTGGGTTGGGCATAGGAAACCAAAACACACCCATTCCTTACCTTTGTAGTTGTGTCTCTTTACCTCCAGTAGCTCCTTCCTTCACCAAGTTTCATCCAACACACTCACAACACTCAACACAAATCACCCTTCACCCAATTCTGCAGAATACAACTGAAAATGGGGAGAATATGGACTTAATAAAAGAAAGGAGCACTCCCCCATGAGACAAAACATGATGGAGGGGACAAATAGGGTGGGCTACACATGGAAGAATCCTTCCTTGGCCCAAAGTGTGAGACAAAAATCGAAAAACGTCAAAGGAGCTGTTGTTTTCTGACTTTTAACTCTACAAAGTCTGCGGTCTCTAGACGCTTGCGGACGCCGTACATTCGGCCACATGCGTCCGCAACACAAAATTGTACAGCCAAATGCCATCCGAAGCATACGTCCGTACAGTCCGAAATCTGGTTGTGGACGCCATTTACTCGTCCGCCTAGTCCGCATACATCATCCGCATGAAATTGAATTTGGCCAGATTCATATCAGACGCCAACTTTATACTTCTCCACTCGTCCGCTCACGTCCGGAACATACAATTTTCCATATAGATTCATTGCGGACACCAAATCTCTCGTCCGCATCATCCGCATGCGTCGTCCGCAACAAACCCAATTTAGGACAGAGGCAAATCGGACGAGACGTTCTTGCATCCACATGCGTCTGGGTGCGTCCGGAACTCTCTAGACTTAGACAGATTCGATGCGGATGATCCTTGTTTGCGTCTGCATCGTCCGTACCCTGTCAGCCAACGTCCGCAACATGACGAGTTGAGGACGCCACTTCGCGTCCTATGCATCCTCAACCACAGGGAAGCCTTCAAAACGTGCTGCGGACGACATGTAGCGTATGGACCATCGTCCGCAGGCATCCCTAATTCTATTATTTCATCCTTTTTTCGTATTTTCTTCAAAAGCCTACCCAACTTAAAGGCCTACGAGGTATACGTCGCAATACAACACGATGTAATATAACAATATCCACTCGTTTTATTTTGAATTAAAATGGTTACATCGTTTAACCGGATAATGTAGGATCGGGTTATTACAACAAGGAAGAATACAGTGTCAGTGGATGATTGTAGATATTGTCAGGTTGGCGATTGGCCTTATAAGATAAACCAATTTATTTTGTATCCTGCCCTCGAATAATGGATGATACACGAGTGGTTGTCTTGGGAATATTACAAGGCTTATTGGTGAAGCCTTCAGATGAAGAATGCAAAGAGGTGTTTTGTGATTAAAACTCTAGAGAAGTAGAGACCATGAAGAAAATAAACAGAGAGAGATATAGATTTTGGAGGGCCTAGAGTGTGGGAGAAAGAAAAAAATAAAAAGGAGGTAGAGAAGAAAATGTAAGGTCGATTCTTTGTCCCTGTTTAATGTTGCTGCATAAAATATGCTAGGATTGATGTTATAAATTATTTGGGTTATGCTTGTTGAAGGAAAAAAAAATAAAGGGCAAATGTGTTTGTTGGAGGTTTCCTAATGGTCTCGAGTCAACACTGGCTCATGTCTTCTTTGTGCTTCTTGGGTGTTCTCCATGTGATAGTTTCTTCATGCTTTTACTGATTTGATTGGAAGATTATGATGTGGAAGTCAAATGGATTTTAGTTTTTGATTTATGGGTTTTGTTTCTGTCGTGGGCTATTACTCTGCAATTCCCTTCCCTTTATTGATCTTATGGGATTTTGACCTTCTTGTGGTTATAGTTTTATGGATTTTTATGATGATAGTTAAATGTAGTCAAAGAATGGTTCAAAGAGTTAAATATGATTATGTTGGATTTTATGCTCAATGTATGATGAGTATGACCTTGGATTGTAAAAGGGTTTTGATTCCTACTTGGTTATTGTCTTGTTGAATATTAATGGTTATAGTTAAATAGGAATGCTCTATTATTGGTATCTGATAGGATATGCTTTATAGCTTAGAAATCATTTCTGTTTGGATTAATCCTTTGGATTTAGTTAGTCCAATGCCATTTGAATGATGATTTATGGTTAGTTTTCAAGTTATAAATAATGAAAGTTGTTAAGTAAATTGATATGTTTGGATTTTTAAAATCTATTACATTGCGAATAAGGAAAAATTGTATTGAAATGGTTATAGATTTTATGATTTGATTATGGAGTGGTAATATGTAAATCTATTAGTTAATTAATGAGAAATATTATGGTTTTGAAGGTGTTAAAGAGGAAGGAGGAAGTGCGGAAATGTGTTATGGATGCTGTTTTTATAAAAGAAAATTTTTCAAATTTACATGTTTTCGAAGGTTAAAAGTTATGGGTCATTACAAAAGCATCCACTTAGAGGTTACAAGTCTCCATTTTATATAAATCCAACCACTTAAACTACTTTCTACATATTTCATAATTCTTCAAGGATATTTCCATGTTTTTAAAGGGTTCTTTTCCTTATTCATTCAAAAAAGTATGGTCCAAATTTCAGCCCAAAAGTTTATAAGACAAAAGAGTTACAACCTTCTAAAGTTCATTAAATGTGAATCTCATCCAAAAGAAGGAAAGTGGAGTTTCGGTCAAGCTTAGGGACCGGAGCCTCAACTGGATATTGGACAGCTAAACAAAAGTTAATTAGTCTTCTTTTTTAATAGTAGAACATGTGATGTGACCCGAGAAAGCTACAAATCTCAAGATCCAATAGGAGGCATTGGAGATCTAAAAACTAAAGCAAGGACAAATGATGGACTACAAGTCAATGTTATTATTAATCAAGTCTCAAAGAATATTATGGAATCATTCAAGGTCAAGAATAAGTGGAAGTTCAAAAGCAATTAAAAGGAAATAGAAAGACTTTTCAAAACCATATATTTTCTTACCATTGACACGGTTTTACATTTTTGGCATTGACGATGACATCAAAACAAAATTAAGGCTTCATACAAAGTGTGGCTAACATTTAAGCTTTCTATAATGGGTTGGATTGTTCAATTTTGAGTTCATTTACTATGTCAAAAGCCCATGGAACACAGTAAATATTAAGGAAAGTCTAAGTGTCCAAACTTGGATACCAAGAAAATTCCTATATGGAAACCATCCAAGTGGCCAAGTACCAATATGGACTAGTTTCCAAATACATATAAACTTGGAGATGAAGAAACAAAGATACTAATTAAAGAAGCAATGGTGGAGGAATGTGCAATGGGTCAACTAGAATGACAAAGAATATGGAAATTTTGGGACTGAAATTTCTGCGCACAAATATGAATATGGAAATTTAGGCATGTTCCAAACTTCAAATGGTTACATAATCTTCATACCCAATAAAGACATCAGTTTGAGCTTTCCATAGGCACCAAGATCGCAAGATTCAGAGAAGATTTGGGCATTGAAAAGGATTTTCAAAATCTGCTCAATTTCCAGCAAGCCTACTATTTGCGGGACCCATCTCTAAACCCTAAATTTAACCTAATTTTAATTCTTTACTTATGGAAGCTAACCCTAGCTGCTCCTAGGGTTTCCTAATTGTTATTTGTATTAAATTTAATTCATTTTAGTAGTCTATAAAAGTATATGTAAGGTGCCTCATTTGAGGATGGGTATTTGAAATAAAAACTTGTGTGTTTGTGAGGTTTTCCACTTTTTTTCTTCTTTACAAAGAACTTGATCTCTTCAAGCCTCAATCTTGAAAGATCAAACCTTTGATAGCTTCGGTTCAACTAACCGGTTTGGTTAGAGTCAAGCTCCTCGTCTGATGACTCTGGTTCTAGTCGACAGGTTTGGCTAGGGTCAAGTTCCTTTTCTACACTTTCTTGATTCGATCGACGATCCGTTGTTTTAAATCCGCATTTGTTGTTGGGTCTAGGGTTTCTAATTTCCTTGGTTCACATCAACATAAGTGCCTCTGAATATGAATGATTGACTGATTTTTTTTAGACGCTTCTACTTACCTTTTCAGATTTCATCATCCACCACGACCTCAAGCGCCCTTAGACCACCAGTTTAGAATATAGTAGCCACCTTTGGAAGATCAACATATTCCAGTACTTCAACTGTTCAACATCCTATTTTTAGGTTACATTCTAATCCCTTTCCGCTGAGGCATCATTCGGTATCAAAGCTAAAGTATCCTACTAATGCATGATCTCTTTTTTTACACAATGACAAGGGGATGAAAGTACTCATGGATCCTTAGTTTTAGCAGATATGAAGAAGATTATATGGCTTTGAAAGTAGAGATCATTCAAGGTCTTGATTTTTTTAGAAAAAACCATGGTAAGGCTTACTCCTTCCAAATTTTGGGGGAGTGCTCGCTTTTGGTGGTATAATTTGATATGTGACTGGTGGATGGGTAGAAGAGAAGGTATTCACATGCAGCATTTGATGAGGAAGTTGTTAAGGAGCAAATTTGGCCCATCCTGACCACCAATTAAAGGGTATGAAAATTCTTCACAAAGTCAACAAGCTACAACAACTTTAGGCAACTATGTGAAGCACTCAAACTTCACAATCAAAAGACCATGATGAGGTGTTAGAAGATCAAGTCAACTACTTGTCAACAACACAAAAGGAGAAAAATTTCCTTATCCAATGTTCTAACAAGAACAAGGATTGTTCATCAATCATTGATGAAATGATTTTTCTAACATGGCTTATTTGATCTTGGTCAAGGGAAATTGTTTGGAGATAGTAACACATGTCATAAGTTTTGGCAGCACATTGACAAAAAACACATGGTTTATGGCTGAAATTTACACAGGTATGTCCTCAAATCATAGATGGAAAGAATAATGACTCTTTGCCTTCTATGAATTTGAAAAAAAAAATTAAGTTGGTTGAGTGCCAAAGAAGACATCATGGTAAAATGAAATTGGACTGAATTCTCTAATGAAAGTTTTACTATTATAGTGATTTGTAATATGGCAAGTACAAGTGATCCTTTTTGGAAATTAGCACAACATGCAAATAATGGACACTCAAATTATTGTTCTTGAGTCAAAGATGGTGAAAGGTTAGTCAATCTATCGCTGATGCAACGATAGCAAATTGTTATGGATTATGTTGACTTAAAAGAAAATCGGATAAAAGCAACTATACTTATGCCAAAGAAGTATGTACCTATGGATAATTTTATTGTTTGGGTAACATCCCAATAACATTTTTCTTGTATATGTGATTGAATTAAATGTTTAGACAATTAATATATTGTATTCTGTATCTATACATGTCAAATTATGATGTGTATTTATGGGGAAAATGTAATGGAATGAAAGTTAAGTTGGAAAACATGATGGAAAAGCTGGACTATGAAGATTCTAATGATTGCAGATGACATGAGGATAAGAAATGTCATTCGCAAGTGCATGGTAAGGGATGCAACAAAATGAAATTGAACAACGAACATTAAGAGAATGTGAATCATGAACGAAATACTGAAATTAAACACCCATTTTTTTAACAATATATAATTAATTGAAACAAGTATAAATACACAATGTAATATCTTAATCATCCCAACGCTGAATTTTATCATGTATATGGGAAAACGATATCAGGATATTACATCCAAGACATTCCAAAGTTATTATTCATGTATGTGATGTGGTTTGTGAATATTTTACTATTATTGACCAATCACATAATACAAGGATTATTTTCTTATTTTATTTATTAAGATTTTATAAATGAGTCAAATTTCAAGGTTCACAACACGTCTCCTTATTTGATTAAAGAATATTATGTAGAAATTAATCTTTGGCCACATACACTAAAAGGGTTCTTAGAATCATATTTATGGCAATCCTTATCGTAGCCTACATTATTTCTAATTTACGGTCAAGAATGGAAATCGTATACAGAGTTATTGTTGAAGAATGAAAAAAGATTAATAGAAATATTGCTATTCTACCACAACAATCATTATTTTTTTTTCCTTTTTACAATCTTGTATATGTTAAAGATATTTCGAAATTGTGAACCCAAGATGATTCTTCGTTTTGTGGTAATAAAGAATAGGGTAATGCAAGACATGATTCAAGGTCTAATACATTTCAACCCTAAGAGGATGATGGGCTACGAGTTCATTATATAATTAGTGTAGTTTCCAAGATTAGTATGAAAGGATTCAAGGTTAAGCATAGGTTGAAGTCCAAAGACAATTTTGGAATATTTTATTTGCTTTCCAAAAATTGTCTTCCTTTTGACCTCCAACAAGTATTTTACAATTTTAGCAATTGAAATGATGTCATTTTAAAAACAATGGCTCTTCAATGTTGTCTCTAGCTTCTCAAGCTTTCTATAATGATTTAGATCACTAAATTTGAACTTCATCAACTATGTCAAAACCCACTGAAGAGAGAGCAAAGAATGATGAAAGTAAATATGTTCAAGCTTAAAGAACAAAGAAATCTCTATTTGGAAACCATCCAAGTGATTGAACACCAACATGGATTAAATACCAAATACATCTAGAGTAGTAGAGGAAGAAAGAAAGATATTAATTTAATATTCTTTTAGTTAATTAACATAATTTCTATTAACTAGAAAACCTTACAACTTACTATATGAGCCAACTAGTGTTATTGTTGTTGTTGTTTAATTAAGTTTACTATTATTTTATAGTTTATATATGGCTATTTAATGCCACCTTATGTACATGTTTTAGGGCTTGAATTTTAATACAAAAAACTTTTCCTTATTTCAAAATTGAAGAGATTTCTTTTTCAAACACTTTGGTGTGTTATATCCAAAGTATCCATGTGTGAGTAATATCAAAAGATTGAGCCCACTTAGAGTTAAGTAAGTTCTCTTATTGGCATCCACAACCATATTCATTGAGAAAAGGTTTTGAGAAGTGGTTTCCAACAATCAAGAGATGTCATCATCAGCAACTACTAACCTTTCGTTAAACTCATGTTGAAAATCCAATTAATACAAATATGGAAGTGCTATAAAAAATCATTTATTAAAGTATTGTGGAAGTGTAAATAATATAAAATATTTTATTGAAAACATTATAAAATGGTAAATAATTTTTGAATGAATTAGGATAGCCATTTAATTAAAAATTCAAAAACTTAACTTAATGGCAAATGTTTCTCTTTTACCCCTTATGCCAGGCTAGCCACAAAGGCACACACACGTGCAAATCCATCATCTCAACTTTGATATTTTTTCTTTTATTTTTGCTACTTCTAAGTATGTGTTTTGATTCCATGTGCAAGTACCTACATCTACACCACAAGTAACTGTAAACCTAAAGACTTAGTAAGAAAAATGGTTAAACGCAATGTCATTTGCCTCTCTTTAGTCCATTTAGAATAGGGACCACCCATACCAATAATTTTATTATGTTCGCTTGATCATTACATTACTTTATTTTGATCCTTGTATTCCTACTTGTACTTCGAGCTAGAATAGGGAGGTTCTTCTCGTGCCATGGCATAGTGATCTGATCTAACCTTTTACATGCAATTTAGAACTCCCGTACCGTATGAGGGAGCGCTACCCATCCACCCCAATTATCTTTTTTCATCTTCTTCTTCTACACATTTTGCCTCACTTATGCATGCTTGCATACCACCACCAATGTGGCATTTTCTATGATTTCTATTACACGATGCAAGACCATACATTCTCAACCAAACGTAATGCATGATGTGTTATAACATAATATTCATAATAATGGAAGTGCCATATCAATAAAAGTAAATAAAATTGAAAGTGCGTATACGAAAATTGAATAACAATATAAATTAAATTAATAGATTTCAACACCTTTCTCACATGCGTAATGAATTGAAACAATGAAGGCATTCTACCTATAGAACACAGAACACAACAATAATGAAATGGAATTGAATGAACAATTAATGGTTATCCTAGTTAATTTCCTATTTGATTTACTTGTTCAAGTTTACATGCTCAAGTTGATTACTACAGTAGTTAGCTTAATTAGCATACTTGAGTCAAGTTAATTACTCTAATTAGTTGACATGCATCAAGAATTAATCAAGTAAATTAATATACTAAACTAGATGATTATCATGCTTATCTAAGAGGTTATTTCTTCTAGTTAACATGCGCACAGAAGATTACAATTGTCATACTACAAGTTTTGTAAAGTTTTATGCTAACATTATTATTTACATGCTAATTACAATTACATGGCATCACTTAGTTAATTCAAACTTGCTAATTAATTACTTTCTCATCCTACTCACCCAAGATGCTTGCTAAATGATTAAACATGCTTAAGATAAATCAATTAATAATCAACATGCATTTTGTAACACCATGACTTTTTATTGGCATTAAATAAAAGTAATTGATGTACAATTAGGAAGTAATTGGGATTAATTTGATAATTATTGAGTTGTTACCAAAGTCGCGGTCATTAAATTATAATTTAAGGGAATGCATTAACTAATTTAATTCATAGAAATCAACTTAGGAAATAGAATTAAGAAATTTAAAATAAACTTCTAAAAATATTTTAATGTTAATTAGGATAAGTCATGAGTTGGGGGGGTCGACTAATATGTTATACATATACTTGACGTATAAAACTACATATCTAATATTAATTTATAAAAGAATGTTTAATTAGATTAATAAACTATAATTAAATAAGGAAATTTAATAATTTAAGAAGAAAAATATAATTTTGAAGAAAGGGAGAGAATTTTGCTTGAGAGGGCGATTTCAAAGGCATTTCATTTCAAATCATGAGGAGAAGTTAAAATTAAGTTAAGTGTTTTCTATTTCTATTCCTTTGCTTATTCTTGCTGTTCAGTTTAGTCCAAATGCTTCACTTGTGTGTTATTCTTTTTTATGACAGTATAGAGACTAATTGTTGAACCTGTGTTATTTCGCTGTTGTAGTTTAGCTTTGTTTTTTTATATGTTAAGTGATTCAAATGTAGTTTAGCTTGTTTTCCTATATGTGATTCAAAGGCATAATTGAATGAAGAAACATGAATGCTAATGTCCAAGTGTGATGAATGTTTTAATGCATGAAAAAATACATTGTTGCTACATAGTATGGCTTATGTTCTTTTAATTGTGTTGCTTTATGAGGATGGTTCTCTCACTCTCAACAAACACATTTAAATTGCAGTTCCAAAATTAGAAGTTGAGAATTTCTAATTGAGTAATTTGCTAAACTTGATGCAGGATAAAGTACTAATCATGCCCAGCATGTTTAATTTTACATCCATTAGATAGGCTGACCAAATCATTTAATCAATTATGAAAGCTACTTAAGTCATAATTATAATCTTTTGAGCATGATTAATTTCAATGAATGAATCTAAACATGACTAGTGATAGTGTTAACTAGAAAAAACTACACTCTTAATTGTACCATGCTTAATTGACTGTAATATTTAGAATGAACATGTTTAGTTAACAGAACAATTCATCCTAGTATAGCAAAATTGTAGATAATAATTGAGCATGTAAATTAAATAGAGCAAACTCATGCATGTTAATTAACTAGATCAAATAATTAGACTTGATTCCCATTAAGAGTAATAGCATGTTAAATTAAACTGATTAGCATGTTCAATTAACCAACATGTTTAGATTGATTAACTACCATGTCTCGTTCTTAAATGTAGATAACCAGTTTTTGAATTAAAATGTTAAATTACTAACATGTTAATTCACTCAACTAAATTAAGTAATCAATTTAAGCATGCTTAACCAATTAACTAGAGTGTGTGACTAGGTACACCAACTGAGCTTGTAATCAAGAAAGAAAACTACGAACATGTTTATAATTTTACTTGAGCAAGCATGTTTATATTTTACTTGAGCAAGTATATTTATATTTTACTTGAGCATGATTTAGTAACTTTGAGCATGAAAGTTAGTTAGGATAATTAACTAGATGATAATCCCTTTTTAGCATGTTAATTAAATTGCACCTTACTTTCATATACACGTCGCTTGTGGTACGATATGTTCCTTTACTATTGTGAATTTTTTATTCAAGCATGTTCCTCGTTGTTCATTTAGTTCTATAACTGCTTCCTTCACATGTTGTACTTTATTAAGGTGTTCCATTGTTATTATTTGTTCTTATGTCCACGTTCAATTATTTCTATTCTTTTATATGCATTTTCAAATGCCATTACTTTATTTAAATGAACAGTTCAATTTCTATAAATGTTATATTGGGAAGTATCATGCATCATGTTAGGTTGAGAATGTATGTCCATGCATCATGTAATGGAAACAATGTAGGGAGTGCTCCCATGGGGTGGTACTTGCATGCATTGTAAGGAAAGTAAAATGATAAAAAAAAAAAAAGACGAAGTAAAGGAATGAAAAGAAAAAAAAGAGTTTGGAGGCAGATCGGTAGCGGTCTTAGCCTGACAATTAGGAAATGCCCCTACCTTATTGAGAACAAGACCTAGTTTCCTATAGGAGGTTTGGTTCGACCCACTATACCATTCCATATGGGTTTTCCAATGTCCAACCCAAAGTACGAGTAGAAAGAAAGGAAGAATGAATGAAAGAGGAAACGTTAGAAAATAGTTAGTTTGGGTGTGCCCCATTCAAAATGAACTAAGAAGAGTCATAACCATATTGCATTAACCCTTTTTCCTTACTAAGCCCTCTGGGCTTATAGTTGCTTGTGGTGTAGATGTAGATATTAATACGCTATGAGAAATGCATGGACTAGGAGTAGCAAAAGATAAAGGACAAACAATAGCAAACAGAGACGATGGATTTGCACGCGCAAGGGAAGTTGTGGCTGGCTAGGCATATGAAATGGGTAACCATGATAATTAAGTTAAGTTTTCAATGTTGTAAGTAAGTCACGTAGTAAATCGTATAAAAGTAGTATTTCAATGGTTTAGTATTTCTTCTTTCACCTAGTTATTTACTCTTCTGCGAAGTTTTAAATAAAGAATTGTATAACGCTTTTGCTATGTTTACAAATGATGATTTTATTTACGCTTATGCAAAAGTTTTTACAAAATTGGTTAATTTGCCAACTAAAAAAATGTACAAGAAACAAACGGTGAAACTGGTTTTGGTGTAGGGTTTTGCAAAAGCTAGCCAAACATAAAGGTTAAGAGATCACTAGCTTTGAATTTTTTTTCCATTATCAAATATGGGGGTTCTAAGCTGATTCAAATTAATTCTAAGGAAATCTTCTAAGCTCAACACAAATTTATGGCAGTTGAGTTTTCAAATTCCAAAAAAATCATTAATAATAAACACACAAAGAAAAGTGGTTCAGGCCTGGGATTTGTTGTCTGAAGCAGAACATTTGACATAGTAAACAAGCTTCAATTTTCACAAAAAAAGTATACTCTGTAAAGCTTAGACTATTGGAAACAATTGCCTTAAAGGAAAAAATGTGTTATGAAGTCTTCGGGAATGCGAAAGTGCCTTTGAACGCTTGGAGTTAAAATTCTACATGAGTTTATTTTCATCAAATATGGGGGTTCTAAACTTAATCATTAATACACAAAGAAAAGTGGTTCAGGCCTGGGATTTGTTGTCTGAAGCAGAACATTTGACAAAGTAAACAAGCTTCAATTTTCACAAAAAAAGTATACTCTGTAAAGCTTAGACTATTGAAAACAATTGCCTTAAAGGAAAAAATGTGTTATGAAGTCTTCGGGAATGCGAAAGTGCCTTTGAACGCTTGGAGTTAAAATTCTACTTGAGTTTATTTTCATCAAATATGGGGGTTCTAAACTTAATCAAATTAACTTTGAGGGAAGCTTCTAAGCTCAACACAAATTTATGGCAGTTGAGTCTTCAAATTCCAAAAATATATTTAATAATAAAACACACAAAGAAAAGTGATCTAGGGTTGGGATTTGTTGTTTGTAAGCGCAATGTTTGACATAGTAAAACAAGCTCAAAATTTCCCAAAAAGGTATACTCTGGAAAGCATAGACTATTGGCACAAATTGTCATAAAAGAAAAAATGTGATATGAAGTCTTCTAGAATGCAAAAGTGCCTTTGAACTCTTGGAGTTCTAATTCTAAGCGAAAATAAAAAGCCTAATATTCCTTCTATATTTTGCATGAAATCAACTTGTCTAAATGCATAGACTCTTTTTTCTGTAACTGAAACAATCTCTCCTCCAACACAGCTAGAGAGGAAACACCTATAAAATAAATAAAATTGTCATATAAAGGAGCCATTGGTTTAGGCTTAGGGTTTGGAACTTTGGGGCTCAAGGTCGCACGGCAAAGTTTTCGAGGCATATCATTCTCATTGGATAATTGTGGATTTGACCTCAAATATATAGTTTAGCCCACTTTTCCTTTATACTTCTTCAATAAGACCATTACACCCTTGTTTGGAAGCTTCACCATGAATCCAATTCCATCTTACAACTGTGTTTTTGCTTCCATAAACTAAAATAATGACCATGAAGCACAAAATTTCACAAGACAGAAGCTAAGATTTAGGCAATAGTTTATGCAATTTCAACAGAAATAACAATGGGTTATTTGCTTGAAATAAGGCTTGATTCTTAGAGAGTTCATTACCAAATAAGTTTGAAAAAGAACACTTAAAAGTTCAACGTTCAATTCCATAGGAATACAAATTTATGATAGAAGTAATGAAATCTATTCAGTTTGCAAGGAAAAATTCTTAGAATGGTAGTTTCCAGAGTGAACTTGTAAAATCCATATATTGAAAAATTCAATACCTTCTTGGACAAAATTTGGACAGAACAAACCTTAATAAGTGAGGAAACTCTCCTCCAAAAATCACAGTTAACTTCACACCGACAAAAACATTACGCTGAATGAAACCAACTACCTAAAATCATGCAAATAAAATTGTAGTCTTAGTTTCTATCTTGACAATTATACCCAATTACTAATCCAAATTCGATGAAGCTAAAATTGTAGTTTTAGTTTCTATCTTGAAAATTGTACCCAATCACTAATCCAAATTTGATTAAGCTAACAATTCAAACACTCTACTTCAATCCAAAAAAGAAAAATATAAAAAAATTATAAAGCAAAATTCACATTAAAAATATTAGAAAATTTCTACAATCATACCAACGTGTTCACCTTTCCACAATCTGGGAATAACTTCATAAATGTGCTCCCTGAAAATAACTGTTTTATGAGTTCACCAACACATCATCTACAAAAATCAAATGGGAAACTTTTTTTGACTTCATGAGTCAAGTCATTGTTATTAGATTATGCATAGAAAGTCATCAACGAACATATCAAGATAGTCAATCCCACAATCAAAGTTAGCATCTTTATCACAGAATTGTCCATCAAAGGAAAAGAAATCAACGCAATTCACTTTCTCAATATATCTCACCATCTTGGGTTGAATAGGGTCATGATTAGTAAAAGTTTTGATCCATCTAGTTTTAAACATCCAAGTACTAAAATTTTTAATTGTGCAGACGTCGAGGAAATAGTTTTGGCTAGAATGTTGAATCCTATAAATGGAATAATAGATAATTTAACAACCTTCATATTGATTTCTCCCTCGTTGGATTCTACTTCCAACAAACTTTTACTCTAACTCCTTGAATTATTAGTAGTACAAAATATTCTTTTAGGTCTCCAGTTTCATGGCTCCATTACATAATCCTTAATAGACTTCTATTGACTTTGGTGTCGTTTACTTAACATCTCCCTTATTTCATCAAGTTATCATTGAAAACTATTTTTTGCTTGTTCTTGTTTTTTCCCCACTTACTCATTTGAACTAGGTCTTTTACAAATTCTTAGCACACCATAAGATTACAAAGCAAAGGGACAAGAATGGTTTTGATACCCAATGATGAGCCCCAAAATTCTTAGCGCAATACTTTGTTCACTTTTAAGGAAGTGATAATAAGTTCAAATATATATAGCCAATTTGTCTAAATTTTTTAGGGAAGTTCGAAAACACAAAGAGACTATTGCCATCCAAAAGCACAATCAAAATCATAGTATAAACGGAGATAGTGCCAAAACACAGAGCAGCTTGGAAATCACAACTAGAAAAAGATTACAACCCACTTGAATGTTAAATCAATAACTCATGAACCTCAAGTCAAATTGAAGTCAAAATTAGACCACTATTTTTGTATTCTAAAAGGGATTACTCCAGTAAGAATTCATCTTCAAATTCAGAATAACAATTGAGGTATGATTAAGACAAAGTTGTTACACAGAAGTTGGTTTGTAGAAATAGAATGCAAACTCTTATGAAATCAAGCTCAACTCAAGATTTATAAATCCAAATTAAGAGCTTCCAACTAGAAAATCACCCCAATAGAAAGCATCTAATCTTCAAATCACAAATATCAGAGAGAAATTATGAGAAGTAAACATTAAAAAATAATTGCCAAATTTTCTACGCACCCTCACTCTGCCGAGAATAGTTACTTGAATTGCATCCTTCACAAAAGAACTCTCCCACCATGGCTTTGACACGTTCTCCTACTTCCTCAAATAAAAGATGCTCTCAATAGAATATGTTAGAGGAAATAGAGCGGATTGGCTCTAGAAGAATGTACAAGAAAGAAATGGAGGAATCAATTTTGGTGTAGGGTTTTGCAAAAGCTAGTTGGACACCTAGGTTAAAAGAGCAACAACTCTACATGAGTTTGCTTAAGCAAATATGGATGTTCAAAACTGATTTCAATTTGACCAAATGGAGGGTCATAAGCTCCACACAAAATGAGGACAGCTGAGTTGCCCAATCACAAAAATATCCTTAATAAAAAAACTTTGAAAAAAGTGGTTTGAGGCTTAGATTTTGTAACAACCCGATCCTAAATTTCTAGTTAAGCGATATAATTATTTTGTTGAGAATAAAAAGTGTTTGATATCTACATATTACATCATTCTATGGATGTTATGTTGCGACATATAACCTCGTAGGCATTTACTCTGGGCAAGATTTATAAGAAAATATGAAATATGATAGAATTATGGACTTAAGGACCCCTGCAGACGGTTGTGCAGACGAGACATGTCATCCGCAACATGTTTGGAGAATATCACAATAGTTAGAAATGACTCGGTATGCCAAACGGCGTCCTAAACTCACTGCTTTGAGATAGACGCTGGCTGGGGATGTGCAGATGAGGCAGACGAAAAAATATATCGTCTGAATTAATCGGTCTCAAAACTGGTGTGTTTCAGATGATGCGGACAACTGCGGACGTAGAAAAATAGTGTCAGAATTAATCTGTGAAATTTTTTGGATAATTTGGATGACACATTGTGGACGATGTGAACGAAAAAATGGCATCCGTAAAGTAACTACGGACGGTACAGATCCATGGAGGACACCAATTTTGCTACGGACGATACAGCGTCCAAAAGTGTCTGAAAGATAGTAGATCTGCAAAAAATAAAGAAATAAAATTCATAAAAAATGATGAAATTCAATGTTTTGCGAGTTACTACTCGCACTTTCGGTGAGAATGTCCTTGCAGTAGCTCCATAGCCAAACCTAGGTGCACGTTTTGTCTTCTTGTCTTCTAGCTAAGTCCTTCTTTTCTCTTAACCATTCTCCTACATATTTTTCTTGGCTTTCTCCTTCGTTGCTGCATCAAGACTTGTCCAGACTTGTCCAAGTGTTGGAGTTGATAGTTGAGATTTAAGGATTGGAGTTGATTGTTGAGGTTACATATCATCAATAAAAGGTAAGGATTTGGTGTGTCTTGGCCATCTAAGCGCTGGCGATAAGTGTTCTAGTTGTGTTCTTGTTGCAATGGTTAGTATCTCCCTGTTTTGTTATTTTCATGCATATTACCTTACTAAGAATCAATGAAACAAAATGATTATAGAAGAGAAACGATGAATGCCCAATGGTTGTTTAGATGATAATCTTCAAGGAATAAGTTAAGCTTGTAGGATAGCATTATGAATTTGAAGATAGGTCAAATTATTCTATGCATTCTGCCCTTCTATTGTTTAGCATTTCCTCATAAGCATATTTTGATTAGTTAGTTGCTGAGCATGTTTTTATCCATGTCTATTTCTGTCATACTCTTGTTAAGCATGCTTGTTTCCTACTGTATAGTAACCATCACGTAGCCGTTCAACGTATGTTCACATTGTTAAAACGGATATGAGCCTTGCTGAATTCATATGATTGTGATACGCTTTGTTATATACTTCTCGTTATTCTTGCTATGATGTAGGATAAATAATAGCTCAAATGATGCTCTAATATGTAGCACATTTTAACTGATGCGCGTATAAACGTTTGTTTCCTTTTCTGTCAAAAGCATGATTAGTAATAGATCTAGTGCTCATATTATCTATTGCATGACTGTTAACTCTAGCTATGTTCGCTATATGCTTTCGTTCCTTCCGTTGTATGTAATTGTCCTCTAGAAAGCATGTTTAGTTGCTTGAAAGTATGATTTGTAGTGAAAATATTCCTGTTGAATTGTGATTTGAGAAGACGTTATGGTTTTTTGCCACATAGTAGACTAAAAGCATGATTCGTAGTAAGTCCACTACTTTCTTCTTAGGTTTACAAAGTATAATCATTCTTTGAAATTCATGGTTGTTGCCTTGAAATTCCTTATATATTGTTGGAGCATCTTCTATTTCGCTAATTTAGATAAACGTTGTTGCTTAGTGTTAATCTTATATGTTTCATTTGTGAAGGAAGTAGTATGTTAAGTCCATGCTAATAGAAACCAAGTAGGATGGTATCCTTCGGAATGGTACCCATATGCACAGTAAGGAAAAATGCGAAGAAAATAAATTGTTTGGAATGGGTAGGTTACCTCCACCACTGTCGAAACCCCTGATGGGATACGCCAGAAGGGAAGAAACTCTAAAGGTGGGATACGACTTAAAGAGGAAGAACTCCAAAGGCGGGATACACTGGAGAAGAAAGAAGAAACCCAAAAGGCGAGATACGCCTAAAAAAGGAAATGAATATGGAATTTGGGTAGATGAGTAATCTGGATCTAGCCTAGCTACTAGGATATACCTTCACCAAGTCGCGAAAGGGACTAGTATGCACACAGACGGTTAGAATCTGTACAATTAGGCTATCTCAAAGGACAACCTCCAATTTCCAGCTCGATGTACGAGTTAAGAACGAACAAAACAATCGATAAAAATGATTGTAATAAAAGAACTTGGTCTCGGTGGCCCCCATTCCAAGAAAACTAAAGAGAGAAATTCATATTTAGCTTCCCTATCTCCTTACTTGGCGTAAGCTCATGTCCTTTCCTGTTGTGTATATAACAAGGAAATTATGCTAGTTATTAAGGAAGAGGTGATTCCGGTGGAGCCTGCTGTTGGTCTAACAATGGCGCTAGTGGAGTAGTAGTATGGTATGGTACGACAACATGAAGGAACAATTGTTAACTTTCAATTTATGATTTTATTTGAATAATTAGACTATGTAAGTTTTAAAACCTTGGATTTGGTTAACATGTTATAAGTCTTTTACTGATATAAATTTCCATTCGGTAAAAGTAGTTTTCTCGTTTACTTATGCTTCCGTAAATTTTTACGAAAATGTTCTTTTAAGAATGAAAAATGAAAGAATGATTTTATTAACAATTCATATTTTATGCACTCTAATAACCTCTATTTATTAGAAATGATTTTAATTAAGGTTAAAGACCTTTTAAAGTGGTTTAAGAAATTCAGGTCGTTACGAAAATGATTGTATCCCTTCGTCAATCATATGGGCTATCATTTCAAGATAGCAAACTTTATTTATTTTTATGTTATTTAAATTAAAATATTTGGATGTGGAACTATGTTATTGCATTTTTTGACACTCGGGAAAACTGTACTAGGAAAGCGTGGATTATTTGTGTTAAAATGAGTTGTAATTTTGTTTTTAACAGTAACCCTAATTTTTTAGGGACTCTTTAACTCCATCTTAGATCTAACATACACAACTGATATCAGATAATGGAAGTCATGTTTAAAGTTGTTGACATCTCTCCATATCTATACGTTTTTTTGGTGAGTTACATATGATCTAGCTTATGTGTTGTCAATTACTTTTATCTTTTATAAGTTTAGGTGATATCTTTTACGACTACCCCTTTATATTCTTTTATTTAAATGAGGAATAATATCTAGCAAAGGTGTAAAAACTTGCGAAAACTCAATTTGGAGTGCTTTCCATCGAAGGAAGGCAATTGAAGTCGTAAGGTGCAAAAGTAGTGGCTGTTCGAACCCACTTGCAACTCTTGCATCATATCTCTCTCATCCTATCAATTTTGACTATGGTGTTTTCAAGGCATCTTGTTTATTTATAGAGAAAGAAGTACTCTAAAAATAATAGAAAGACGCTTTGTATCAACTGAGATACATTTATCAAACATTTTACCTAATTCTTAGCCTAGTGGGCACCAACACCAAAAGAGTAGCCAATTTTGCATTCTTCTCTCTCCCGTCTTAGTGAATTTTGCGCTAAATGTTTTAGGAATGTTTTCTCACATCTAACAAGTTTTAATGTCAAAATTTCATGTGAAGAAGTATTCAATTGATGTAGTCATTGTGCCCTCAATTCGACCTTGAAAATTTGCCCAGAAGTTGTAAATCTATACCTATTTGCAAAGTTTCCCTTTTGGTGGTGTATCATAAAGGTAGAAAAAAAATATTATGATTATCAAAATACAACCACAAACAAATCTAGCCTGCAATTATTTATAGAGAAAAAAAAAACTCTAAATGAAATCTACAATACATGCCGACTAGCCCGACCCAATAAAATTTATGTCATATCGAATTTTAACAATTTTCACCTTGACATGAATTTCATGAAAGAGATCCATAGTACGTGTTTATCATCCAAACCAAACAAAACGAATTCAAAATCCTAAATTTTTACAATCTTCATTTTAAAATGAACTTTACTGCAGTCAACCTATTTTTAAATCTTCAAATTTCTCTCTTTCACACCTTTAAAGAAGAAGTGCATGGAGGGTCCGCCTATCCACCTGAAAGAAATATACATATCACCAATATGAATTTTTTTTATTGTAAATTTAGCTACTGATATAAACCCGGTCTAAGAAACACTTAAACTACGATTATGACATCTTCAAATCCCACAAAGTGTCAATCAAATCTCTGCCAATAGATGTCTCATCTCTTGACTTACGATATATAATTTATCATTCAAAGCACTTTATAATTTCTTTATCATTATCCTTGTCCCAACTAATATACGGGCCGAATAGAAAATTGGGCCAAATAATCCAATACTTGAAGAGGACTTGATTGCCCAACCCAAAACTTATTATAATTATTGTGGAAGACTTGTATAAATATTCATTTCTAGCTAACTTGTGATGGGTCATGGTTCATATGGTGATCTCAAGATATTTAAAATGTACAATAATTAATTAAATTGTAAAAATAAGTTGTAACATCCCGATTTTTTTTACATTTCAATATGTTCATATCACAATTCTATAAAATTTTTTATCATTTTAAAATCCCCTCGAAAAAATGAAATGTAGATACAATGACTATGACAACTCTATATGTGTATGTGTATTAGATTCGCACACTAAGTGAGAGCATCCTCTTTAGTCTCCAAGCACACCACACATATTTATTTTCATGTGAGAGCAAACTTTTTAGTATCCAAACTCATGTAAAAATGAATACATTTACATTTGTGTTTATTAACAAGTAGGAGAGAACAATCACTTCAGTCTCCCAACTAACCCACCCATTGGGTGAGAGCAACCTCTATAATTTTCGAACACGCCCAAACGAGTTTTTTTTTAAAATAAGACCAACCTCTTCAGTTGTTCAACTCACGTAGAAAATTCTCATTAAGTTTATTGTTATCCTATGCAATGCATGATATGTAACCATACTAATATGCCAATATGACTTTCACACAACAGTTCATATATCAATTAACAAACAATGAGGCAAAAATCTTGAATTAGTAATAATTTAATACTATGAATGCATCACTGCTAACATTTTAACAAAACAAAATTTTTTTATACTTTACGAACAGTCAATGCAACATAAATTTTTATGCATTTATAAACAAAATCCAATACAAATACTATAGCCAAATGTCAACAATTTATAACTAATCATATTACTCTTCTTCTTTATTCAACAATCATTCATTAGTAAATGTACAACAATAATAAGTATACAATTGAACCTAATATGCATACTAGCCATGCAATTCATCAATCACAAAATCACATCTATAGTTAACTAAATGATTGAATTACAACACCTATACTTAATTCTTATATTTAGAGATTATTGTTAATATAAAAAAACTTTTATATGGTAATACAGTTTCTATCTAAACCACCAACCAATAATAATCCCTATAGCCTACCAACATTAAATCACGAAGAGACCACCTCGAAAGTCTTTTACCTGTAAAGAAAATTGTAAATCATTAATTTTATGAAAGTAGAGGAAACACATATTTCTAAGGGAATATTATAGAAGATCGTAAATCCCATGGAAACCATGAAGAACACAATTCTTTGTTCTTGGCTAACAACATATTATTATATTAACATCAAGAATATGAGCAAACTAAACAACACGCAATAAAAAGGGTAATGGACCATTGACGAAGGCATGAAGACGATATATGAAATGAAATAAAAAAAGAAATATAATTGATAGTTTAACCCACACATGAAGTAGTTTTAGAAAACACATAGGCAAATAAGTTTGAAGTAGGAAACAAATCATACACCAATCATATAGGTCCTTATGGACAAAGAACATGCATAATCACTTACTTTCCTTCTTAATTAAATCTTTCTTCTGTTTAACAACAATAATCTTCTCACTGTTGAAGCTTTTTCATAGAACACCAACCCCAAGAAAAGAACACTAGAATATCGAGAAAGAGAGAGAAAAAAAAAGTATAGAAAACACAAACAACCATTCTACCATATTTTTTCCTTACTGACATTTGAAATACACTGAAGACCATTGAAAAGAAGTTGAGGAGGTGCGATGTCTTAATTTCTAGTGACTTCTCTTGTATCCAAGCATGGTTTATACGTTTTTAGATAAATAGTCAATGCATTGGATGATTGATTTAATGCCCCCGATCGACCATGAGCTTCAATCAATAAGCTGCGAATTCGGTTCCCAAATTTAGTTGTCACTCAATGTTTTGGACAAGTGACTGCCATGATTATCTGCTGACCCGACATGTTATTTATTCACATAAATAATATGACTTCAAAATAGTTACACCCATCATTCATCCCATAAATCATTCGACCATAGCCTATATTAACCTCGTTATCTTCCTAGTCATTATAAATAACCACATCTCACATAATTTTTTCTTAATCCAATATTTAAATGCAGCCTAATACCCCGGGTACTACATAAACTGTGCATAAAATCTTGGCTACCCAACATCTATATTTAATATTATATAGTTATCCAATTTCATACTTACCAAAAAAGTAAGAGTTCAACTAAGGAGTGAAAAGAAATACGGACTACATCATCAGTTTGATTCTGCTCGAGCGTAGCTACTCTTTTCTTTACCTAGAGTGGTGTGATTGCCTTGCTTAGTAAGAAACTTATATAAAAGATATGTGCTAGAAAAATTTGTTTTACTCTTTTTGTAAAAAAAATTATGTTTTAATCGAACATTTTAAATCATTTTCATCTTCTAGGAAATCTTGTGTCATGGGTCCCTGATAAGACATCAATAAAACATGGATGTGTACATAGAAAAGTACAAGTTAAAATTGTAAATAACTAGTTTTTGTAAATCCATTAAAATGGTTGAAAATTTGAAATTTTCTTTTCAAAACAAAACATACCCGAGTGGGACGCTGAAAGGAAATGCTACTAACCTTTTGTTAAACTCATTATTCAAATCAAATTACCAAAGTGTTGAAGCGTTATAAAATCATTTGTTTAAACATTCTAAAAGCGTAAGTGATTAATAAATAAACTTAACAAAAGAACTACATAAATATACCCACTTAAGAGAAATGAAAATAAAAGAATTAAATGCACTTTTATTACAACTGTGCCCTGTTTGATTATAATCAGCCTAGCAAGCCCAAAACTTCCACTTGCAAATCTTTCATCCCTACTTTAAATTACTTGTTTATTATTTTTGCATGAAACCTCATTCTTTGCATTTATTTTCATATACAAGTACCTACATATACACCCCAAGTAACTGTAAGCCCAAGTCTTAGTAAGGAAAACGGTTTAATGCAACGTGATACGACACTCTTTAGTTCATCTTGGGATATGGGCACCCGAAACCCCTTCTTTCATTAAGTCATTCATTCATTACTCCACTTTAATTCGTTCATTCGTTACTCATACATCGAAGAGCAGATTGAAGGAATCATATGGAAGGATATAGTTGATCAGACTAACCTCATGTGTGCATACTAGGGCCCCGTCACAGATTAGGTTGGGGGATTTGCCTAGCTACCAGAATAGACCCGACTACCTATTTGCTTACCTTGAAACCTTTATCATTAATAAGGAAACGTTTATCATTTAAAATTAGAGTGTTGCAAAATTTGAGTGTTAACAACTATTTAAAAACATAACTAATTAAATAGAATTAAACAAACATGCTTAGTTAAGTTTGACAAAACCTAATAAAAAAGTCACAATCAATGTTGATTAAGGTTCAGATAATCTTAAAACAAAATCCAGCTAGAAATAAAGATCAATTAAACGTTTACATATTATGTTTGATGTTAAACCCTTTTTATTTTTAAATGACTTCCCTTCATTGTCTTAGTGTCATACTACAACTCCTCCATCTAAGTTTATCCCGCATACACCACAGGCTCTACCGAAATGACCTCCTCATCAATGCCTGGCATAGTTTCTTCATTATCTATAGCACAAGTAAGGACGTGAGCTTTCACCTTCTATGGAAGTGGGGAAAACAAAAAAATGCATATGTCTCGCATTAGTTTCATTTGGACTAAGGGACACCCAAACCAATTGTTTCTTACGTTTCTTATTTCATTATTTCTTTCCTTGCTCACATTTCGAGTTAGAGATTGGAAGACCCATATGAGATGGTGTAGTGGGTTGGATATAACCTTCTATGGACAATTAGGTCTCGGTCCTGATAAGGTAGGGGTATTTCCTAATTATCAGGCTGTAACTGCTAGCCATTCACCTTCCAAGTCCCTTATTCGTTTCCTCGGTCTTTTCTTAACATTTTTTTTCCTTACCATGCATGTGAGTACAACCACGAGGGGATACTCCCTACTTAGTTTCTATTATATGAATGTATGAGGCACTCCTACTAACATTTACATGAACACCAGACAATATTACAGTAAAGAACAAAATAGCATTATTCATACATAAGTAGACAAGTTACACTAAATAAACATATGAATTGTGGAATTCGATAACTAGTTGAGTCATCAAATTCAAATGACGTGGCTAATAGTGAAGATACAAAATAGTAGCTATTGAAGACATGAAAATTTCACCGTACAAAACAATAGCGAATGAAGATATGAATCAAAATGACTAACTTGCTTGTCAATTGAATCAACAATATTGAATAGTGAAAGAAATGAAACATGCGTATTAGTTGTTGGCAACATTAGTGAGAATTAAAAGGGGGATACACATAAAACATATTCATTGTAAACATGTTGGCTAACAATTATTGAAATGATTTGTACAACACAATAGTTAACCCAAAATGTTGGAAATACTACAGTAACCAAAAAAAGAAATTGTAGATTGTGTCTTTGAAATGTAATGTAAACAGAGAAGTCTGCAATTCATGCTAACATATATCATTAATTGCTTTAATATAACTAGTCTTCTTTGGTGCAACATATCGTTATTCATAATGAGGAACTAATGTCTATGAATAACCACATATTCAAAACATTATATCTACTTGTTAAGTAATTATAAGCAACACTTATTAAGGAACACATAGTGAAGTATGTTATGTACATTATAAATGACAATAACGAAACTAAAATTGAGAGAGAGAGAGAGAGACAATATGTTTATAAACACAGGGAAACATTCTAAATGAAAATAGTACAACTTATCTACCACAGTTAACACATAAAGAGTAAAGCATCATAAGGGGAATGCAACAACAACCTGAATAAGAGTATCAATATAATACAGGATTAAGGTGCACGTAACAGAGAAAAATTTGTTCACTACATAGGACGTTGAATCTATTTCTACCTAACAATTTCCATCTCTTTTTTGTAACCTTCCCCTTACATCTTATCATTACAGGATGATAATGGAACACAATCATAGAAGGAATTAGAAACATGACACTACTCTTGAGAAAAACCAGATGAAGACAGCAAAACAATACACAGAACTCCCAATTTAACATACATACATTACTTGGATGTAGGGGCTCCTCATGGCCAAGAAAATTCAAATACTTACCTTTACTGATTAAACTATTTGAGACAATAATTGACCGACTGAAGAATCCTCACTGCCAATGGTTCCAAGCTGGCCATTGTCTTCCTTTCTCTCACTCTTACTCTCCTTCTCTTACTTTTTCTCCCACTCTCTGAAAGAAAATAATTCATCTAATTGAAGTCTCCAACACTGTTGAAAACAATTAGGATTACTTTTGAAGTTGGTCGAACACCGATTTGAATAGAGCGAGGGTAAAAAAGTTGTGGATGTTACTCATTAAAATGAGTATCGTAATAGTCAATTGACTTCATGGTTGTCCAACTTATATCACAATACCTCAAAATTTGTAACATTGACCTGCAGCCTTGACCAAGTTGTTGATTTGACGCATCGGTCTACAACAAATTACATGTAGGCAAATCCATCTCAACGATGCATCGATGACACCACTGCTAGCGCCACAAGCCGACAAACCACGTCATCAGATTGAACCACATATTACCCTAAATAGAGCAGCTCACCGTCCTCTAAACAATGTGGAACAAGGCCATGAGATCAGATGATCCACCATCACTCAAGTTGTGAATCCGTCGGTGCAAACCATTTGGGAATGCTACTAGTTGCTACGAGTAGCATTGCTAGTCACTTCGACACTTACATCGCAACTCCCTCGCCTATTTTCCTCTTGCCGAGCTCAATCCCTCTCTGCTCCAGATTCTTCTACAACAAAAGAAAGGATTTTTCGTTTATCATTTCTTTATTATTGCATTAAAATGCCTAGATTAGACCAACGTTCATAAAAGTGAACTGGTTATGACATTGAACGAATTCTCACTCTTAATTTCATAATCCAATATACACGAGTTTGTTCCAAATTAGTTGTGTACCTAATTAGTTAGAGAATCCCATAGGTGTAGTTTGATCGGTTATTTTGGTATATGCAAGAAATTAGATGTTTTACACGAGTACTTCTTTTGGCCTCATATGAAATGTGATGTAGAACGATTAAGTGAGAACTGTGTCAGCTGTAGACAAGCTAAATCTAATCTGAAGCCTCATGGTTGTTATATTCTTTCACCTATATCGCATGAACCTTATGTAAAAATATCTATGAATTTTGTGTTGGGTTTACTAAGATTAAACAAGGGTAAGGACTCTACATTTTTTGTTGTTAATAGATTTTGAAGAATTTCTCAATTCATTACATGTCATAAGAAAAATAATGCATCACATATTGTTGACTTGTCTTTTTTAGAATTATAAGATTGCATAGCATGCCTAAAAGTATTATTTTTGAAAGAGATGCAAAGTTTTTAAGTTAATTCTAGAAGGCTTAAAGGGAGAAATTAGACTCAAAGCTCTTATTTTCTATAAATTATCATCCACAAACTAATGGTCAAACTAAAGTTGTAAATATATATGTTGTTGTGCTATATAATACATAAAAATTTAAAAACATGAGATGAGTGTTCACCACAACGGGCTTATAAGAGGAGTGTGCATTCAACAACCAAGTTTTTACCTTTTGAAATTGAGTATGGTTTTAACCTATTAACTCCTTTATCTATTGAGCATATAAAATTATATAGAAAGAGCAAGGCTGATTTTTGAAAACAAATCATTGAAAAGGCTGAAAAATGTTGGAAGAGAAGAACTAAACAATATGTCAATCAAGCTAATAAAGGATGCAAAAAATTAATATTTGAACCCGGTGATTAGGTTTCATTACACTTGAGGAAAGAGTGTTTTCTTCTTCAAAGATGTTCTAAACTACTTATAAGAGGAGATCGTTTGTTTCAAGTGATTGAAATAATGAATGACAATGCCTACAAACTAGATCTTTCCGGTAAGTGTAATGTTAGTGCAACCTTTAATGTTTCTCATTTATCTCTATTTAATGTATGCAATAATTTGTGGACAAATCTTTGTCAAGAGGTAGATAATTATGAGAATTAAGGAGTTGAATAGAAAGACTCATTACAAGTTCCAATAATATTAATGAAAAGTGTAAACACCAAAGTTTATAAAGAACCATTTAAAGGATAAGTACAACAAATTTGCACAAATTATTAAGGAATTCAGTAAAAGATTGATCCAAATAATGATTTAAAATGGAAATGTGATCTTCATACAAATTAAAGTAAATATCCTAAGTTTTTCGGAGACTAAGATGGCAAGATATAGAGGAGACTTTTTCATTCAAGATTTCTCTTAAAGGCAAAAAAATTATATGATTTCAATTCAATAACTTTTATTGATGTTCCATGGGAACCTATGCTTCACTAACAAGTAAGGAGATTTTCTAACTATGATTATAGTGTTTTTTATGGTAATCAATGATATTTATTATCATTAATCACATCTTAATAATTATCAACATGATTTATACTATTATTCCTTAAATCATTTTCTAACAAAATTTCATAATGTAAATTTACTAATCACTTTACAGTTCCCATCATTTACAACTTAACAATGAATATTGGAAATTTGTTCAGACAACAAAGAACCGTAACTATTTTACGATATTAACAAATCATTTCCAATAAACAGAGACTAACTCCTTCATGACAAAAAATAAACCCTTAGTATTAACTTAGAAACCATTCATGAATAATCTAACAACATTCAATTCTACCACCCCATTCATGTTGTAACGACCTAGTTTTTTGTAAATTCTTTGACATGTGAAAATTTAGAACTTTTAGGATTCTAGCTGTAATCCTCCTTTGCTGTCTACTATTGGAATGTTGGGGGTAGATTTTTGAGAGTTGCTCCGACATGTGTGCATCGAATTGGATTTAACCCGACTTTGTTTGAGTTGTCAATTTTCAGGAGCGAGTCTTCCAAGTTGGCAATCCTTTCTAGCTGGAATCATAGTTGATGAAAAAAAGGACATTGTCAGGTGTTGTCAGAGACATTTTTCATGGTTCGATTAGAGGCAGGTGGGGCTTCGGTAGAGGATGGTAGGATAGAAGGCGCTAGACTCTAGAAAGTTGCAGTGTTTGTCAATTGGGGCAAAATACATTGGCAAAGGAGCTTTGCTTTTAGGTTAATTCTTTTGGAAATTGAGTGAGTAGGTCCCTTTAGTTGTAATTCTAGCTAGGGGAAGAAAAGGATGAATGTAAGGGACTTGTCTACAATTGATTCAGTATTTGTTATAGTGGTAATTGTTGTTGGTACATTCTTTGAAGTCAATTCTCTATTGATAAATGTTTAGCTACTGCCTCTATTGGATTCACGTTTCTAGATTTTTATGAGTTTTCTGATTCAGGGTTGGCTTATGTCGATTGCAATTTCTGCTCATTTTGATTTTCGTAAATCATAGACGTGATGTAAAATACTTTCTGTTGATGTTGGACATCATGTGTGCCTTCTGGATTTAAGTGATTTTCTCTCTCTAGGTGAATTTAGGAATGTTTTGTTCGATTGATTCAAGAAACATGTTTTGGGTTAATATTCTGTAAGGTTTATGGATGAATATAATCATTTTTGTTGGTTGTGAATAATACAATGGTGAATAATATGCTCAACTTAGGATCTATTAGTTAGATATTGGTTGCTTGTTATAAATGCAAACTATGTTTGAATCATTTATTAGATCTTGGTTGCCATATACATAAATTGTTTTTTGTTGGATTTATGCTTTTTGACCTCGTGATGAGAATGATTAAACTACTATAAGGATCATTAAATTAAAAAAGAAATGGAGGAAAATAATGAAATAATTTTGTTGGATTTTTAATAGGTTTATTTGACGGTTGCTTTCTTTTGGATAAGTGTTTTGAATGGAAGAAATATTTTCTGTTGACTTTTTTTAATGAGTGTGTTGGATAAATGATCTGTTGGATCCATATCCTGGGAGATCATTGCTCTGTTGATAAGTGTTTAACTATTGCCTTAGTTGTCTTTTGAGCTACTGCTTTTATTATTTTTGTAAAACATGACCATATTTAGATAGATTTAGCTGATGGTATGGATGATAAGTATTTATGTATTGAAAGTGTTAGGTTATTGGATATATGTTAGATGATACTTCTGTATGAATCTGTTAAATTACAGCTTTGGTATATATGTTCTTTAGAGTTAGATTTGAAGTATTAGTTGGAAGAATGTATGACGATAATTGGAAATGAATGTTTGGACTAAGTAGTAAGCTAAGTAGAAATTAAGAAAAAAGATGACAATGTTGAGCCTAGCGAGTAGATTAATTGTTTTTTTTATTGAATGAATGCTTTCAATTATGAAGGTACTAAAAGAGAAGAAAAGAATAAGGGTCAAATGTTGAACGCTTTAAGCGAGTAACATAAGTGCCATGCATTTGTTTTGTTCTTCAGACCCTCCATCGTAATTTTAGGAGATGCATGATTCATTGCTTACTTCTTTCCTAGAATGCTTCATTGTTTAAAACTCTTTAATGCATGTTTTGATGTTTATAGTACTTAAATGCACGTTTCAATGTTTACGGCTTTTATAGCACGTTTCAATGTTTATTTACAAAAAATGTATGCATTCACAAGCATTAAATGAGACAAATACAAACAACAGAAGAAACAAATAGATAAATCATAAGCCATAAAAGTAATAAGTGAATGAAGAAACAAATAGTGAACGCAGAAACAAGTCAATGAACAAAGAAACTGATAACGAATGAATGATAAATGAAACTACTAATAAAAAATAATGAGTCATTGTCACGACCCGAAGACGGGCCTGACAGAACCGCCGGGTCAGGCAACCCGATCCTCGTAGAGAACCCGATCGCCCAGCCTCAGGCGTGTGTTTTAACGAAAGACTTATAAATATTTAGTTCGGCCCAACCGAATATGGGCCTAGGTCCGAGTAGGGATCACGAGAAAGTAATGATGCATAAATTAAAATATAATCCAAGTACTGTGCAACAAATCCAAACAAAACTGTGTTTAAGGTTTACAGACCCAAATGTAAATATCATCACCAAATGATAATAATTACTCAATAGAAATAAAGGAAAACTTCTAATCCTGATCCTTAGCTGCTCTTTCCTTTACCTGTAGTTTTGGGGAGGAGTCGTTTGGGATGAGTGACTAACTCAGTAAAGTATAACTATACTAGATGCACCTCATGCAAAACTGGTTTTTCTATATTTTCGAAAACAGGGTTATTTTTCTCTTTTATCCGTGCATGAATTTTAAATCACTTCAAAACTCTTTATCATTTTATCAAATTGGCCCATGGCCATCGATGAGGCTTTTAATCAAAAACTCGCTGTATACATAGACAGCTATATCTCATAAAATAGGCCATAATCCTTTTCCAAATTGAAAAACGTAATCAGTGAAAATGGGTGGTCACTCATGGACTCACCCGCCACACAACATAGAAGAGGTGGTCACCCGTCGATGACAACACCTTATTAGGCAGGAATAATGACGACGATCCGAAGATTCTGTACGTCACCCGAGTTGCAGGCGCACCTGGCTGCACGACACAACTCAAATAATCGTATAGTCGTATAATCAAATAAAACGGATACAGTTGCTCGCTATATGTGGATTTAGGATAAACAAGTCTCAATGATTGACAACCGTCTGATCTGTGGGATAAATCCTGGCCAAGTTTAGGGGCTTGCAACCCAAGGAGACGTCATCACTCTCCCATACGAGATTTACGACTTTCAGGAGTTTCAACCTGAGGACACGTCACCAAATGCCCCACCTATATTTTTTGCACGTCAAACAATCAACCTTCACGCAGCAGTAGGTATCAAAGGGGATGGTGGATCTATCCCTCAACATGTGCACAATAAATCTCAAACCATGTACGGAATTAAACTTGAGAAAACATACTACTAATAAAAAAGGACGTACTGTCAAACAGTCCCCGTCATTTTTCAAGTGTGGTATTCTATAAAATAATTATTTTGGAAAATGGGATAGGATGCAATGTAACGCAAGAGATATAGAAATCCCTACCTTTTCGGCGTTCTGTCTTGTTGAGCGGAGCAACTATCTCTTCAGGAATGGTGGCACACTCGCCGAAATCGTCAAAGCCTGACAATGGTATGAATGCGGGAATTTATAAATAAATTCTAGAAAATAAGCGGAGGGCCCTATACCGGGATTAGAAGCCCAACCGAAGTGTGAGTGATAATCTCAAATCCCAATAAATTCTTCAAACCTTATTCAACAACATTCTTTAACCCAAAACCCAACTTTATATACTTAAGCGATTTCAAATATCCAATTCTCATTCACTTAAACTTGACAGATTTTCACTTCAACCAACTTGAAACTAAAACCTTTAAATGTCATAACAAACTGTAACCTCAATCAATTCAACCACATGATCTATAAAAAAAATCTAGATAAAAATTATGAACCAACGAAAATATCCAACTTTAACATATTGACCACTTAAAAGTCGAATCCAATGAACTATGTTAAAGTACCTACGTCAAACAGTACCAAATCAGAATCAAGTTCTATTATTGACAATATCTGTATTAATATAAATTTTAGCGATCATTATAAAGTCCATCAAAATTTTTCCTTCACTCAAGACAACTCATTTTCAAACAGGTTCTTCGCTGACAAATTTATCCAAAAATCAAAACTTCTTTCACCAACAGAACCAATTCCACAACGGTAACATATCAGTGTATAATATTTCAGATCCACAACCAATATATTTCTCCTAACCAGAAATAAATCCACATCCAAGTTTAGAAATCGAAATGAGGCAATCTAATTTAAAAATCTCCTCACCAATAGGATGGGATCTGCGTCCTGCTTTTCTTGCCTGAAAAATCAAAAAAATACACTCAGATCTGTAAATGTCGTCGCCGGAGATTTGTCCATCTGAAGTTCTTTACATCGACTGCTGTAAATCCAATCACAAATCAACCAACGACATCATAAAAGAATGATCCTAACATCGGAGTAATATTCAGATTGAAAAATCTCACCCACCAAACAGATCGAAGTCTTTTTGTCGTCGGAATCGAAAAATGGCTCGACCTCAGAGCTGTCCTCGTGGATCCGAGATCGCCGCTCGCCGAAATCAAAGGAACACGCTCGTGTTGAGCTGATCTGTCACCGGCGTTGCTCGAGATCAGAAGTTCGTCCTTCGTCTGCTCAAGAAAACGACTGTCTGCTCTCGGCCGACGTCCCGTGCGTCGTGGTTCGCAGCCGGAAGGATCGCCGAAAACAGAGCTCCCTGTCTCGGCCGGCGTCGCTAGCTCACGGAGCTCCCGCCTACTCGTCGTTCGCAGGTCGCTGTCCTCGTCGTCGGGAGTCGCCGGTTTTGCTGGTCGACGGGATCTCTCTCCTCCCTCTCGACTTCTCTCTCGGCCGACGCAAACAGGGGAGAAAAATGGGGAAGAGGAAACTAGGGTTTCCCCTTCTCCAGATTTAAGTTTTATTCTTTTTTTTTAACCTAAACCTTGTACTTTACTATTGCAAAAATTTTGGCGGGATTTTTCCCCCTAATTCTCCCTCTTCATTTTTCAACTCTTCATACCCCTATTTCACTTATTCCACTAACTTATTTCCTTTATCCAATAATTTTCCAAATTTCTTTTCCATTAAAATAATTAAATCTACATACACAAATTACATACATACTCCTTCATATATAGTCTGCTCAAATTCCAAATTTTATTATAACATCATCTAACGATGTTATAGTTCCAATTTGACTGTCCAACTTCGTTCCTTAATCAGATTTTCGTTCGGGAAATTTTAACGTCACCCACTTTGACCTATTGACCAAATTTGTGAACGTAGCGGCAACACGACAATTTAGTCAACTTCTTCAACACTATGACCGATTTTCGACGCGAAAAATTTACACATGGAATTTATCATTAAAATTTCACGGCTTTTACATCTTAACCTCCTTCAAAGAAATTTCATCCCGAAATTTAAAACAAAACCCACTAAATATCAAAGAGATGAGGGTATCTGCTCATCACGTCCGACTTGACTACCTATGTCGCTTCCCTCTCTGTGTGATTTCTCCACAGCACTCGTACAAATGGGATTTCTCTACGACGGAGCACTCGAACCTCTCTACTAAGTATTCGGTCCGGCTCTTCTTCATACGATACGTCCTCCTAAATAGGAACGTCGATCCAAGAAATGACGTGTGATGGGTCTAGCGTATATTTTCTCAATTGAGATATATGGAAGACATTATGAACATACCCTAGCTGAGGTGGTAGATCACGTCGATAGGCCACGTTACCAACCCTTGCATTAATCCTGAATTGCCAATGTATCTCGGGGCTAACTTCCCCTTCATCCCAAAATGGCTAATACCACGCCTCGGTCGAACCTTCAGAAAAACATAATCTCCTGCGTCAAACTCGACCTCCCTCCTCTTCAGGTCCGCGTAACTTTTCTGTCGACTTTGCACCGTCTTAAGTCTTTGTCTAATTACATTGATAATGTCTGTAGTCTCCTTAACAATATCCAGTGCAGGAGGTTCTTTCTCTCCTAGCTCCCCCACCTCATTCCAACATAGAGGAGAGCGACACGGTCTCCCATACAATGCCTCGTATGGAGCGACGCCAATACTAGACTGATAGCTGTTGTTGTAAACAAACTCCACTAACGACAAATGGTCCACCCAACTATCACCAAAATCCAAGATACAACATCGCAGCATGTCTTCCAAGATTTGAATAGTCCTCTCTGATTGTCCATCAGTTTGAGGATGATGGGCTGTGCTAAGGTGTAACTCGGTTCCCAGAGCTGCTTGTAAAGACCTCCAAAATCTGGCTGTGAATCTAGGGTCGCGATCTGAGACAATACTCAATGGAGCACCATAGAGACAAACAATTTTATCTATGTAAAGGCGAGTCAACTTCGATAAAGGGTAATTCATCCTTATCGGTATAAAATGAGCGGATTTGGTCAAACGATCCACAATAACCCATACTGCATCCTTCTGCTGAGTCACGGGAAGACCCATAACAAAATCCATAGTGACCATATCCCACTTCCAATGTGGACTCGTCGTCGAGAGTCACAGATTTTGTTGGTCGACGGGATCTCTCTTCTCCCTCTCGACTTCTCTCTCGGCCGACGCAAACAGGGGGGAAAAATGGGGAAGAGGAAACTAGGGTTTCCTCTTCTCCAGATTTAAGTTTTATTCTTGTTTTTTTTTAACCTAAACCTTGTATTTTACTGTTGCAAAAATTTTGGCGGGATTTTTCCCCCCTTCATTTTTCAACTCTTCATACCCCTATTTCACTTATTCCACTAACTTATTTCCTTTATCCAATAATTTTTCAAATTTCTTTTCCATTAAAATAATTAAATCTACATACACAAATTACATACATACTCCTTTATATATAGTCTGCTCAAATTCCAAATTTAACCATAACATCATCTAACGATGTTATAGTTCCAATTTGACTGTCCAACTTCGTTCCTTAATCGGATTTTCATTCGGAAAATTTTAACGTCACCCACTTTGACCTATTGACCAAATTTGCGAATGTAGCGGCAACACGACAATTTAGTCAACTTCTTCAACACTATGAACAATTTTCAACGCGAAAAATTTACACGTGGAATTTATCATTAAAATTTCATGGCTTTTACAGTCATAATAAAGCAAAAGAAACGAAAAAGGCAACTATATGATGCAAGGGCATTTAAGCCTGTGTGGCATGGCCATTAGCGAGCTTTCTGATTATGCCATTATTGTTATGAAACATTCTAATAATGCCATTGCTTCTTGTATCAATTGCAATGTCCTTGGATTATGTCGGGACGTAACAACAAATGACTAGTAGACTTTCAAATTATGTCATCGTTGCTATAGCGGAGGTCAAAGATGACGATGATGAATAAAACCTGAAAGACAAAAATTTTATTATGCTAAATCTAGATACTACTTACGATGTGCTTGGAATTTATCATTAAAAATTTCATGGATTTTACACCCACTCTCTTACTTTACGTAAGTTCTAGATTGCAACAAAAAATAGAACATCTGATTCAGTTCTATTAATGAGGAACCTTATCCTAAATTTTATTGTAGATTTGGATTTTGAGTTCGATATTAAATTCTGTTACTGGATGTTGTTGTGATTTTTGTTTCTGAACTGTCGTTTGGATGGAAGAGATGCCGATTTTAATTCATTAAAATTTTTGTTGATGGAGATGACAATAACCTGCATAGTTTTGTAGTGGTTTTGCACATTCATGTTTTGTCTGGTATCATTATTTGGATGTGATAATGCTGTTTAAAATGCTCTACTAGTGTAACGGTTTGAACTGTCTCTTGCATTGGGTTCGCTAATTTGGGTGATAGCCCATAAGTATTGCTATTAATTACAGTGAAACATGTTGGGTTTAGATCATGTTCTTGAAAAATTAATAATTTATTGGATTTTAGTTCATTATGAGCCTGCTTTGGATTTCAGCTCTTAGTGAGGGTTTATGATTGGTTATTTCTATTGTTGGATTTATTATCAGTCATTGGAAATGATTTTGACCTTGTTTGCTAAGGTTAATTGAAAGTATTGTTTTGTTGTGGAACTTGAAAATCTTAGTCTCATGTTGTCTTGGCTGAAGTGAGATTTATCAATGTTAAGTAAATGAGATTTTGGATTCTTAGAAAATTATAGAAGTGTTCAAAGTAAAATTTTGAGTTTGAAGAATGTTGATAGAAAAAGTTGGAAACTTTATTAAAATTCTTTACACGTTGGTTGGGCTCTATATAAGACGGCAGTGTATTTTCTAGAATTATATATGAATTGTTGCATTTATGTCATTGTCAAAATTAGACAATTTCAGTTAGTGTGCCACGATTCCCAATGAGGTAGTTGCTCCACTTAATCGAGAAGAACATCGAAAAGGTAAGGATTTCTAAACCTCTAGTGTTACATTGCATCCCACTTCATTTTCAAAATAATTGTTTTGTGGAATACCAAAATGACGAGGACTGTTTGATAACACGTCAGTTTTTAGTAGTAGTATGTCTTCTCACTTTTAAATCCCGTACATGATTTGAAATCCATTGTGCAAAGATTTAGGGATGGATTAACTATCCCCTTCGATACCTTCTGCTGCTTGAAGGTTAATTGTTTGACATGCGAAAATATAGGTGGGCCCTTGTGACGTGTCCTTAGGTTGAAACTCCTGAACGTCGTAAATTAGTATGGGAGAGTGATGATGTCTCCACGGATCAGACGATTGCCAGTCCCTGAGACTCGTTATCCAAAGTCCATATATTACGAACAACCTTATCCATTCTATTTTATCGTACACTTTGCCGTAGTAGAGTTCTCGCCATTATTTGAAATCCTTAGATTATTTGTAGCGACGCAAAGATCTCGCCATTATTTGAATTCTTAGATTGGTCGTATCGACGCAGAGATCTTGCCATTATTTTAAACCCTTATATTAGTATATTGACGCAGAGTTCTCGTGGGTAAACCGGGTGACATGTTGCATCTACAAACCACCGTCACTTATATTTTCTCCTGCTTCAGAAGGTGTTGTTGCCGATGGGTGACCACTTATTTTCTATTGTGTGGCAGGTGAGTCCTTGAGTGACCACCCATTTTTACTGAAGACGTTTTTAGATGGAAAACGATGATGGCCTATTTTACGAGGTATAGCTGACTATGGATACAACAAGTTTTATGATGAAAGCCACATCGATGGCCCATGGGCCAGTTTGAGAAAATGATAATGAGTTTCAATCGATTTTAAAAAATTTATGTGCTGAAAAGCGAAGTATAACCTTGTTTCAAAAAATATAGAAAACTAATTTTGCATGAGGTGTTTTTAGTATAGGTATATCTTACTGAATTAGTCACTCACCCCAAACGACTCCTCCTCAAAACTATACGTAAGGGTCGGAGCAGCTAAGGATCGAGATCGAGAATTTATTTTATTTCGAATGAGCGATTCCTATAAGTTGTTGAGGATATTTAAATTTGGGTTTGTAAACCATAAACACAGTTTTGTTTGGATTTGTTCCAAAGTATTTAGATTTCATTTTAAATTTATGCATTGTTATTTTCTCATGATCATTACTCGTACCTAGACCCATACCCTTTGGGCTAAATTAAATATTTATAAGTCTTCCACTAAAACACACGCCTTGGGTTGGGTGATTAGGTTTTCTTCGAGAACTGGGTAGCATGACCCTGAGGTTCTGTTAGGCTCATCTTCTAGCCGTGATAGAATTTTATGGTATCAGAGCTTAAGGTTTGAAATTCCTAAGTAGTGATCACTTGAGAATTTAATGGTGTGGGATAAGAGTTTGACAACTGTGCACAAGTCTATTTTTATAACTAAGTGGGATTTTCTTTACTTTAAATTTGTGGAAAATGTTGTCGAGAAGGATATCTTGCGGTCGATCAGAAAAGGTTCATTTTGGTCTCATTGCATGAGTGATGGAGAGTTGTGGAACTTGACTAGTAATAATTACACATATGAACATGGTAGGACTAAGATGATGTGTTTCCTATAGTTTGATAGAATGGATTCTATATTACCCCAATTTCTCATATGAAAAGTAAGGATACTTGAAAAATTAATTGAGTATAATTGGATTATTTGGACAGACGTTATAGTTAAAATATTAATTTATGCAGAAAGCAGTTAGAGTGTGCTCTGTTGATAGGTAAGCACGTTAAGAGCTTGGCAAAGTTGAAAAAGTATGCATTTTGTTAGTAATGGATATACCAAATGCAAAGAGAAAATGTTAGTTACTAATAGTGTTAGATGACTGTATCTTAAATAGATAATTGTATTTCTTTGATAAAATTGATTGATGGATGTTATAGATGGTAGATCATACTGAAACTATTTTGGATTTTATGCATGATACATGATTTTTGCTTTTGAGGGAGTAAAGAAACAGTGGAGATTCTGCCACATGTTTATAAATGGGAAAAAAGAAAGTGGTTAAAGGAAATTCCAAACTCACATTTGAAGGTGTTGGAAACCCAATTAGAGCAAAGAATAAGATCTAGAAAATGGAAAATTAATTTTGAGGAACTTAAAATTTTGGAAATATTTTAAGTGAGGATTACTAGTCATTACTTAGAGAAATTGACACCAAATGGTGGAACATCGTGAGGATCATTTATGATGTCATGTTGATGAAGTGGAAATCTCTTGCCAAGGTATTTTGGGTACAGTATAGTAGTAGCAGCCATTATGATTATATGGATTAAGCTTTTCATGAGTTGACCCAAGGTTAGCTGTCACTGCCGAGATGGAAATCTCCATTGATGTTTAGTTCTCTAGATGTTTAGAGTGGAGTAGTTTTTGTGTGCAGAGTAGTTTGCTTAGTGACTAATTCTTGTAGTACATAAGATTGTTTTACCTATGAGTAGTTTATTGTAATTTTTACTATGAATAAGTTAAGTATAGAGCATCTGTGGAATGCTATTTGAAGGGAGTTACAATTTTTTTTTATAGAAACAATGCCATGTTATCGTTTATCACAATGATTCTAGTGTGGTGACGACTAATTTTATTTTGTAGGTACGTTTGGGTAGTCACAGTGGATTAAAGTTGTACAAGGACCTTGGTTGGTGAATATTGAGGTTGAGACCGATGGTCAGGATCTGGATGCTTCAGTTAGGAGAGGGTTTCCAGATGTGTATCTTGATGCGTTACCAAGGTTGTGTCTATCTCAAGAGGTCAAGTTTTGTATTGATTTAGTTTTGAATGCTACCCCAGTTCCTATACTAGGGTACAAAATGGCTCCAATAAAGCTAAACCAGTTAAGGAAGCAATTGTATGAGTTCATGGAATAGAGATTTATTTAGGAGAGAAATTTTTCGTGACATGCACTAGTTTTGTTTGCCAAGAAAGCAGATGGTTCCTTAAGATTTTGCTTTAAGTAACAAAAGTTGAACCGAGTTACTCTAAAGAACAAGTATTTGTTGCCCAAGATCAATGAGTTATTCGATCAGCTTGGTGAGTCATGGTGTTTCTCGAAGATCGATTTGAGGTCTGGTTATCATTTGATGAAGATTCGGGAATATGGTATCCCAAAGACAGCCTTTCGGATGGGGTATGGACATTTTGACTTTCTAGTCTTACCTTTCAGGTTGACTAATGTCCCAATAACGTTCATGGATCTCATAAACATTGTTTTTAGACCCTATTTAAATTGGTTCATCGTTGTATTTAACAACGATATTTTGATTTATTCAAAGTCTCGAAGTCAACGCAAAGAACACTTTTAGATTGTATTACAGAGTTTGAGAGATCATCAATTATATGCTAAGATGAGATCATAATGCTAAGGTAAGTAAATGTAACTTTTGGATGTAAAAGGTTAAGTTTTTAGTGGATATTGTTCACTAGATGAAATCTTAATAAATCTTGCTAGTGTCGAGGTATAGTGATTGCCTATGAAAAAGTGTGTTGGAGATTTGTAATTTTCTTGATCTTGCCGGTTACTATCGGCAGGTTATGGAAACTTTTTCTTCGATAGCAGCTTAACTGACAAAGTTGATTAGAAAATTGATTGAATTAGGGATTTTCAAAGAAAAATTATAGTCAAGAAACACAATTCAATGATTAAATTGGGAGGCCTTCGTATATTTGAAGAATTCAAGAGAAAAATGAATTTAAAATAGAAAGGGGATAAGAGCATGATGAAATGGATGAAGTAAAGAACTCAATTAAGTGATGGGATCGATGCTTTGAGATGAAAACCCTAAGGAATAACTAGCATGCTTTGTTTTGGATGAGTGAAGGTGACTTAAAAGTTTGCAGTACTATAAGTTGGATGATACAATTTATGTGTATAATGTAGTTGTCACACCATCTTTGCTCTAGAGGATAAAGCAGTCATACCAACATGGTAATTTGATTAAAGAGATAGTTAAACATCTTCAAATGGAGAGCAGTTTAATGCGGTGTGGATCATCATGGATAGTTTGAACAAGTTTACTCACTTTATCCTAATCTAATGTTTTGTCTGCATCCATTGATGAAATTGGTTTCTGATTTTTGGATTCATATTCTAATGTTGGAATCTGCATCAATAATGAGATTTGTTTGGTTTGTCACTTGACGTTGTTAGTTTAAAATATGATTGACTGTTGGTTGAAGGAAAATTTTGGAGACTTGTTGATTATTGTCCAAGACTCAAAGAATAGTTTGTCATGCTTTGATTGCACAAAGTGTCGTGCTAAGTTGTCCTTGGTTCTTGTTTTTGTTACAATTTCACTGGTGAAACATTGATGTCTTCATTAATGAGCATGAAGATTTTAGTTTGGGTGTCCATTTACATTGTGATGATTTATATAATACTTGAAGGATTGCACTATTTGGATAGTGCCTAATGAGTTGTTGAGAAAACTTGAAAGTTTTAATATGTTCATTGTTTATTTATTTGAACCCAAGTGGGTTAGTTTTTGTTGCCATTGGTTAAGAAGTATTGCTCAATGTAATTGTGCTAAGGTTTTTACATTACAAAGGTTGGCAATCTGTTTTTGGATGATAAGCTAGTTAAAGAACAATTACTGTTGGATTGATACCTTGTTCTGTTCACTATTGGTGCATTGTTGAAGTTTAGTTTTCTAATTGTATGTTGAGGATGGAGGATGAGATAGAGCGACCATTATTATTGTTGGTGTAAATATTGCACATTTTTTAGACAACCACATGATTACGATGATCTCCCGATACGTTTACGATGTCTCCATATATCCCCGTTAAGAAACTTATGACAAATTTCTCACACGTCATATACTAAACTGCTGCACTTATCTAGAATGATATATCATATGAAGATATATAACAGATTCCTTGTAGAAAGTTGAGTGCTCCAAGATAAGAGAATTTCATTGGGTTGTGTGTTGAAATAATCCCACCGAAAGAGAAGCAACTTGGAAATTGAGTAGGACACGAAATATGATTACAAGTTCTCTTGGAAATATAATAAGTTTTATTTTAAATTTCATGATGAAATTTCTTTTAAGGAGGCTAAGATGTAAAAGACATGAACTTTTTTATGATAAATTCCACGGGTAAATTTTTTGCATGGAAATTTGATCATAGCTTTGAAGAAGTTGATTGAATTGTCGTGTAGCGACCACGTACGCAAATTGGTCACTTGGTAAAGTCCACATACACAAATTTAGTCAATTGGTCAAAGACGGTGAAATTTGATTTTTTCAAAGATAGAATTGAAAAAATAAATGAATTTGGATAGTCAAATTTGAGAGATAACATTGTTAGATGATGTTATAAGCAAATTGAGAATTTGAGTAGTTTACAAATGATAAAGTATATATAATTGGTCTATATACATTTATTTTAAAATGTGTAGGAAATTAAGAAAATTTTGGGTTAAAGGGAATAAATCAGTTGGAATAAGTGAAATAAGGGTTGAAAAATAATGAGGGAAGATTTGGGGGGAAAGTCCAGCCTAAAAACCTTGGATCATCAAAGTTTGGGGGTAAATCTATGAAGTTGAATAAAATAACAAAAAATAAATAAATAAATAAAACTAAACCTAATGTGGAGAAGAGTAAAACATTTTTTCCTCTTCCCCATATCCTCCCTACGTCGCACCGGCGAGAGGACGGCGACGCGATTTTCGACCAGCGAATGGGAGCGTTGCGACGACGTCTGGACGAGGGAGGAGTGGCTACTGGCGATCTTTGACAACGAACCGAAGCGCGCCGTCCGAGCTGCGATCGGAAACTGTCGCGCTGGAGAACAGTGTCGCGGCTGGAAACAGGCATACCAGCTGCGATAGGAGCTCCAGTACTGACCCGTTTTCAAGTCCAGCGAGCAAATCGATGTTGTTTTTCTCGGTTCAGTGGGTGAAATTTTTCGATTTGAGGTTTTACTCCGATGTCAAGTCTGGATTTGTGATGTTGTTGATTGATCTGTTTTCACGTTTATAGCGGTTAATTTGAAGGGTTCCGGAGAGACAACTTCAGGCGATAGAAGTACCGATTTTCCGACATGTCGAAACAGAACATCCGATTCAGTTATGTTGGAAAGGAACCTTGCCCTAAGTTTTACTGTAGATTTGGATTCTAAGTTCGATATTAAATTCTATTACTGGATGTTGTTGGGATTTTTGTTTCTAAACTATCGTTTGGATGAATGCAACGCCAATTTTAATTCATTAAAATTTTTGTTGATGGAGATGTCAATAACATGCATAGTTTTGTAGTGGTTCAGCCCATTCGTGGGCTGATTTAGATTCGGTGAAATTTGTTTGGAAGTCTTGTTCTGTTTGGTATCGTTATTTGGATGTGATAATGCTGATGAAAATGCCCTACTAGTGTCACGGTTTGAGCAGTCTCTTGCATTTGGTTCCCTGATTTGGGTGATAGCCCTTCAGTATTGCTATTAATTACAGTGAAAGACGTTGGATTTAGATCATGTTCTTGAATAATTATTAATTTATTGGATTTGTTCTGCATAAGGGTGAACTCTAGCTTATAATAACATTTGAGTTGAGTATTTTAGTTGATTATGAGCCTGCTTTGGATTTAAGCTCTTAGTGAGGGTTTATGATTGGTTATTTCTATTGTTGGATTTATTATCAGTCATTGGAAATGATTTTAGACCTTCTTTGCTATGGTTAATTGAAACTACTGTATTGTTGTGGAACTTGAAAATATTAGTCTCAAGTTTTCTTGACTGAATTGAGATTTATCAATGTTGAGTAAATGAGATTTTGGATTCTTAGAAAATTATAGAAGTGTTCAAAGTTAAATTTTGAGTTTGAAGAATGTTGATAGATAAAGTTGGAAACTTTATTAGAATTCTTTACACGTTGGTTGGCTCTATATAAGACCCCAGTGTATTTTCTAGAATTATATATGAATTGTTGCATTTATGTCATTATCAAAATTGGACAATTTCAGTAGTCTGACATGATTCCCAACGAGGTAGTTGCTCTGCTTAATCAAGAAGAACATCGAAAAGGTTGAGATTGCTATACCTCTCGCGTTACATTGCATCCTTCTTCATTTTCAAAATAATTGTTTTGTAGAATACCACACTTGAAAAATGACGAGGACTGTTCGATAGCACGTTAGTTTTTACTGGATGTATGTCTTTTCACGTTTAAATTTCGTACATGATTTGAAATCCATTGTGCAAAGATTGAGGGATGGATTAACTATCCCCTTAGATACCTTCTGCTGCTTGAAGGTTGATTGTTTGACATGCGAAAATATAGGTGGGCCTTGTGACGTGTCCTCAGGTTGAAACTCCTAAAAGTTGTAAATTAGTATGAGAGAGTGATGACGTCTCCTTAGATCGCAAGACCATAAATTTGGCAAGAGTTTTTGTCACACAGATCAGATGATTGCTAGTCGCTGAGACTTGTTATCCCAAGTCCATCTATAACAAGCAACTGTATCCATTCTATTTATCGTACGATTTGCTGCACTAAAGTTCTCACCATTATTTGAAATCCTTAGATTAGTTGTAATGATGCAAAGATCTTGCCATTTTTTGACATCTTAAATTAGTCGTATCGAAACAGAGATCGCGCCATTATTTTAAACCCTTAGATTAGTATATCGACGCAGAGTTCTCGCTAGTAAACCGGATGACATGTTGAATCTACGGACCACCGTCACTTATGTTTCCTCTTGCTTCAGAAGGTGTTGTCATCGATGGGTGACCACAGATTTTCTGTTGTGTGGCAGGTGAGTCCTTGAGTGACCACCCATTTTCAATGATGACATTTTTAGATGGAAAATGATGATGGCTTATTTTACGAGGTATAGCTGACTATGTATGCAACAGGTTTTGTGATGAAAGCCTCATTGATGGCCCATGGCCCGGTTTGAGAAAAGGATAAAGTTTCAATCGATTTAAAAAAGCTAATGTGCGTAAAAACGAAGTATAACCCTATTTAAAAAAATATAGAAAACCAGTTTTTCATAATGTGCTTTTAGTATAACTATACATTACTAAGTTAGTCACTCACCCGAAACAACTCCTCCCCAAAACTACAGGTAAGGGCAACAGCAGCTAAGGATCGGGATCGAGAGCTTATTTCATTTCTAATGAGCGATTATTATCAGTTGTGGAGGATATTTAAATTTGGGTTTGTAAACCACAAACACAGTTGTGTTTTGATTTGTTGCATAGTATTAAGATTTCATTTAAAATTTCTGCATTGTTATTTTCTCATGATCATTACTCGAACCTAGGCCCATACCCTTTGTGTTGAATTAAATATTCATAAGTGTATCGCTAAAACACGCGCCTTGGGTTGTGGGATCACGTTCTCTACGAGAACTGGGTCGCATCACCCAGAGGTTCTTTTAGACTCGTCTTTGAGCTGTGACAGAGGGGCTATGGCTAGAGTGCAAATTAGACCCACTACCCATGTGCCCCCCAACTCCATTTTTTCTTCATTTTCTTAAATTTTTACATCACTTTATTCCCATTTCCGAAAACATTTTGGCAGTTCCTATCTATTTCTATTAACATGATACACAACAATACGTTTTCAACCTAACATGATTCGTAATGCATTCTAATGTAACATTAAATTCAATTAAAGTGCCCATAAAAGAAAGTAATTGAATAGGAGAAATTGAAAGCACACATTGTACAACAATTAAATATGGAATTGAAAACAACAAAGTGCATAAGGAAATCAAACAACAAACGAAATCAATAAGGGAACTCATGAATTGAACACCAACAAAAAACAACATACACTTAAATGAAAAAATTAAAGCATTCTAGAACTAATTGAACACAATAATAATAAATATTGAGACATATCATTAATTAACTTGCAAATTACTCTAGTTAATTTCCTTGTCCAATTACAAGCTCGAGAAAGGTTATATTTATTACTCTAGTTAGTTATCCTTGTCACTTAGCATGTCAGTTTTCGTTAGTAGTATGTCTTCTCTCGTTTAAATTCCGTATATGATTTGAAATCCATTGTGAAAAGATCGAGCGATGGATTAACTGTCCCCTTTGATACCTTCAGCTGCTTGAAGGTTGATTTTCTGACGGGCGAAAATATGGGTGGGCATTCTGACATGTCCTCAGGTTGAAACACCTGAAAGTTGTAAATTAGTATGGGAGAGTGATGACGTCTCCTTGGGTCGCAGGCTTCTAAACTAGGCCTGGGATTCTGTCACATAGACCAGATGGTTACCATTCACTGTGGCTTGTTATCCCAAGTCCATATATAGCAAGCAATTGTATCCGCTCTATTTTATCATACGGTTTGCCGCCGCAGAGTTCTCACCATTATTTGCAATCCTTAGACTAGTTCTATCAACGCAGAGATCTCGCCATTATTTTAAACCCTTAGATTAGTATATCGATGCAGAGTTCTGGCCGGGAAACAGGATGACATGATGGATCTATGGACCACCATCACTTATATTTCCTCTTGCCTCATTAGGTGTTGTTGTTGACGGGTCACCACCTATTCTCTGTTGTGTGGCAGGTGAGTCCTTGAGTGACCACTCATTTTCACTAATGATATTTTCAGATGGAAAACGAAGATGGCCTATTTTACGAGTTATAGCTTACTATGTATACAGCAAGGTTTGTGATAAAAGCCTCATCGAAGGCCAATGGGCCGGTTTGAGAAAATGATAAAGAGTTTTAATCGATTTAAAAAAACTTATGTGCGTAAAAATGAAGTATAACCATGTTTCGAAAAATATAGAAAACTAGTTTTGTATGAGGTGCTTTTAGTATAGCTATACCTTACTAAGTTAGTCACTCACCCCAAAAGATTCCTCCTAAAAACTACAGGTTAAGGCTAGAGCAGCTAAGAATCAGGATAGAGAGTTTATTTTATTTCCAATGAGTGATTACTATGAGTTGTTGAGGATATTTAAATTTGGGTTTGTAAACCAAAAACAAAGTTTGGTTTGGATTTATTGCAAAGTATTTAGATTTGATTTTAAATTTATGCATCATTACTTTCTCATGATCATTACTCGGACTTAGGCACATACCCTTTTGGCCGAATTAAATATTTATAAGTCTTCTGCTGAAACACATGCCTTAGGTTGGATGATCAGGTTCTCTACGAGAACTAGGTCGCATGACATGGCGGTTTTGTTAGGCTCGTCTTTGAGCCGTGAAAGAGGCGCTACAGCTAGATTGCAGATTAGACCCGCTACCCATTTGCCCCTCAACTCCAATTTTTCTTCATTTTCTAAAAATTTTACATCACTTATGCCTGCTTAAGAATACATTTTGGCAGTTCCTATCTATTTCTATTAACATGATGCATGACAATAAATTTTCAACGTAACATGATTCCTAATGCATTCTAATGTAACATTAAATTCAATTAAAGTACCCATAAGAGAAAGTAATTGAATAGGAGAAATTGAAAGCACACATTGTACAACAATTAAATATGGAATTGAAAACCACAAAGTGCATAAGGAAATCAAACAACAAATGAAAGCAATAAGGCAACTCTTGAATTGAACACCAAGAAAAAAACAACATACATTGGAATGAAAAAATTAAAGCATGAACTACTTGAACACAATAATAAAAGAAATTGAAACATATCATTAATTATCATGCAAATTACTCTAGTTAATTTTCTAGTTCAATTACAAGCTCTAGAAAGGTTATATTTGTTACTCTAGTTTGTTATGCTTGTCATTTAGCACATCAGACAGTTTAGTCACTCAACCCAAACGATTCTACTATTCTTGTTACTCTACTTAGTTATCCTTACTGAGTTAGTCACTCACCCCAAACGATTCCTTCCCAAAACTAAAGGTTAAGGCTAGAGCAGCTAAGGATCGGGATAGAGAGTTTATTTTATTTCCAATGAGCGATTACTATCAGTTGTTGAGGATATTTAAATTTTGTTTTGTAAATTTATGCATTATTATTTTCTCATGATCATTACTCAAACCTAGGCCCATACCCTTTGGGTTGAATAAAATATTTATAAGCCGCTGAAACAGACGCCTTGGATTGGGTGATCTGGTCCTCTATGAGAATTGGGTGGCATGACCTAACGGTTATGTTAGGCTCGTCTTCAAGCCATGACAGAGGTGCTACGACTAGATTGCAAATTAGACCCGCTACCCATTTGCCCCCCAACTCCATTTTTTCTTCATTTTCTAAACATTTTACATCACTTATGCCTACTTGAGAATACATTTTGGCAGTTCCTATATATTTTTATTGACATCATGCACGACAATACATTTTCAAGCTTACATGATGCTGATGCAATATAACGTAACATTAAATTCAATTAAAGTGCACATAAAAGAAAGTAATAGAATAGTAGAAATTGAAAGCACACATTGTACAATAATTAAATATGGAATTGTAAACCGCGAAGTGTATAAGGAAATCAAACAACAAACGAAATCAATAAGGGAACTCATGAATTGAACACCAACAAAAAAATAATATACATTGAAATGAAAAAATTAAAGCATGCTTAAACTAATTGAACACAATAATAATAAAAATTGAAACATATCATTAATTAACATGCAAATTACTCTGGTTAATTTCCTAGTTCAATTACAAGCATTAGAATGGTTGTATTTATTACTCTTGTTAGTTATCTTGGTCAATTAGCATATTCAAGAAAGATTACGATTATTATTCTAGTTAGCTATCCTATAATTTACATGCTTAAGAAGGACTTCATTTAGTATTCTTGTAGTAGATTTTAGTTAATTTACATGCTCATGAAAGATTATCTTTATTTAGCATAGCTAGTTTTTATGCTCAACAAATATCATTCACACTTAGTTTATTCTTCTTTCATCTTCTCTAAAGCAAAATATCAATGGTGGAAATTACAATAAAATAAACTGTAGGCAAAGTAATATGAAAAATATTAACAAAGGTAATTACACATATTCAAGAAAGGAATTTAGATAATATCCTAAGTGATTGAACATCCCTTTACGCTAATTAGATGATTACACATACTCAAGCAATTTTAACACAATCATGCATAACACTACCCATTTACCAATCAACATAACTCAGTCAATAATTGATCATGGCAAGGCTATATTACTTAACATGATAATATTATTCCAATTAATGACATGCTTGAGTTTAGTTAATAAAACATGCTTAACAAATTAGGCATGCAAGTAATTTAAACATGTTTTTAATAGTCTAATAGATTATACATGCATAGCTATTTGATTTAACATATCTACCTAGTCATGTTCGAGTCTAGTTAATTACTAGTTAACAAGTTCAATGTCTAGTAAACTACTCTAGTTAATTATTAGTACATTTACAGGCTTAGTTAAATAAATAATCATGTTTACTAATTAAACATGCTTACTAACTTATGAAGAATCATTACACTAGTTGTTTGAACATAATGGTTAAAGTTTTATGATGAGAGATTTAAGTAAATAATGAGTAACAGGAATAACAATTAAGCAACATATGTTTGAACATCAATTGCCCATCCAAGCAAAACATTGATTGCAAAATTTCACAAGTAATTACAGAAAAAAAATAGAACCATCAACGAAGGAATTACACCACCACCACAAGTAATATCTACAGCAAATGAACTCAACAAAGTGAATAACAATGGAAATCATCCAAGTAAACATTACAGAGATATAATAGTCTACCCCTCACGCACACTACTAGTGGTTTAGGGCCTCCACTAGCCAAGACACTCCTATTATCTTACCTAATTAAAGAAATAACACTAAGAGAAAGAAATCTGCACAGCTCCCTTTTTAGCTTACTGCTCCCAGACGGAGGGGAGCAGCCCACAACAACTTCAACTCACAAGCTCACTTCTCAATTCACTCATGTTCACACACTTACCACACTCCTCTTCTAGTCAACACACACTCATATGAATGGAACTCAGTACTCACAGGAAACTCCCATGTGTGAGTGATATGATCTAGCCAACTATCAAAGAATCACATGGCTATGAAGGTCCTAGGACAAGAGCAAGGACAAAGGACATGGCTACAACTCTACAAACTTCAATACAAAATATGGATGCGAAAGACATTCTGAATGATGAACAAAGGCCCATAAATGTCTTCATCATTAAGGAAGAGTCCATGGAGGCCGAAGAAGGCATGGTGATGTGATCTGGGAAAGCTACAAATGTCAAGATCTAATAGGAGGCATTGGATATCTAAAAACTAAAGCTTCACAGAATATCAATGAGTCATTCAAGGTCAAGCATAGGTGGAAGTTCAAGAGCAATAGAAAGACTTTCCAAAACTGTCCACTTTCAGACCTTTTAGAAGTGTTTGAATAGTTTGGCATCCTAAACGATGTCATTACAAAATGTGGTCTTCATCAACGTTGTAGCGGGCGTCATAAGCTTTCTAGAATGGGCTGGATCATTAAATTCAGAGTTTTTTTTCTATGTCAAAAGCCCATGGAACAGAGAGTAAAAATTAAGGAATGTCCAAGTGTCCAAACTTGGAGACCAAGGAAATCACTATATGGAAACCCTCCAAGTGGCCAAGTACCAACATGGAATACTTTCCAAATACATATAGACTTGCAGAAGAAGATAGAAAGATATTAATTAAATATTATGGGGAAGATACAATGGTGGAAGTCAATGGGCCAACTAGAAGGACAAAGAATATGGAAATTTTGGGACTGGAAATTCTGCGCACAAATATAGATATCGAACTATGGGCATGTTCCAAACTTCAAATGGCTACGTGACCCTGTTACCAAATAAAGAAGACATCTTAAGCTTTTCATAGAAACCAAAATGACAAGATTGGGAGATTATTTGGGCATTCAAAAGGGTCTTCAAAATCTGCTCAAATTCCAGCAAGCCTACTATTCGCGGGACCCATCTCAAAACCCTAAATTTAACCTAATTTTGATTCTTTACGTATGGAAGCTAACCCTAGCTGGACCTAGGTTTTTCTAATTGTTATTTTTATTAAATTTAATTCATTTTAGTAGTCTATAAAAGCATATGTAAGGTGCCTCATTAGAGGATGGATATTTGAAATAAAAACTTGTGTGTTTGTGAGGTTTTCCTCTCTTTTTCATCTTTATGAAGAACTTGGTCTCTTCAAGCCTCAATCCTGAAAGATCGAACCTTTGATAGCTTTGTTGAACCAACCGGTTTGGTTAGTGTCAAGCTCCTCGTTTGATAACTCTGGTTCTAGTCGACAGGTTTGGCTAGGGTCAAGTTCCTTTCTACACTTTCTTGATTCTATCGACGATTCGTTGTCTAATTCCGCCTGTGTTGTTGGGTCTAGGGTTCCTAATACCCCAGGTTTGCATCAGTTTGTATCAGAGCTTTGGCTCGAACGAATTCAAGTAGCAATCTTTATTTTCTAGTTATCTATTTTTTCATCTCTTTCTTTGTTGTCTTTTTCATTGTCTATAAAAAAAAAAAGGAAGTTTTTTTTCCTTTTCTTTTTATCATTTATCAAGTTATTATCTTTTTTATCATTTTGATCACCTTTTTGAAAAAAAAAACAAAAAGTTGTGATTTTTTTTCTTAAAAAAAAAAAGCAGTTTTTTTCTTTTTTTTTTTCAAAATTTCGAAAATACAAAAAAAAAAGGAAGAAATCTTTTTCCATTCTCAAAATATATTTTTGGAAACCTTTCAAGAAGTATAATTCATATATTCAACCACCGGGAAGTTTCTGTTAGTTTTTAAAGAGTTTCGAAAAAAAAAAGTTTCCTCTTTGGGAAAGTTCTTCAGTACATTATCCCAAATTCAAGGTATTACTTCTTAGGCTACTTAATCACAATAAGTAGTTTGAGTACCTTGGTTTTTAATCAAACTTGGGGATAATTAAATTTAAAGTTTCAAAAGTTTTGATTTTTTTGGATTTTGCTTGATTGAACACTTTTTGTTCTTTGATTGAGTTGTTACGTACAGACCTAAAAGCGAGGATCGAGTGGTAAAAGGCATGAGTGTGAGCCTATTATTATAAAAGCCATTCGAGAGCAAACACGAGTGGGAGTGAACATTATTGAGTGAAACACGTGAGCGAGCGAGGAAGGACTTTAAATTTATTGTCATTTATTTTTCAACAATTTACCTTTCCAAAATTTACTTACCGCATTTACATTACCGCACTTCAATTCCAGAAATTTAGATTTTTTTTATCTTTATTTCCTTCTTTATGAAAATTTTCCTTTTTATTGCAATTATTGTAATATCTTGTTCCCATCTCCATTCTTTATACTTATTGACCGGATAACATGGATATGAAGACGTGTATGAGAGATATGCTAGATCAATTTCATGCCTTAAATACGAAGTTAGATCGTTTGGAAATGAAAACTCCAAGAATTATCCAAGAAAGGAAATGTTTTGAAAGGTATGAACTTGAGAAAGAAAAGGAAAGTAACCAAGAAAGAGGTTTTGAAAGAGATTTGTGAATGGATAGGAGAGACGGAAATTTAAGGCCTAGAAAGGTAAGTCTACCACTTTTCCAAGGAGAAAATGATCCAGAAAGTTATCTAGAGTGGGAAGAAAAAGTAAATTTTATTTTTGGATGCAAAAACTACTCTGAAGAAAAGAAAATCAGATTGGTTTCCATGACGTTCACAGATTATGCAAATGTTTGGTGGACACGATTATTAAGAGATGAAAAGCGATATGGAGACCCACCAATTCAAATTTGGAAATACATGAGAACCATCATGAGGAAGAAGTTTATTCCTTCACACTATTGGAGGGAATTAAGTCGAAAATCACAATTGGATCTTGAGAAAATTTATGAATCTTATTTGAAGATGAAACCACCATTAAGTTCTAAAGAGGTGATTGATGATCTGAGTGAAGTAAAACAAGGAAGTAAAATTACCAAAGAAGATAACCCGATAGAAGATAGAGAAATTGAGAAAAGACAAGATGTTAGTGAACTCAAAGCAAAAGAGTGCGATAAAGTGGAGCAACCAATTGAAAGAGTTACAAAAGAGGAAAAATTAGATTTTGGCGTAGTTGAAAAAAAATTTGGAAGTTGGAGAAATGAACAGTGAAAAAGGTGACAAAAGAGTCATAGAGAGAAAAGCCGAAATTCAAGTGATTGAAAAAGGCAATGAGGAAGAAAGAATAAAATCCGAGAGAAAGAGGGAGAAAAAAAATAGTCGAAGAGGAAATAAAATCCGAGGGAGAAAAAGAAGATAAGGAAATTACAGAGATTAAAAAGTGTGAGAATATTAGTGATGTTAATTTCCTTTTATGTAAAGATATTTATTTTACATCAATTGAACTAAATTCTTCTCTAGTGTTTGTCTTACCTATTTCATAGGATTATAGAGGCAAATTAATGGAAGGATGAGCCTATTATATGCATCGCAACAAGAATTTTCAGAAAGACATCCAATTAAACAAAGATTCGAGGACGAATCTTCTTAAAGAAGGGGGAAATGATTTGATCCAGGAAAGCTACAAATGTCAAGATCTAATAGGAGGCATTCCATACCTAAAAACTAAAGCTTCAAAGAATATCAATGACTCATTCAAGGTCAACCATAGGTGGAAGTTTAAGAGCAATAGAAAGACTTTCAAAAACTATCCACTTTCAGACCTTTCAGAAGTGTTTGAATAGTTGGCATCCTAAACGACATCATTACAAAATGGGGTCTTCACCAACATTGTAGCTGACGTCATAAGCTTTCTAGAATGGGTTGGATTGTTAAAGTTAGAGTTTGTTTGCTATGTCAAAAGCCCATGGAACAGATAGTAAAAATTATGGAAAGTCCAAGTGTCCAAACTTAGAGACCAAGGAAATCACTTTATGGAAGCCCTTCAAGTGGCCAAGTACCAACATGGAATAGTTTCCAAATACATATAGACTTGGAGAAGAAGATAGAAAGATATTAATTAAATATTATGATGAAGATGCAATGGTGGAAGTCAATGGGCCAACTAGAAGGACAAAGAATATGGAAATTTTGGGATTGGAAATTCGGCGCACAAATATGGATATCAAAATTTGGGCATGTTCCATACTTCAAATGGCTACGTGATCCCCTTGCAAAATAATGAAGACATCTTAAGCTTTCCATAGACACCAAGATCGCAAGATTGGGAGATTATTTGGGCATTCAAAAGGGTCTTCAAAATCTGCTCAAATTCCAGCAAGCCTACTATTCGCGGGACCCATCTCAAAACCCTAAATTTAATCTAATTTTGATTCTTTACGTATGGAAGCTAACCCTAGCTGCACCTAGGTTGTCTAATTGTTATTTTTATTAAATTTAATTCATTGTAGTAGTCTATAAAAGCATATGTAAGGTGCCTCATTAGAGGATGGATATTTGAAATAAAAACTTGTGTTTGTGAGGTTCTCCTCTCTTTTTCATCTTTACGAAGAACTTGGTCTCTTCAAACCTCAATCTTGAAAGATCAAAACTTTGATAGCTTTGGTTGAACCAACCGGTTTTGTTAGGGTGAAGCTCCTCATTTGATAACTCTGGTTCTAGTCGACAGATTTGGCTAGGGTCAAGTTCCTTTCCACACTTTGTTGATTCGATCGACGATTTGTTGTCTAATTCCGCATTTGTTGTTGGGTCTAGAGTTCTTAATACCCCCGGTTCGCATCACATGGGAAGCAAGTTTTTCTTGCTAAATTTGAAGAATGGACGAACCAGTCCACGGAGAAGCACAGCAGGCGATACAGTGCGCGCCGCCACACCCAGCCCAACTCCCATGTGCACTATCCAACTGTTTTCTTTACATAGCCTGCGTCGACTGTATCTGCCCCATGTGCTGTATCTGAATGCCACTTTAGTCAAATTTTGCCAAGCTTTGATTTTTATCAATTCTTTTGCATATTTTATGTAATTTTAACATGTTTTTAAGTCCCATTAACTTTCCTATAAATAGATGGGCACTCTTTCATAATAATCTTTTTGAATCATCAAGGTGTCTTTGGAAAGTTCCGCATTGTTGTCAAGTCTCAGATCTTCCATATCCGTGGTTCGCATCATTTGGTATCAGCGCTAGTTGCCTATGGTTCAAAATCTCTATCTTTGTTATTTTCTTATTTTTCTCATCTATTTTTTTCGTTATCCAAAAATAAAAGTGTTTGATTTTTGTTCCTGAAACTCTATTCATGATTTCGTTAAAAAAAAAATGTTTGCCTATTGTTTGCTTTGTGTTCTTCAAGCTTCTCTATATTCGTGATTTAAAAAAAAAAATCTTGGTGTTGTAATCATTGTTATTATCATGTTTCTAAAAAAAAAATTTCAAAGTTTCTTTCAAGGTTTGTTCCATTCCCAAAAAAAATGGAGTGCTATAAATTTTGTCGCATTTGATAATTCTTATCGGATTTCTTTGTCTTCACATTTTAAAATTTCACCGAAAGAAATTTCGATTCTTATGAAGTACCTTATTTGTTTCAAGGTATCACCTTTCAATGATTCTTTCGTACCTTTGTTTTCTATCATTCTAATCATACTTGAACGTTGAATTTTAAATTTGAAAAGTTTGAAATTTTCTTGCAACATTTGTTTGAATCTGGATTAAGTTCCTTTCTTAAAGATCTTAAAGAAGAGATTGAGTGGTAAAAGACAAGAGAGCATGTGCATATTGTAAAAGCCAAACTTACGAGAGTAAACGCATGATGAAAAAAAACTCAGATTATTATCTTTTATCCATCCTTTACTTATTGCATTTACTTTGTGGCGTCAAATTATCGTCCTTTAAATTTGTACTTCTTATTTTGTATTTGATAACATTGTTGTAATTTTTGATTCTGCTATGTTTTCTTAGTGTGGTAATTTATTTTTCCAAAGAAAAAAAGATGAGTAGAAAAGAAAAGGAATTGGATCTAAAAATGAAATAAACTTTTTCTAACTATCCTCGTGGAAGGAGAAAAGAAGATGAAACCAAAGATGGATCGTGCCAAAGAGAATGGTATGATATGGTGGATCAAGAGACACGTATCCAAAGCTATATGAAGGTAAATATTCCTAGTTTTTGAGGAGACAATGATCCTAACATTTTCTTTGATTGGAAACAAAAGGTAGATGCCATATTTAATCAACACAACTATTCAGAAGAAAAGAAGATAAAGTTGGCCACTTCAAAGTTCACGGATCATGCAAACATTTGGTGGACACAAAGATTGAAATATCAAAAGAGACTTGGAGAGCCAACAATTCAATCTTGGAAAGGCCTAAAGGACATCATTAGACAAAGGTTTGTGCTTGCACATTTTTGTAAGAAACTCGAAGTTGATGAAAGAAAGCCTAAGGTTCCACAATATGAGTCTTGCTTGAAGAAGAAACAAAGCACCCTTCAACATCAATTTTTGAAGCGATATTTGTTTAATCAAGTGAAGCAAAGCAAGAGTTCAACTTCAATGAAGATGATAAGACGACCTTAAAGAAAGACGTTGAAGAAAAGCCGGTTGTTTTTTAAGAGAGATTGGAATTGGAGGAAGCAACTCATGGACAATTCAAAGAAGAAAACTTGGAAGAAGACATTGATGAACAACCAAGAGAGAGTGAAGAAGTAGTCAAACAAACGAGAGAAAATGAGGAAGTCGTTGAGCAAATGAGAGAAATCGAGGGAGTAGTTTAACAAACAAGAGAGACGGAAAAAGCCAAGAGTGAAGAAAGCGAAAAAGACCTAAGTGAACAAAAGAAAAGAGAGGAAATACCTTTGTTATGCAAAGATGTTTCTATTGTTTCTCACAAACTAACCAATTCTTTTCTAGTGGAGTTTACCTCTTGTGTGTAGGAAAATGGGGATGAACTTCCAATGGAGTTACTTGAAGAATTAACCCCACCAAGAAAGATAGTTTATCAAATTGACATCTTCTTGGGAACAATGATTCCTCACAAACCTGAATATTAAGAAAATTGGATGAAGTTTATTGAGCCTACGGCAACAAACCTACATTTCGAAAGTAAGGAAAATGTAGTTCCCAACCCATTTTCAAGAAGGTATGTTGTCACCTTCTCAATTAAAACATTAAGGTATGAAAATGTTAGATTTATGCTTGATAACGCTTTAAATTTTGGGAAAGATGTATGCACAAATTGGGTTGGAAAATGTTGGAATAATTGTGAAAGGTTTAAACTTTTAAATTTTTGTGGGCATAAACTATTTGAACCATGCATGAATTCTAAGCTGAATTTAATGAATGAATATTGGAAAATTTTGATTAAAAGTAATCATGGATTATATGAGTGGTTAATCTTGCTTTATGGATTATCTAATTATTTTGATCATCTGATGCGATTCATAAATTATGTGTTTGAGCATTTGATTGGTAAATTTGTTATTATATGTCTTAAGAGTTATTTGGATTGTAATAACATTGGAAACATACAAGTTGTTCATTATTTCATAGTTTACTCACCATTTGAAGTTATTTATCCATCAAAAGCTTCACCTATACTTACAAACTTTTTTGATAAATCTTGTGGAATGAAAAGTTTAGATGTTCTCGGAGGGTTACCTACAAAGAAGTGGGCAAGTCCAAAAGGGAATGAATCTATGCACAACTAGCAAATGAAAGACAAAAGAAATTTTTATTTGATCCCGGAGATTGCATTTGGAAACATCGATGGAAGAAAATGAGGCATACTAATAAAAGTGTAATTTTTATTATTCCTAATTCGTCCTTTTATGATGCAGGAGATTCAAGGACGAATCTTTTTGAAGTGAGAGGGAATGATATGATCCAGCCAAATATCAAAGAATCACATGGCTATGAAGGTCCTATGACAAGAGTAAGGATAAAGGACATGACTACGACTCTACAAACTTTGATACGAAGTATGGATGCGAAAGACATTATGAATGACGGGCAAAGACCCGTAAATGCTTGATGATTAAGGAAGAATCCATGGAGGACCAAGAAGGCATGGGAAGCATGTTTTTCTTGCTAAATTTAAAGAATGGACCAACCAGCCCACAGAGAAACGTCACAGGCACTGCAGTGCACGCAGCTAGGCCGAGTCACCGCGCCGCCGACCTAGCCCAACCCTTGCATGCACCGTCCAGCTGTTTTCTTTACAGTGCATGCGACGACTACACAATGCGCACACTGCCGCCCCACATGATGCATCGGAATGCCACTTTTGTCTAATTTTGCCAAACTTTCATTTTTATTAATTCCTTTGTATATTTTATGTAATTTTAACATGTTTTTAAGTCCCATTAATTTGCCAATATATAGATGGGAACTTTTTCATTCTAAATTGCAATTTGAAGAATACATATCCTTGAGTTTGAAAGCATTTTCAAATCTCTTCTTGAGTTCTCTTTCGATGGCTTGATCTCTTCAACTGTTAGCTTGGAAAGATCAAACATGATAACTTTGGATCAACCAACAAGTGTGGTTCGGGTCAAGCTCCTTTTTCTTGGATAGTTTCGGTTCCTACATCTTTATAGATAATGGGTCGATCTCCTAATCTTTTTGAATCATCAAGGCATCTTGGGAAAGTTCCGCATTGTTGTCGGGTCTCGGATCTTCCATATCCATGGTTCACATCAAGGAGACAAGCTCTCACTTAAAATTGGGGATCTAAACTCTAGTAATCCAAACAAATGAGAGAAAAGATAACTTTTACCTAGAAGAGATGGGGACATCATACACATAGGTGAAGGGGAGGGTATGGCTTCTAGGATGGGAAGGAGATGTGTTCATCATGGGAGGTTGGTGACCGATATATAGGGTGGGGGGAGGGTCAAGTCTGTTTGCAATGGGGTGTAGTTATGGACTACAAGATAGATTTTCAGTATTTTACTCCTAATTTATTCAAAGGTATAGGAAATTTTGGATGAGTGTGGACAAACTAGTTTCATCTATATTCGTTCGTAAGGGTAAAATCCTTACGAAAAAATGTTTTTCCAAGAAGAGAACTACAGTCCTCTTCATGTTTGTACCATGGACAAGAAACATTTGGATGCATTTGGGGTCTACACATGGCCTCCACATGCATCCTAATTGGTCGATAAATTGGACAAATTCAAACAGGACGAGGCACTATGAATCAATATTTGTTTGTAAGCTTCCGAAAATGTCCACGAATCAAACAGAGTAGATTCAAGCTGTCCCTAGTTATGAACTGCACCCCTATTTAGCTTAGTTTGATGTGTTCCATTGTGCTTCTCTTTTGTATCTATAATAATTTTTGTTTCGGTTTATGTTTTTTTTCACTTATCTGTTCCCATTTCTTTCTCCATTCCCATTCTTGTTTCTGTTCCTATTTATGTTTCCATTCCTGGTCTCATTTCCGTTTTTGTATCCATTTCCAAAATTTATTTCTTGAAGCCTGTTGTCTATTTTGTATTTTCTTTTCATTCACGTTTCCATTTCTATTATTGTTTTTGTTCTCGTTTTTTTTTTTCTGTTTCTAGTTCTGCTCCCGTCTTTTTTATGTAATCGTTTCAAGAGAAGCTCCACTAATCAAATCCACTCTTCCTATACAGTTGTGCATTCGCGTTCTTGGTCACCTTGGCTGGGTTCGAACTGATCAATTACTCATCCAATCCTTAATCCAAGTCCCATCAATGAACATAAAGTACCACACATCAGAAACTATTGTTAATCCAAGTTGGTCATACCACTTTATTAGACTTTGAGTGTCTCAGCCTTATTAGAAATCTAGCATAGCACATTCTCAATGAACTGCCCTAGGTAAATAAGTGGTAAATTACATGGTTAGTGGAAATCCTATTCTTCAATTTAGGTTTAGTCATAAGTGTTCTTCCAATTGTTCTTCCTGTTACTAATTTACACTATATCAAGTCCATTGAAACCTAGGTGACTTTGTTTAACTAACTAATCTACCTAACGCATCGTTACCTAGGGGGCTCTGGTTAAGTAGCTAGTTGATCAAAATTCACTTGGAATTTTTCTTTTCACTTATTTTCCAAATATTTTGTGGGAGTCTCCTATTGTTTTACACTCCCCTTGTAATAACCAAAAAAATATCCTACTTTGTTGATGCACTACATATGGATAGTTTAAACATTTGAATATTATATCATGCTTCATGACTGTATTCAACAATTTACACTTCGATAAAAGGGTTGATATTGGAAAATAAGTTATGTGTGAAATTAAAGGAAAATGCATAACTATGAGTTTCAGATGACTATCGGACTATGCGGATGAAAATGGATCACATTTGAATTTAATTTTTCTAGATACTTGACATATTCAAATGACTTGCAAATGATGGTGAACAAGGATGAATAGCTTCTAAGTTGAATCTGTCTAAATCCTGGACACATTTAGACGCTTGCGGACGCGACATGTGAATGAAAAATCTTATCAGAATGTCACATATGGACAGTATGGATGAATGACTAGAATGCGTTTTCTCTTTTGAAGTCAAAATTTTGGCTAGTGCATATGGGATCTAGATGACTTTTCTTGTCTGATTGTTTGGGAAAATCGGACAAACCCATTTAAATTTCCTTTCTCTCTCTTTCGATTTTGCGATCTACTCAACAAATCCTCTCTCCTAAGTCTCCTGTTGTGACATCTAGTCCTCCCTTATAGGTGAGGAGGCTTTCCATGTGGGTCCTCGTCAATGGACCTCCTCTCCTTGGTATGGGCAATGGCCAACTCCTCTTTTAAAAAGTTTGTCCCATACTACAACCATCTCTTTGCCTTTTCCGTCTATTAGAGGTAATATAATGACCTAAAGTTTTGTACATTTAAACATGCGTTAATTTTGATAGAACGTGTGAAAGTGAACTTTATTTAATAGAGTGCGAAAGCATAAAATAGATCATTTATTTAAAACATCTTGGAAATAAAGCATTTTGAAAATAAAAACATTTGTGGAAGCAATAATAATTATATTAACATATAGTGGAAGCAAAAACATTAAAATTAAAACACGCTAAGTCAATCGCTATGTTCATTATACTTGTCTTTAGCATGATCAGCCACAAGCTCAACCCGTGTAAATTCTTTATCATTTGCTTTGTGTTATGTTTATAAATCATACAGACACTACAAGTAAACTGTATGTTAAAAAAACTAGTAAGTAAAGGGAAAATGTATCTCTTTTGTGTACTTGGATTGAGTCTGCCCCAAATAAATCTTTTCATTACGTTTCATTCATTCATTCATTACTCACACATTGAGTTGAAAATTGAAGGAACAAGTAGGTGATGGAACTGTTTGATGGACTTCTAACTGTATGTTAGCTAGATTTGAATTACCCATCAGGCTCCCAACTCTCATCATGATCATCGTCATAATCATGATCATTCAGTCATTTCATTTTGACATTTCTCCTATCTCATGCATGTGATAACCACCCCAAGGCACTCCTTACTTGATTCAATTAACATGATGCATGTTGACATAGTATCAAAGAATTGATAATCAAACATTACAAGTAGCGATAACGAATAAAAAGAAGAACAATAATGGAAATCAGGAAAGACAAGAATATTATAATTGAAAGCAACATAAAAGTTAATTGAAAAATACCGATGACATGTTGATTTCTATTCACAAAACATTCAAGATATAGTAAGAAAATTTATCTATTAACAACAAGGTATTTAAGTCAATTAACATACTTAACCATACTGTACAAGCTTAGAGATAGCATTAACAAAAAAAAAAAAGAAACAAGTTTAATAATTAATTAATAGAATTATGGTAAAAGAATTGATATTAACCAATTTCATAATCAATTATAAATGAAATCACTATTTGATTTTATAGATTCAAAAGTAACATGCTAATTTATTAAATTAACTAAACATGCTCGGATTCTTGAAAGACTCAATGATAAATTTCTTCATAATTGATTAATCATGTTTTTATTCTAATTAATTAAATGTGCTCGTTAAATAAACATGCAATGAATTCTACTTAATTTGACATGCTCATTGTAGTTAATTACACTAAACATGCTTCTATAACCATGACCCTAATTTATTTACACATGCTAGAGGTACGAAAATGAAACAAGAATTAACAATTAAATAAGCTATGACGAATAATGTCATGAATTTAACGGAAACTATGACATAAGAATATAACAAATTGTATGAAATAGAAATTAAAGTCTCCATTCATAATTAATCATAGGTGCATAACCATTCATCATTCATTTCGTCATTCTATCCTACAAGTTAACCTCATAATTCATGATTCATTCATCGCATTTCTCGACTATAGACATTAGCAAGAAGAAGTACCAATTTTATTTCGTAACTAGAGTCAAGGAAAACACATCACATTGATTTCAAACAATGAACATCAAAGAAAGTCAATACAATTCACACAAATACATGTGATGTAGAGCCTCAATATGACCACGACACAATCTCATTTCTTACCACATTTATTCACCTGATCGTTATCCGTCTTCTTCTTTTTGATGCCTTCATAATTAAACACATTTACTCACTAATAACAACCCTTTTGAAATCATTTTAATATAACAAAAGCATATTCCTTGAATTTCTAACTCGTTCATAAAATCTACATCTATCTTAGCATAATAGCTTAACTAACTTGCAATAATTATTAGAAGCTTAACTTATAACAATGTAAACATTGGAGAAGTAATTCATTCCCACTAATACACTGCCATGCAAACCTTAAATGAGAAAGGGGCATTGGGTTAGGGGAAGGTGGACGCACCACCAATAATCCAAAAACATTGGTTTTCCACAACCAATTAACATAAACAAAAAGGCAAAGGTAATAACTTTGGTATTCCAGCAATCGATCAAGGAAGAAACAACTGAGGAGAAAACGCCTGAAGCAAAGTAACCTAGTTCCCCCTTTTCCTAATTCTTACAAATAAGTGATCGATTGTCTAATCCCCAACGAACGTAAGCTTCATAAAAGTAGCACCCACTCCCCCCACAACTAACAGTGAAAACATGAATCCCAAATCAAGGAATCAAATTATAGAACATAATTAATCTTTACTTCGATCAATCAAATAGAGTGGATGACCCTCACACGGATTGTTCTAGGATTCTATCAAAGTCCTAGCTCCCGACAATGACACCATCTTGGTTGTGCTTCTAATTATGGCACCTGCTCGGTCACACTCCCATTTGATCGCTCATCTCCATCCTAGTTCTCCCTTTTCGTCATCCTCTCTCCCTTTCTCTCTTTCCCTCCCTCTATTTCATTCTTCTCTCGTTTTAGTGTTTGAAAGTGGAGTCCATCAAACCAAGTGTTGAATCGATGACAAACTGGTTCACTAGAAGAATTTGGTTCACCCAAAAACTTCATCCTTTTATTTTATTTTTAACCCCATAATTCATTTCAATTCTTCTTTTATTCTTTTTTTTTATTTTACACCTCTTAATTCTAATTCTATTTTATTTACCTTAATCTCTCATAAATTGTAATGTAATGATTCCTTCCTTCATAGTACTTTGATAAAAATAACTATCCACTTAACAAAAGTTGAGGTGTTATATGTAAGCACCCTATAATTCTTCCTCTTGCAGCTATGAAGTGTTAGGGAGTGTTATTTTGCCTTGTAAATTGTAAGAAATTTTTGAGTATTCGAAGAGTTGTGTGAGTTGTTGGACAATTAGTGTGTTGATGTCAAGAGTTATTGTGAGGTCTGTCCACTGTGAAGGTAGGTAAGGGTTAAATTGTTAATTTTATTTTGGATCTCCAATTGTGTTAAGTAGATTATGTGATTGGAATACTAATATTGTCTTTGCTTAGGAACAATTGGCAGTTGAAAGACTTGAAAGATTCTTGGTAGCAGATTTGGAATATTAGTAAGCTTGATAATGAGGTAAGAATTAGGAGAATGTTAGTGGCAAGGGATGCCCTACATTACGGGTTGAATTAGTTCGTTTGCTATATGATTTGTTAAGAATGATAAAATGATAAATGTGATGCTAAATTGTTTTGCTGAGAAGGATAGCTAGAATGCTAAATGTGCTATTGTATGATTTGTATTGTCATGATTGGTGCTGTCAATTTATTGATGTGGTTAAGTGTTATTGTAGTTGTGGCAAAATCAAAGTATCATAGATGCTGCCAAATGATAAAGGATAAACTAAACTTGTGAATCATGCAAGTTTTGATTGGATGACTTATTTTGATATTCAAATGGCTTGATGATGTTAAGTATTGTTGCAGTTACTATCTAATGTGAAAGGATAAATAGAACGTTGAATTGCTTGAGGTTGTTGAATACCGTAGTTTGGTTGGTGTCATTGAATTGTAAGCATACTTAGTATATTTATAGTATGTTTGAAGTTGATCCCTGTTCTATAAATTGAACTTAAATTTTTTTTCCCTCATAACTGTCAAAGAATGATTCAATAATTGACACTGCCCTTATTTTTACATATATGTAAAAGTACCTACTTTAAATTTGATTATCTTGCTAATAGTAGAAGTGATAGTTACAGCATTGTGTTTTCAAAATTAATTACAATCATTATATTTTCCCTTGTCCATTATTCTGTGAATTTTTGTGATATTCATGCATCATCCAAGAAATTTTAAAACTATTTATTTACTTTATGTCATCCTAATTTATGTAAATAGACATATGGGGGCTCGACAGAATTCATGAAGGTTCCTCATGATGACACCTTAATTGGAGTTCATACTCCCACGTAAGGGGTGGTGAGGTAAGATTAAGTCACATGGACCCTAAAGTTTCCCTTTTCTCTTACAATGAAATCCTCAATTCCTTCAACGAAAGTGTTTGGGAATGCCATGTAGTGAAAACCCTAGGGACATCCCTATTGCTGTTTTTCCTATTTGGTAATAGGGTTAAACTATATGATCAATTGACCTATTCATCACCTAGGTTCACAAATGAGATACAGATCTCCATTGTAATGCATTGTAGGATCATACAAACATTTGCATTACATTTTAATTCTGATTCGTTTGGGGCTTTTGGATAATTTTTTTCCCAGTAATGTTTGTGACATTTACAATGATGATGAAGAAGAAACATTCAAGGATGACCCCTACTGTTATCAGCTGATTTGACCTGTTGGGTACGGCTCACATGGTATGGAATATAGATATTTGTATTTTAGTAGTATGGACATTTTAAGTATGTTGGTGTTAAAAGTATGTTGAATGTGAAAAGTAAGATTTTTCTTTTAAAAACATTTGGAAACTATGTTTTCAAATTCCATTATTTATTCTACATAGTTTACTCTAATATATTTTCTTTGAAGTGAAGTTTTAAAGTTTAATAATTTAAATGAAAAATATTATCTGGCAAAAATTTAATCGGGGCGTTATAGTTGGTATCATAGCACAATGTTATCAAACTTTGTTCTATAGACTGTTGATAACACAAGAATCATCATGGAATACCCCTCCGACAATAAGTTAGACTTTATTTTCAAATTTTAATATGCTTAGTAAATTTTATAGTCCTTCAATTAAAATGTGGTGAAAATATTAAAATGGCACAAACAACAAAGAACAACATACTAGTATCCAATATGTGGGATTTAGCCACTAGTCGAAAAGCAAAAGTTGTTGAATGTCATACTCAATTTATGAAAAAAATGGCCCAAGTTATAGAAAGACTCGTGAAACACAGTAATGGCAATGAGAATGGGAATGAAAATAGTAATGGGAACCACTGAGTTGCTGTAGTGCCTACGGAGGCTGGCTGGGAGTTGTTTCTATGACATAAACCCCCAAAAATTGAAGGTAACATTTCCAATATCACTGCAGCTGAGACATGCATACGTTTAATTGAAAAGATGTTTGAATACGTTGATACTAGAGAAAATGAGATAGTGCAGTGTGCCACCTACTTATTGACCCACAACACACAATTTTTGTTGGATGCTATATGGACAACACTAGAGGTTTGGACTCTCCCATGGGAGTGTTTGAAGGAGTTATTAAATGAAAAATACTTAACCTTTACAGTTCAAAAGCAGAAGTTTGCGAAATTCATGCGACTATGTTACACTGGGACTGTGTTTGAGTACATCTAAAGATTTAAGGAACTATCGATGTTTTCTCCGCACCTAGTAAATGATAATGCACCCAAAATGGAACATGTTTCACAAGGACTGATGGTAGAGATTTTGAGAGGTGTATGGATGACTAACATTCAAGGTGTTCGCAATACACAGATTATGGCAAGTGCACTAGAAGTTGAGGACATGGAAGCGATTACTACCAGGCAGCGAGACTTTAATCAGTGGATTTGAATGAAAAATCAAGGTTGGTAACAACGTTGAACTCCACCAGTTAACCAGGGCATAATAAGGCGAACCAAACCTAATGTACAAAATGAATATGAAAAGCACTCGCAATCAATGGTTTTTATACCCAAATCGTGACTTATATGTTAGAAAAGTCACCCTATGTAGTGCCGAGTTACAACTAATGGATTTGTTTAATGTGGGAAACAAAGACATAAATCGAGGCATTGCCCAAATTTGGCTGGCAACGTGGTTCCGCATGTATTTTCCCAACTGGAAGATTGTAATAAAGAGGAAGAGCAGTTAGCTGTCGTATCATGTATGCAATTGTTATTTAGTTGTTATGCATATGTCTCTTATAATATTACTATGAATCATCGTAATCTTAGAAACTTCTGTATTTGAATTTCCTGAACACCTTAGGTACGACCTATATTTATATTGTGGCCGTATATACTTTATTTGATATGGGGCCACTAACTCTATTATTTCAACACAATTATGAACAAAGGCAATTTGTTCACCTGGTAACCATAAGATTGGGTAACAAGTACTCATACTTTTCGTTGAATATTTGGCTGCTAGCAGTATTCTTAAAGGCCATGCCATTCAGATCAATGGCTGAAAATTTCATGCAAATTTGATTGTCATGGATATAAAAGGGTTCGACATTATCATCGGCATAGATTAGCTGACTTTAAAACATGCAGTTATTAGTTGTGCAAGGCGGGATGTCTGTTTGAATCCTCTCGATGGTGAACCACACATCTATCAATGAATTTAGGAGAACAAAAAATTAGCAATTATTTCTGCGCTAAAAGCAGATCAGCTGATGAGACAAGGAAGTATGAGATTCCTCATAACTATTATAAAAACCATGCTTAAGCTATAAGTTGAGGATGTAATGGTATTTTGTGACATTCCAAAGGTTTTTCTGGACAATGTTCTTGGGTTGCCCCCTACAAAGGAGATTGGGTTTGTTATAGATAAGCATTTTGGTATGGAACTGATATCAAAAAATTTGTACAAGATGGTGTCTCATAAACTACTTGAATTGAAGGTGGAGCTTGAATAATTGATTATTAAAGGGTTCATTCATTTAAGCTTCTCACCCTGGGGAGCTCCTATCTTATTTATGAGAAAGAAGGATGGCTCATTAAGAATGTTCATAGATTATCATGAGCTAAACAAGATGACTATTAAGATTATACAACCTCTAACTGAGATTGATGATCTATTTGATCAGTTGTACATTTTTGTCCATATTCTGAAAGATTGATCTTCATTAGGGGTCTTATCAGTAAAGTGTTAAGTAGGAAGATTTACCCAAGATGGCTTTTTGGACAATATAGGCAATGTGAATTTCTTGTAATGTCCTTTGGGCTGACCAATTCCCTTGTGGCTTTTATGGATTTAATGAATTAGATATTCAAGGATTATCAGGTTAAATTCATCATCATCTTTATTGATGATATAATTGTATACTCTAAATCGGAGGGAGAACATAATGAGCACTGTAAAATCGCTCTGTCTATTATGAAGCAACACCACCTACACGCAAAGTTCTCCAAGTGTAAGTTATTGTTGAAGGTGGTCAGTTTCCTTTGTCATGTACTTTCTAAAGATGGTATTGTTGTGGATCCGGTGAAGGTTCAAGCAACTGTCTAATGAGGGCAGCCAAAAAGTTTGAGGGATCTTCAGAGCTTTCTTAGTTTGGTTGGATATTAATAATGATTCATCTGTTGATTTTTAAAAGTTGCCATGCCTATCATTAGTTTGACAAAGAAAAATGTGAGATTTTGGTTTTTCATAAATTCATAGAAAGTTTTCAGCAATTGACGCATCAGTTCATATCTTCACAAGTGTTGACCTTACCCGTGGACAAGGGTAGTTTTTTAAAATATTGGGATGCATCCAAATGTTGATTGGTGGGGTCTTAATGCGGAATGGGGAAGTTATTGCATATGCTTCAACGCAGCTTATGCCACACAAAAAATTATCTTACTCAAGACCTTGAGGTTTTCATTGTGGTCTTTACGCTAAAAAACCGTAGGCACTATCTCTACGTGCTGTTGTAACGACCCGGATCTCACTTTTTAAAGTAGGTTAAAATTTGAGAAATTTTGTTAGAGCGCGCCTATTCTAACCACTACCAACCATTCATTAAAACTCATTCTAAAAGTTGTTTATTTATTAAAAATACAGAATCATTTAAAATCGATCATTTATTTAAAATACCATGGAAGTGTGAATAAAATCATTTATGAAAGAAATACTAAACAATTGCAATTAGAAAACTTTAATTAAAAACACATTACAACCCAATTATCTATCCTTTTCATAGCCTTGCCAACCACAAGCTCGCGCGTGCAAATTTCTCATCATGTGCTTTGAGTTCACACGTTATCTTCTCCTAGGGATACCTACACCACGAGTTAACTGTCAACCTAAAAAGGCTTAGTAAGAAAAGGGTTAACATTAAAATACAATTTAGGTAAATAACACAATTTTACTAATGAATTTTATAGAACTACACAATACCAATATATCTCTCCACACAATTGAATAGCCTAAGAAATCAACTAAGGGAAAGCAATAGAACTAACAACTCATTCTTAGAAATAGAGCATCCAACAAAAAAGTTTAACAACAAAGTTAAACATTCAAGTATAGACAAACATATAGAACAACCATAATGAAACACCCTACTCTATACTCGTGGGTAAGGCTTACACAACTTACATTACCCTTTCCTTGCCAATAATGAAGAACGTCAAAGGACAACTCTCTAGCTTATGTCTTCTAGCTGCTCCAACAGTTCAGGTTCCTTCCAATGCACCTCGCTTTACTCTCCTTCACCAAAGCACACAACATTGACACTAAACCCTTCACTCTTAATGTTTCCCCTCTCGGTTACACTCTCAGTCACAGATCCCTTTCTCTCTTTTGCTCCCTCGATTTCTCCTTTGAAATAGCTCTCTCCATTCCTGCTTTGCCCCTCCAATCTACCCAAAAAAATAAGGAAGAAGCAAAATGGAACTATATAGAAACACACTTGTTGAAGCAGCAATAGGAGAAATTCATGGATGGTCATCCATGGTGGTTTCGTGTCAAAATGCATCACTTCTCCTTAGTGGACGTCGTAATCATTTCTGATTTAATCTAATTTATCATTGATTTGGTGCAATTTGAATGGATGAGGATGACTTGATCTCGTATTTAGTCGTTAGGAAAGACAAATTTTCTTAGGGGTTAAAGGACTTAGAAAGAGGGATCTCATCCATCTTAACCTCCGTACCGTCCCCAAGAACTTACCGATATGATATGGCATCTGCACATGTCGTTCACGTCGTCCAAATCTATCTAAGCAATGGACAGATTCAATTTTGACAAGGTTGATCCTCATCTGCATGCGTCCGTAAACGTACAAACCTTATGTTAAAAACATGTTCAATGAGGACGGTGAAACTGGCCTCTGCAAGATCGACGTGTGTTGTTTGAGTTGTTCTAGGAGTTTGACATATTCAATGGGGACAAGGCTAGCCCTCGTCCGCAAAGTTCCAAACCTTTCTAGTTTTGGACAAATTCAATTTGAACGGGACTATTGACATTCGTAAGCACTTAGCTACGTATGCAGTCTCTTCCAAAGAATCAATAAAGGTAGGGGCAACTTTGAGGATGTGAAAAAGACATCCTGAGTCATCCCATAGTGCACAATCAGCAGTTTCTTTTTATTTTCTCACTTAGCTTCTATCTTTTAACACTTCCCCATATTACATGTCATAAAACTACTTGTAACCACGTGAAATGCAATATCCTAGCAACCCTTAGATCACATGTAAAGGTCAAAAATACCCTACACTTAACTCTCCTAATACGCCTTCTGTAATATATCAATAATAAAAAATATCGGTGTGTTATATACTTCCCCCCTTAAAAAGAAACTTCATCCCAACAAAATAATCAGCAACAAATAACAAAAATGATAGATTTAACATAGAATAACATTAAATTGCTCTCAAATAACATTGTGAGAATTGACTCTTGAAAATTACTCTAAGTCGGAACAAAACAAATCTAGCCGATTAAGGTTTTAAGGGCACCACGTGAGAAAAGGCATAAAGCATATTGATCTTCTTGTCTTGGCTTCTCCATAAGGTCCAATGCATTATTGTCCCCTACAAAATAAAAAATTATTAGATAAAAAGTAGAATCATGGCTCAACTCAAACGGTAGGCACTTAGGACACATCAATGTTGCATAAATTTATCCTTGAAAATAAGGGTTTATATTGGAAAATAAGTTAAGGGAAAAAGTTTAAAGAAAATGGATAACTGTGAATTTTCGAAAACTTGTAGATGATAGTAGTCGAGGATGGATCACATCTAAATGGAATATGTCTAGATCCTAGACAGATTTGGACTACTTGCATATGATGGCAGATGAATATGGATCACGTCCAAATTGAATATGTCCAAATCCTTGACACATTCGAACTCCTACAGATGTTGCATGCAAAAGCCAAATGTTATCTAAATGTCACCTCCGGATGGTACAGACAAATGACTAAAACACATTTTCTCCTTTGAATTTGACTTTTGGACGAGTTCGGATAGGTCCTGGACAACTTTACTTGTCCAAAGGTAAGGATTAAATTGTTGATGTAATTAGGGACCTTGAGTTGGGTTAAGTTTATTATGAGGTGGGATACTAATATTGTATTTGCTTCTGAATCTTTAGCATTTGAAAGACTTGAAAGCATCTTGGCTACGGATTTAGATTATTAGTAAGTTGGATATTCTGGTAATAATTGGAATAATGTTGCTGGCTAAGGGAGGCCTAACATTATTGGTTGGATTATTTATTTTGTTGTATGATTTGACACTTAAGCCTTTGACACTAGAAAGGATTACACGATGGATGACCTTTGTGAAGATTTCAAACTCACTCCAACTCTCCTCGAGTTTTAGGGATACTCATTATCTGCTGATTGGATTGTGAAGTATAAGGATAGGTTTTATGTACCTGAGACAATGTTACATATAACAATAATGAAAGAAGCGCACTCTTCTAGTTTTTTAATCCACCTAGGGTGTAATAAAAAGTATAAAGATTTTAATAGATATTACTATTGCCTAAGGATGAAGTTTGATATTGCTTACTATTTTACCCATTGTGATATATGTCAACGAGTGAAGGTCGGGCATCAACCACCTGGTGGAATGCTCCAACCACTGCCTATACCTGAGAGAAAGTGGTATCATGTTACTATGGATTTTGTTAAATGTCTGCAAGGGACCAAATAGGGACATGATTTGATATGGGTTATTATTGACAATCTGACAAAAGTTATACATTTTTCACATTTCTTAATTGTATAGCTTACATACAAGATGTACCAGTTTACAAAGTTATATATTAAGGAGGTTGTTCAACTACATGGGGGCCCTTAACTATTGCATCAGATTAGGATCCAAGGTTCACATTAATGTTCTGGAAGAGCTTGAACACGGCTATGGATACAGAGTTGACACTTAGTACTACTTTCCATAGAAAATTTGAGGGTGATAGTGAATAGATGATTCAAGCATTGGAGGATAGTTTACATGCTTCCATCTTTCAATATCAGATTCGATGGAAAAGGATTCTATCATTAGCATAATTAGCCTACAATAACAGTTTTCACACAAATATTGGTATGACACTTTGCAAAGCACTCTAGCATGAATTGCATATCCCCTCTTTACTCTAGCGAAGTCGATGAAGATAAGTATTGTGGAAATGATATGACACAAGAGACTAGTGAATTTGAGAGCACATCCGAAGCATATGCAAGCTTCTAAAAGTCATATAATATGTTGTGCCAATAATCATCGTCGAGCCTTGGAATTTGATGTTTGGGATCTGGTTTATCTAAATTTATCACAATTTGCGTTTTTGAGATCATAGAAAGAATCGATATTTTGGCATATGAGTTACTCCTACAAAATGCAATCTTAGCAGTTCATAACATTTTTAATGTGTTGATGTTATGGAAATATCTCTTCAAAACCATTCACATGAGACCTTAAAAGCATATCAAGGTGCGTACTAACATGAGTTACGAGGATAACCCGATCAGAATCATCGACAACAATGTAATGAGACTACGCAAAAAAGATGTCCCTTTTGTGAAAGTGTTATGGCAAACCCAAATTAACAATGAAAAGGCCACATTGGAAAGGAGAGATGATATGCTAGTTAAATATCAAGAATTGTTTGTTTAGGTAAACCTTGGGGACAGAATTTTTGTAAGGTGGGTAAGATATAATACCCTAAATATTTCCACATTTTTGGAAGTATTAAATGTGGTAATTTATATATATGATTATTATATCATGTTGTGTAATGGTATGCATCAATTTACGCTTTTAAATAAGGGTTGATATTCGAAAATATGTTAAGTGCAAAAATTTAAGGAAGATGCATAAATGTGAGTTTTGGACGACTTGTAGATGATGGTGGATGAGGATGAATCACATCTTAGTTGAATCTACCTAGATGGTTGACATAATCAGATAACAAAAGGAGATGAGGATAATACGTGGCCGAATTGAATCTGTCCAAATCCTGGACACATTTGGATTCCTACGGATGTTGCATGTCCATGGCAGATCTTATCAGAATGTTGAATGCAGATGATACAAAAGAATGATTGGGATGTGTTTTCTTCTTTGAAGTCAACCTTTGGACGAGTGCAGATAGGGCCCAAACAAATTTTCTTAAACAAATGTTTTGGAAAATCATAGAAACCCATTTAAATTTCCCTTCTCTCTCTTCCGATTTTATTACCTACTCAATTAATTCTCTCTTCCTAGTCTCATGCTACGATGTCCGAGTCCTCCCCTATGGGTACAGAAGCTTTCCACGTGGGTCTCCCTCAATGTATCTCTTCTTGTTGCTATGGTGAATGGTCATCTCCCCTTTTCAAAAGCATACTCCCTACTGCGGCTATCTCTTTCTCTCCTCCGTCAATAAGAGGTAAGCCCTTTGTAATTTCTACTCTTCCAACTATGAAGTGTTTATGTTGCTTTCTGAATGTTAAGAAATTAGAGTGTAAGTGAAGTGTGGTTTGAGGTATTGGACAATTTTTGTATTACTCGGAAGAGTTGCTATAAGGTCTATGCACCGTGAAGATAAGGGAAAGATATTTTATTTAATTAGGGATGTGCAATTTGGTTAAGTTGATTATGAGGTTGGAATACTAATATTGTCTTTGCTTAGGAATGGTTAGCAGTTGAAAGACTTGAAAGGATCTTAGAAAAAAATTTAGATTAGTAGTAAGCTGGACATTGAGGTTAGAATTAGATTAATGTTGGTGTCCAAGGGAGACCCAACATTACTAGTTTGATTGTTTACTTAGATGTATGATATGTTGAGAATGGTAGACGACTAAATGTGTTGTGGTATTTTTTTGCTGAGAAGGATAGCTAGAATGTCAAGGTTGCTAATTTTTGATTTGTACTTTTTAGATTGGTGTTGTCAATTGATTGATGTGGTTAAGTGTTATTCTAGTTCCTGTCAATTGAAAGTATTGTAGTTGTTGTCAAATGAGAATGGATAAACTAAACTTGTGAAGCATAAAAATTTGGATTCGATGACTTCTTTTTTTTTTATATGAATTGTTGATGTTAAGTATTATTATAGTTACTATCCAATGTGAAAGCATAAACCAAATGTTGAAAGTAAAAAAATCTGGAGTTGGGATTATTTGGAAATATTAATTACTTGAGGATGTTGAATATTACTATTTTGTTACTGTCAAATGTGAATGTTGTGAAATACGCTAGTCTATTGTTCAACGAGTACAAATTGTTCTACTTCTTGTGTTGGTCTCAACGAATTGTATGCATGCTTAGAATAGTTTAAGTATGTTTGAAGTTGAGCTTTTTTCTGTAAACAAATCTGAAATATTTCTTCTCTGCTCGTAACTGTGTCATGGAATTATTCAATAATTCATACTACCATTGTTTTTACATATATGTGAAAGTCCTTAAATTAACTTTGATTATCTTGCTAAAAGAAAAAATGATAGTTAAACAATCTATAATTTCGAACCCGCTTGCAAAATTATATATAATCATTGTGTTTTCCCTCATGCGTTATTCAGTTAGTTTCTCTGACATTCATGCACCATCCTAGGAATTATAATACTGTTTATATATTGTATTTTATCCTATTATGTGGAAATGGACATGTCGGGTTTGAGGAATCAGGTCCTCTTTAAGGATAAGATAGTTTGACATGGCCTTTCTATTAGGCCCACCTCCGAGTCTATACACTTTAAGTGCTTGGGTGTTAATCATTCTACTATTCAACGTTCAAATGAAAGAGTAATAATTTTGAAAGATTAAAGTGAAATTGAAAGTAAAGGGCAACTAGATAATGAATCTATGCCACTCTTGAAGGATGTAAGCAACATTGAATATCCAATGAAAGTTGAACATTTTTGTTACAAGTTCCAATGTGTAGGTCAAGGAGGAAGAGCTATAATATGAAAAAACAATTTGATACTATTTGTCATATCAATAATAGAGTATGTAGCATGATTATTTATGAAGGAAATTGTACTAATATTGCTAGTACTAGATTAGTCAACAAATTGAATTTGACAACTTTAAAGCTTCGTAGGCCATAAAACTACAATGGTTGAATGATTGTCCAGAAGTTAGGGGGAATAAACTACTGTTGGCATCATTCTAGGTCAAGAAATATCTTGAAGTACGAAGATACTATTTTGCGTGATGTGATATCAATGCATGCTCGACAAATTCTTTTGTGAAGATCATGGTTGTAATAGTAATAATTAAGATGAGACTCACAATAATATTAATTGTGAATTATTGAAGACATTAGAGTGATTTTTTTTATTAATTTACTATACTAATTTTCTGAATCAAAATTAAGTAAGGATAATGGAGGAAGTAATGGTGTGATAGAATTATTTGGATGATTATTAAAGACGTTATTGATGGAATTATTTGAATGTGTTAATTATAAATTTTGGTTAAGGGTTTTAAGTATAAGTTATGAAAAGAGTGTTTAAATTAATAAAGGAACAAGTTAAGAGAAGTGAGGGAAGATCGGTGGCATTTTTAGGTCATGGAAGTGGTTGGAAAGAAGTCGAACAGATCAAATGAACAAAAAAATCTACAGATTGCCGCAAACATTTTAGACAATAAGGTGAAGAAAAGAAGGTAGTGGTGAAGCATCAAATGAGCAAACGTTGATGAAGCAAAGACGAAATCATGTTAAATCATTCTATGAGTCAAAATTTGAGGTTGGCAAAAGTATCATCAACTCCCAAGTGAAAACGTGATGTTTTTTGGTTTTAAATGTGCTACAGCAGAGCATGGGGTTATGTTTACTTGACCTGTAACATCCCGTAATATTTTTTGTATAAATATTTTCTTTCCTTTAAATCCATCACGTGTAGAAAAAACCATAGTAAGAAAAAAAGAAAGTATTTTACATTTAATTACAACAAAACCAATAGTTTAAAAACTATTTAAACAAGCATTGCTAAAACATTTACTTCAAATCCTTTAAGGCCAATAACACTTGAAAGTAGTTAACTTGGCTTATTCCATTCCAATAAGCCATAGCCTCAAGGTCAACATCGCCAACAATGTAAACCTCCAACCTTGCAATACTCCATGAGTTATGCCTTTTATTAGCTTTATCCATTCATTGACTCCTTACCTTTATCGCATGCCCTAAATATGAGCATAACGCTCATTAAGCGGTATAAATGTAATAACTTGATCCTAACTTTATCTTGTAAATGATTTAATGAAACCTTTGGAAGTATAATTGGCCTGATAGATATTTATACTTATATAATACATCATTTTATCTAATGCATACCTTCATAAGCATTTAGTTAGGGCAAAACATAGACAAAAAATAGCAAAAAGGAAGCGTTAAGGACCCTTAGAAGATTGGACACGCATGATGCAGATGGGTTAAGATGTGTCTGCAACGAATCTGTGAAGTATGGAGTCTTTAAGACGGCTACAGACACATGCGGAGACAAAGAGGATGCATCCGATTTGAATCTATCCAATCTTAGAACAATTGGGATCACTTTTTGTGGACGGTACGAATGAGACAAGATGCGTCCACATCAAATCTGTTGTAATCGGCAGATATTCAAACGAGTCAGGACAACTACAGATGAGGAAGGATACTATTTGCTTTGAATATTTACATTTTATGGTATTTTTTAGACGTTGCAGAGGACACATGCAAATGGCTTACGTTGTCCACAAACAGCTTGCGGATGGAACGAAAAATGTTGGCGACGTCATTTTCTGTTTGATGCCTAATGTTTAACTTGAAGATTTTTTTCTTGTGAATGAATGTGGTTGTCATTCTTTCATCTACATGCATTCAAATCGCACTTGATCAGTGATAAATTAGGCCAGAAATAAAAAAATATAAATGATGTTCACCCATATTATTCTACCTTTTTGACACTAAAACACCACTCGCAGCCGACCATACATGAATTTCTCTTGATGCTGCTTCCACTAGTGAGTTGTTTTATATATTTTTCATTGCTCCACTTTCCTTCATCATTTTTCTGCTAGAGAAGTTTAGAATTTGAAAAGACTTGCCAGGGATTTTGTTGGAGCTAGGAGCTGCTGGGAAAGTGATAAACGCCAGTAAGGTAAGGATTTGGGTTTGCCAAGGAGGCCCTACACCCAAGTATTGAGTGTGTGAGCATACTGGATTATGAAATTTATATGTTGTTTTGTCATAATTGTTTGTTTTCCTATAATAATTTTGGATTTTAATTCCTTTGATAGTTGTGTTTCATTCTAAATCTATGATGATAAAAGACAAAGATATAAATCAAGGATTATAAACTGGAAATGGAAAAGTGAATGAATTTAACATCCTAAACAGTAAATAAGTTATTCTATAATGAGTGTACGTCAAATTATAGGTTTTATACTCTTGCTGTCTTTTCATTTCTTGATGATCACTTTCAATTGTCGTGGGTTAATGCTATGTGGGTTGTAGTATTCTACATAGACATTAATTTATGTTTTCAAAAGTATGCTCTTCTCCGTCTCAATATATCAAGTGTTAAATCTACTGCTCATAAATATACTTCCATTAAGTTTTTGTTTATAGTCATACCAATGAGACAAATTAAATTCCATTATTATTCCTCCATCAGCTTTGTGAATAGTATACTTTGATGTTGTAGGTTTTTTATTTTTGTGTTATGTACAAATGTATTGTTCATCACTTAGAATCTGTATAAGCCTGTATTCCATTATCTCTATTTCGTGAATAGCTATCCATGAGCAATTTAAAACATGTTTCGTAATTATATTTTGTTACTACATGATAATTTAATCTACTATATAAGAGTGTGTTTCACTGTAGAATTGTTAACAATGTGTGTTCCAACACTTTGTTTCTGGTTTTATTTCAGAATATATATGTCTACCATTCATTAATTCAAATCATATTTGTTATTCTATTTACAATAATAGTCATTTTTGTTTATAATTATTCAAAGCAGGATACATAAATACAATACGTAGACCTACTCATGGTTAGTTTCTGCTGTCTTGGTAATTTCAAAGTATGATTTCTAGTTCTAAAGTCATTCATCGCCCTTGTCTTAAATTTTTAGTGAAAGAAAGCATGATGAGTTACAATAATAAGCTATTGGTTAGTTGATTAGAAGTATAATTAGGTGTTCTAAGAACTATTGCATAGTTGATTTAAAGCATGCTCAGATATTGAAGATTTATTACTTCATTAATTGGTAAAAAACATGTTCAATTTTCTGTGATACCTAGTCATTACATCACTTGCATCGTCCCCTTGCTTTAATTTATTACTACTAGTTGTTTCCTCTTAAAGAAGCAAGTATAATTTTTTATTACATTTAATGTTATCCACCTGTGATCTTAAGTAATCGTATTCTAGGTGATCTAATTTGATAGCATCAATCGGCTAATAGTTTAATTCCTTCTGATAGCTTGTAGGATAATAGTCATTTTAATTGAGAATTATAACCACCGTTGTTCATATGTTTAGTTAATGAACCTTGTTTCCATTATGTGTTAAAACAATGCTATTTTATTTCGTGATATGGTGTCCATGTATATGTTAATAGCAGTGTCTTCCTACATTCATATAATAGAAACCCAGTAGGGGCTACCCTATTGGGGTAGTACTCACATGCATGGTGAGGAAAGTAAAATGATAAAGAAAAGACCAAAGGAAAGGATGAAGGGAGTTAAGAGGTGGATGGATAGCGGTCCTAGTGTCACAATTAGGAAATGGCCCTACCTTATTGTGAACGGGACCTAGTTGCCCATAGGATATAACAACCCAAATTTCATCATTTTAGAAACAACACTAATATTTTCCAAAACAACTCTTGACTTTTAGTTCTTCTTAAATAAAATTAGTGTGCAAAAAAAATCTGATCGTTATTAAAAACTCATTCTCGACTTGGACATTAACGAATAGAAATTCAAAAATTTGTAGAAGCGTAACTAAAATGGAAAAATAGATTTAAGAGTTTCAAAATAAAACCTTCATAATGTTCCAAATAACAAAAAGGCAATAACGAGAAAATGAACGTTTGTAAAAGATAACCGTTCGATGCTAACCCTTTATTAAACTTTACTACTTTTCTTCTTCATCTTTCAATTCTTGTGACGTACTACTACTCTATTGACGTATCCATCGGGTTTGTAAAACCCAAGAATTTTTCAAGATGAAAATTCTACATGTAAATTTTTCGCTTAAAAGATTGGTCGTGATGTTGAATAATTGATGAAAATTTATGTGTAGCAACTATGACTGAAATTTTGGTCAATTAGTCAAATAAATGAAATTGGATATTACCAAGCGATCAAATAAATTTATAAAGAAAGTTTAAAAAATTAAAGGTTCGTTGTCGATTTGCATTTGGAGCTAATCAGGATTTAAGTCAAATCGAAAATTTCGAATGGAAAAGTCATTTAAGAAACAAAATGGGAAAATTTAATTAAGAAACATATTTGGACTCGAAAATGTCGTTTGTTGATGTTCGAAAGAAAACAAGATTGAAGTCGGAATTTGAAGTAATTTTTAATATTCATTTATTAAATTTAAAGAACATAAAATAAATTGAAAATTATTTAAATGGAAGGAGTTTTGGCAGAATTAGAGAAATACTAAGAATAAATGAGATAATGGGAAATGAAGTGGGAAGGAAGAGAAGAATCAGACTTGCGTCAATAAATGAGAGTGAAAAATAAATAAATATAAAATAGGAGAAGGGCAAGAAGAGATGTTTCTACTTCTTATGATATATTAGAAGAATGAATGGGCAATCTTGGAATATAAGGCATTTGAAGAACGAGAAGGAGGTTGAAAGAAAATGAAGGTTTATGAAAGTAAGGTTTCAAAATGGGAGAGAGCAGTAGCAGTTGTAGCGATTTTAAAACAACAAGAAAAATAAAGAGAGAGAAGGGCCTACTCTCTAATCCCTTTACCTGAGGAAGTTCGCGAGGAGTTTGCTGTGCCGAGGTAACCAGCGATCAACTTTGTCCGAGCAGGAGCCAACGATAGGCAAACAAACAAATGACTGTTGATCGTGGGAAATGGTGAACCCGTAGTTGTGGAGCTTTCCCTAAGGGATTTTCCTCGGCCATCACTCTGATTTCAGTAAGGAAATGCCAAATGCTAGGTTGTGATTCTTGTTTTGTTTCTGTGATGCTTGGATTCTAATGATTTCACCGAGGGTGTTCTACTGAATGGGGTTTCCTTCGGTTTTCATTTTCTTACTGCCATTGAAGAATGAAAATGTTGGATACTAGATTTCTACTTTGAATGTTGCTATTGTTGAAGACTGTAGGTGATTTCGGTTCTTTGTTCTTTTCGTTTTCCTTATGAGGTTGTGGGATTAGTATATTTCTACACACTATCCTGTCACTGCCATTGATGTTATGAATTCCATATTAATATTGCTCCAATGGTTTGAGTTTTGTTCTTAGTTTTTTTTTGTTAATCTTTTGTAATTTGGGTATGTTACCCATTTTGGATTGCTGCTCACTGGCTGTAGATGATTGATTAAGCCTTGTTGACTTTTAAGTGTTATTCTACTTCTTTGTTTGAAATCACATATTGGAATTTTTGCTCTTGGCCTATAAAGGGTACCTTATTGGATGTTTATGTTAGGTTGGACTTCTATTTTGAACTTCTGTGTTATTACATGTTCATGTTGTTCATGATGAAATTGTTAGAGAAAGTTGTAAGCAAGGTATTTTGTTTGAGGTTTCTGTTCTGCGTACTGGAATATTGCTTTTTGGACAAGGGAGAATATGTATATACGTGTAGAATTGAGTCTAGTTCTATAATATGACTGCAGCTTTGATGGGTGTTGTTGAGGATGTGATGAGAACTGTGAGGTTATTTACAACTCAATTAGACAGTTTGAGTGTAGTTTATGAAAGTGTGAAGATAAGATGATGTTCTTTTTTTATTATTAAGGATTTATGTTAGTATTAGTCCTGCTATAATAGAGTGAAAAGAGGATTCATCACCCCAAAACATATATAGTAAAATCAGACATGTTAACAAATAGTCCCTGTAAGTTTTTATGCATACGTGGGAATCCAAACTTAATAAATAATATTAGAAACAAATAGGAAGCTTGGAAGTGAAAGTTGACTGCCTAAATTAGGGTTGAATCTGGGCAGATTTCGAGATCCTATTTGACTTTCCAAATCTCCTCCGCATCTTGTAATCTTGGTGTCTATGGAAAGCTTAAGGCGTGTACTTTACTTTCTATGAAGACCACTTGTCCATTAAAAATCACAAGCCAGCGCAAATCGTTTGATCTATTTTGGTGCGCAGAAAATCATGGCCCAATCTCAAACTTTATATCTTTTGTCTTTCTAGTTGGCCCATGTAGAATAATGACTTCCTCCATTTTTGTTGTCCTTTGCACATTCATCCATCATTGATTCTTCATCAACACTTAGCATATTTATTGTTTTTAATATGTGTTGAGTTGATTCTTTCTCATGAATCTCCACAATTAAGCCATGCAATTCTTTGTGCGTTTTCTTGGTTCTTGATCATGTCATTAGACCTCCTATGTGATGCGAACCACGGATATGGAAGTTCCGAGACCCGAAAACAATGTGGAACTTTACCAACACGCCCTGATGATTCATAAAGAATAAGAACCAAGATTATGAAGAAGTAGGTTAACCCGAACCAAACTTGTTGATTGAACCAAAGCTATCAAGAATGATCTCTTCAAGCAACAATTGAAGAAGATTAAGCCCTCCAAAGAGAATTCAAGAAGAGAATGCAAAATGCTCTCAAATATCAAGTTGTAAGTTATGATTGACAATGAAAGAATGCCCCTTTATTTATAGGCAACTTAAGGGGACTTTAAAACATGTTTAAATTACATAAAATATACAAAAGAATTGATAAAGATAAGTTAGTTATATTAAACCTTTTGCTTAAAGTAGCATACCTGTTTGGTAAATTGATCTTATATGCATTATTGTTGATGCGCTCTAGGACTTGAAATGGTTCGTCCCCTCGTGGTTGTAGTTTGCTCTTTCTCTTGTCAGCAAATCATTCTTTTCGTAGATGAACCTAGACCCAATCTCCAATTTCAAATATTACTTCCTTGCGACCTTTATTGGCATTGTGGGCGTATTGCTCATTTTTTCGTTGGATATTATCTCGCACTTAGGCATGTAATTCCTTGATGAATTCAACCTTCTTCCTTCCATCTAGATTAACAAAACCATTGTTAGGTAATGGTAATATATCAAGTGGAGTAAGCGAATTAAATCCGTAAACTATTTCAGAAGGTGAAAATGAAGTAGTAGAATTTACAACACGGTTGTATGCAAACTCAACGTATGGCAAACATTCTTCCCACTACTTTAAAGTTTTGGAAATTATGCCCTTGAGCAATATGGATAAGGTGCGATTGACCACTTCGGTTTGTCCATCCATTTCTGGGTGTGCTATGGTGGAAAATAGAAGTTTCGTTCCAAGCTTGTTCCACAATGTCCGCCAAAAATGACTTAAAAACTTGACATCCCTGTCACTCACAATAGTCTTTGGAATTCCATGCAAAAGAACGATTTCTTTAAAGAATAAATTTGCTATGTGTGTAGCATCGTTAGTCTTACAACATGCTATAAAATGAGCCATCTTGATGAAACGGTCAACATCCACAAAAATACTATCATTACCTCCTAAGGTCCTTAGAAGACCTAAAACAAAATCCATAGAAATATCCATCCAAGGATGGTGGGGAACGGGCAAAGGGCTATATAGCCCATATGGCTTGACCTTTGATTTGACCTTCCTGCATGCAATACACTTCTCACAAATAGAGATTACATCAGATTTCATTTTAGACCAAAAAAATGTTCACTTAAGATGTTCAAAGTTTTGCCAATACAAAAGTGTCCCATTAGTCCTCCTCTGTGTGTTTCTCTAACAAGCAATTCACGTATTGAACAATTAGGCACACAAAGTTTATTCCTTTTAAACAAATACCCATCATATTTATAAAAATCAACACATGCAGCTTTTTCACAATTCTTCCATGCATCACAAAAATCTATGTCTGATTCATACAAATCTTTAATGAATTCAAACCCCAATAGTTTAGATTGTACAGAACTGATGAGAACATACCTTCTTGACAACGCAACAGCAACAACATTGTCCTTACCTTTTTTGTAGTGTATGACATACAGAAATGTTTCGATGAATTCTATCCATTTGGCATGTCGCTTGTGCAATTTCCCTTGGGACTTTAAGTACCTCAAACTCTCATGGTCTAAGTGAATGATGAACTCCTTTGGCCATAAATAGTGCTGCCAAGTTTGTAAAGTTCTCACAAATGCAAATAGCTCTTTGTCGTATGTTGAGTAATTTGGTGCCGCTCCACGTAGCTTTTCGCTGAAAAAAGCATTCGGCTTCATTTCCTGCATCAAAACACCTTCAATTCCCTTTCCTGACGCGTCACATTCAATTTCAAAGGTTTTATCAAAATTTGGCAAAACTAATAATGAAGCATTGGTTAACTTGTTTTTCAATAAGTTAAAAGCCCTGTCATGTATCTCAGTCCATTTAAATTCAAAATTCTTTTTAATTAATTCATTCATAGGTGCAGCAATGGTACTGAAATCTTTCACAAATCTTCTATGAAAGCTTTCTAAACCATGAAAACTACGTACCTCATTGGCTTTTTTTGGGGTTGGCCATTCCTTGATTGCTCGTATCTTTTCTTCGTCCACTCATACCCCCTTTGAACTTACTACAAAACCAAGAAAAACTACCGACTCCATGCAAAATGTACACCTCTTTAGATTGGCATATAGTTGATTCAAACGTAACACATTAAAAACAGATTTTAAGTGCTTTATCTGTTGTTCAAAAGTTTTACTATACACCAATATATCATCAAAATAAACAACAATGAATTTTCCAATGAATTTTCTTAGAACATTTGTTCATTAATCGCATAAACGTACTAGGTGCATTTGACAAACCAAACGGCATAACTAACCATTCGTAAAGGCCATATTTTGTTTTAAAAGTAGTTTTCCATTCATCCCATTCTTTTATTCGAATTTGGTAGTATCCATTTTTCAAATTAATCTTAAGAAACACACATGCACCACGCAATTCATCTAACATGTCATCAAGTCGAGGAATAGGGCGTTGATACTTTACCATGATTTTGTTGATTGCTCGGCAATCAATGCACATCCTCCAAGTTCCATCTTTTTTTTTGGACTAGAATAACCAGTACCGAGCATGGGCTAAGGATTTCCTTCACAAGCCCCTTTTCCACTAACTCATCAACTTGTCGTTGGATTTCCTTGGTCTCTTCTGGATTTGCTCGGTAGGCTGGTCAATTTGGAATAGTCGCGCGTAGGAAGAAGTTAATTTGATGTTTGATCCCTCAAAGTGGTGGAACTCCTTTCGGTAACTCTTCTGGAAACACATCTTCGTATTCCTGCAAAAGAAAGGTAATTTCCAAAGGAAGAGAACTTGGTAGATCGTTAGTGTTCAAATACCCATCCTTGTACATCAACAAGATCATCTCATTCTTTTTCTCTCCTTCAAACTTCTTTTCTCTTTCTTTGTTCTTTCCTTTTTCTTTGGTTTTTCTCTCATCATTCTTTTTCTCACTCTTGCCTTTTTTATCATCCTCCCTTGAACTCGAATTTTCCACTACTCCGATGTTTGATGCTCGCTTTTCCTCTTGTGATTGGTTGTGATTTAGGAACTCCTTTGCAATTCTTTCTTGGTCATCGGTGGCCTCCCATGGTAACAAAGGTGTCAGGACCATTACTCTCCCATTTTGAACTAGAGAGTATTCATTCTTGAATCCGTCGTGCTTGACCTTCTGATCGTATTGCCATGGCCTCCCTAGCAAGATGTGTGTTGCCTACATTGGAACTACATCGCACAACACGTCATCCTTGTACTTTCCAATGGATAATGCAATACTTAATCACTCAACCATTGTAGCTTGTAGGGCTTTGGGTGTTTCTGAATCTTCAATCCCAACTTTTGAACTAACAATGTGCTTACCACATTTGTTCAACTCCCACTATCAATAATCAAACTTCATACCTTTTTTCTTAACATGGCATTTGGTATGGAAAATGTTTTCTCGTTGGGCTTTTTCATTGTCTTCATGCACTTGGGCATGTAAGGCCCTTCTTGTGATCAACAGCTCGCCTCTGACTGGAGCCTCTACATCTACGTCATCTTCATCTTCTACTTCATCGCCACTAGAACTCACACTTTCCACATCGCCGTTGTCTAGAAAGATCATTGCTCTCTTATTTGGACAGTTGGATGCATATTGTTCAAGCCCTTGGCATCGAAAGCACTTGATGTCTCTCATCTGGGTTGGTGTAGAAGTCTCCCCTTTAGACTTAGGTAGTGTAGAATTTTCAGCAAGAGCTTTACTTTTCAGAGCATCCTTGGGATTCAATTTTTCATTCTCTAATTTAGTCTCCAAGAGTTTTGTGTCGTTGATCATACCTTTGAGCTCATTTTAGTCCTTAATTGTCGTTCTACCTTGATCGCTTTGTTAAGTAATTCCTCCATGTCTATGTAATGTTGCAGATCTATGATGTTGGCAATCTCTCGATTTAGGCCTCCAAGAAATCTAGCCATCATGGCATCCACATCTTCATTGATATTAGCCCTAATCATAGTGACCTCCATTTCTTTGTAATATTCCTCCATGCTTCTAAACCCATGCGTCAAAGTTTGGAGTTTTCGGCACAGATCTCTATGATAGTGAGTCGGGACGTACCTTTTTCTCATGACAGCTTTAACACCTTCCCATGTGTGAATTGGGGGTTCATTATAACACTTTCGAGTCTTCACTAATTGGTCCCACCAAATGCTGGCATAGTAGGTGAACTCCATTGAAACCAACTTCATCTTCTTTTCCTCCGAATAATTGTGATAGTCAAAAATGGTCTCCACTTTACGTTCCCACTCCAAATATGTTTCAGGATCACTCTTCCCTTGGAAGGAAAGAATTTTTACCTTGATGTGGCTTAGGTCTTCATCCTCTCAATCTATGCTTTTGTACCTTTCCCTCCGAAACGGCCTTTCTTGGATCTCCATCTCGCTTTCATAGTCATTCCTTCTTTCATGGTCAAGAGGAGGGGATGGTATCTCGAGGCGCTTCATTCTTCTAACCAGATATGTATATTGGTCTTGCATCGCTCTCATGAACATCCTCCAATCAACGTTGATGTTGTCTTCTCTACTTGCACTCATGATGTTAATACAAAAGAGAGAAATTGAAAAAAAAACAGAGTCAAGTAAAATACAAGAAAATAAATACGGAAAAGAAATTACAAGAAAGTAAATGGTAAGTAAAAGAAATAGATAGACTTTTTTTTTCTCATGTGTTTACTCTCGTAAGTTTGGCTTTTATAATATGCACTTGCTCTCTTGCCTTTTACAACTCAATCTCTTCTTTAAGTTCTTTAAGAAAGGACTCAATCAAAATCTAAAGAAATATTGCAAGAAAATTTCAAACCTTTCAAACTTTGAATTCAACCATTTCAACTGAAAGGTGTCACCTTGAATCAAATAAGGTACTTCACAAGAATCTAATTTTCTTTCGACAAATTTTAAAAAGAAAGTGGAAGACAAAGAGAATCCGATGGTAATATCAAATGACACAAACTTTTCAAATAAACTTCGAAACTAGAGAAGTTTGCAATCTACCTTTTTTTTTAAGTTGAAGAAACTTTGATGAGTTTTTTTTGGAAACTTGATAAGAACAAAGAATACACCAACAAGAAATTTTTTTGAACGAAATCACGAATGTAGAGGAGTTTGAAAAACACAAGGCAAACAATAGCTAAACACTTTTTTTCCAATGAAATCACGAATATAGAAGAGGTTAAGGAACACAAATCAAACACTTTTTTTTGGGATAAAGAAAACATTACATGAGAAAAAACAAGAAAATAAAAAAAAATAGAGATTTGAACCATAGGCAATTAGCTTTGATACCAAATGATGTGAACCACAGATATTGAAGATCTGAGACCCGACAACAATGCAGAACTTTCCCAAGACGCCTTGATGATTCAAAAAGAATAGAAGTTCGACCCATTATCTATAAGGAGATAAGAATTGAGACTACGAAGAAGTAGCTTGACCCGAATCAAACTTGTTGATTGAACCAAAGCAATCAAGAATGATCACTTCAAGCAACAACTGAAGAAGATCGAGCCCTCCAAAGAGAACTCAAGAAGAGAATGCAAAATGCTCTCAAATATCAAGTTGTAAGTTATGATTTACAATGAAAGAATGCCCCTCTATTTATAGGAAACTTAAGGGGACTTTAAAACATATTTAAATTACATAAAATATACAAAAGAATTGATAAAAATCAAAGTTTAGCAAAATTTGACCGAAGGACACTCGAGTACAGCACGTAGGGTGATGACGCAAGCATTGTGCGAATCACGGCTGAGCGGTGCTGGGCTGGAGGCACGTGGGCTGGGCTGAAGGTGCGCGCGGACTGGGCTTAGGCGCGTTTTGGGCTTGGGCCTGAGCGGCGCGCGCGTTTTGGGCTGGATCATATCACTATGTCTAGCAATGGATCACAGTCTTTGGGATTAAGATTGATTGCACTTTGATTCTCATCACTTGAGCTTGAGTTTATCGGCGTTGAGCTATGCTCGTCTGTAAACTCAACAAGGTTATTCGAGTTGTGTCAAGGCTGAGCTTTGACTTGTTGGTTGGGCTAGAGTTTATTTCGATCCGAGTTTGTTGGCTTTGAGATATGCTCATTAGCAAACTCGAGATTTTATTCTCGTCGGCAAACTTGAGATTGAGTTTATTGACGCTGAGCTTTGGGTCATCGGTAAACTCAAAGAGGTGATTCAAGTTATGTCGGCGCTTAGCTTGGGCTTGTTGGCAAGGTTGGGGTTTATAGCCATCCAAGAATGTTAGTGTTGAGCTTTGGCTCATTGGCAAACTCAGGACGTTATTTGTGTTGGGTCGGCACTGAGCTTTGGCTCGACGGCAGGACTTTGGTCACGATACGGGTTGAGTTGGCATTAAGCTCTAGCTTGTCGGCAAGACCCAGAGTGACGAGCCAGGTCTATAGATCGTCATTGCTTTACTCTATACAATTGACCGGAGGAGTCCATGTGCGACATCCCTTTTCCGTGGTGACAATATTTGGTGTGAAATCGACGAGAGTATTTTTAAGGAAAGCTGTCTATGTCAACAACGATGATTTTCACGATATCTCATTGGAGCCCTTCAAGGCTTGTTTTCCTTAAAAAGGATGGAAGTGATTTCAAAAACATTTTTATAAAATTGCATAAACCCTAATAAAAAAAACCAAATTTTTTATAAAGGAAAGGTAAAACAAGTTTTTTAACGCTCTTGGCGGTGAGTGTAAATTTCTGACTAAGCTAGTTACTCACCCCTTTCGAATATATTTTTTCCAGGTAGAGATATAAACACCTATTGCTTGGGCATATTAGACTCATGGAGATTTGACCTTGGATTGTAGCTGGTTGATTTAGTTTCGTTAAGTTTATTTATTTTTTCCACTGGTAAGAACAAACAGTTTCTGTAATATTTTATGATTTCGAATTCAAGATGTAAGGACATTGATGAGCAGTTAATTTGGACATTTAAGTTTACTATTATGAAATTATCGATTATTCTCGCAATCACTATATGGACCATGGCTCATCACAAGTGGGTTAGGGCTGGGTATTTTATACAAGACTTTCGCAATAATTTAACTAGCCTTGGGTTAGGTCTTTCACGGAGATTAGGTCGTTTGGCTCGTTATTTCTGTTTGGCCACCCTCCAGGTCATGATACACCATAGGCTCCACCGTAATGCCTTCCTCTTTAATTCCTGGCATAGTCATCTCGATACCTACACCACAAGTAAGGACGTGAGCTTTCGCTCAGTAAGGAGATGGGGAAAACAATTTTTGCATTTCTCTCTTTACTTCTTCTTGGAATGGGGCAACCCAAACCAAGGTCTTTCATTACATTCATTTTCTTTGTTCGTTCTTAACTACTAAATCGAGCTAGGGATTTGGTGGTTGTCCTTTGAGACGGCCCAGTTTGATTGGTTTCTAACCTCCTTTGTGCATACTAGTACCTTTCCAAATTTGGTGAGGGTGTATCCTAGCTTGTAGGCTAGATCTGAACTACCCATCTACCCCAGCTCCCTATTCGTTCCATTTTCAGGCGTATCGCGTCTTCCGGGTTCTTTCTTTTTCTGGAATTTTCTACCTTTAAAATTCTTCCTCTGTCTAGCTTATCCCACCTTTAAAGTTTCTTCCTTTTGATGTATCCCACCGCTAGTGTTTCTTCGATGACGTACATTTCCTACCCATCCCATGTTCCAATCCTAATTTTTTTATGTTGAACCATGTAATAAAAATGTTGGACGTTTGGTAATACATATTAGATCTTTCTATGGATGTTAACTTGTGACGTATACCTCGTAGGCATTTAATTTTGGCAAGAGTTAGACGAAAAAATGAAAAGGATGGATTTAAGGACTTTTGGACGCCTACGGACGGTACTGCGGACGAGTTGTGTTGTCCACAAAACATTTGAGGAGTCCTATTTACACCAGAACAGACGCACATTAGGTCAAAACTTGATTTGAAAATTACATCCACTTGAGGAATATTGCCTTTTGATACAAAAATCACTCATTTATGCCAGACAAACTATGAATTTCTCTCTGCCAACTAAGTTGTTTCTCTACATTAGCGAATTGATATAATTTTATCATTGTATTCTTCATTTTCTACAGAAAATACTATGACTGAAAAGTTAGAACAAGAGGGTTTCTAGAGGGGTTGTTGTGCTGGAGAAGAAGTCAACTTTGAAGGTAAGGAATGGGTTGTATTAGCCATTTGGATGCCCTACACCCAAGTAATTGTTGTGTATGTGTAAATAGTTGCATGAGTTTGATTATCTCTGTTATGGCTTTAATTTCTCCACATGATATGGGTGACACACTTTTTTTTACTATTTATGTGGAGATTCCATAGATTCATGTATGAATGTAAGATTTCTCCTTGGATTTGAATGAACTAGGGAATAATTGCTTTCAAATGGTAGAGATAGTGATGGTAAGGAAATGAATAATAAAGATGGTGATTTCTTCTATGAGTATTTTTAGACATAACAATACATAATGAGGTTTTCTAGTTCTGAAGTTGGTACTATGAACGTCTTGTTTTCCTTCAAAATAAAGGGAAACATTTAAGAAAAATATGCATAAGTTCTGAACGGATTGTTCTAAGTGGTAACAAAGAAGTTATGATGTAACAATTCCATGTTTCTACAAGTTTCTAGTAAGAAGAACAAAATGGATACTTCTTAGTGATGTTAAAGAAGTAATAAGGCTAGATAAATGATTGAAGTTTATGGTGTTCTAGTGTGATGTTCAAATCAAATGTTATTTCCTTTGTCTACTATAAACTTAATAGTTCTATTTTCTTCACCTTATTTGTAGAAAACATGACTTGTGTAAAAATATTGGTTCCTATTAATTGTTTGTTATATATGGTATTGTCTTTTTCCATAAGCATGCTCTGGGAATCAATGTTATTACTTATTGTTTAGTAAAGCATTTTTAGTTGCTAGACCTTTTGTTAAAAGCAAGGACGGTTGAATATATCTCTACTGGAACAGTCGATTTGAAGCATGTTTTTGATGATTATAATTTGTTTCATGATAAAGAATGGAAGTTAAAAGCTATTTTAGTATGTATGTGAAGGATATAATGACATTTCTTGTTCACTGTGGGTTTTTTAAGGTGTTGATATTAATTCTCATATGTGCTTGATTTTGTGCTTGTTGACAAGGAGAAATTAGATAGACTGCGTTCATGATAATAGAAATCAAGTAGGGGTAACCTACAAGTTGGTACCCACATGCATGAGTGAGGAAAAATGCTAAAGAAAAGGAAATGTTCAGGATGGATGGGATACGTCCGTCACAGAAAAAACCTTCCTTGGGGGATACGCCAGAAAGGAAGAAACTCTAAAGGCAGGAATACCATTTAATTGAATGACATCATCTGCAAGAATACCATTTGCAGTCATGTAGCCACCAGAAGAGGTAAGTACTCGATAACCTATCTTTAAGATCATAGAAAAATGATTTGCCTTTGAGAAAAATGATATTGAAATAAACGAATGAGTTGCTCTAGTATCAAATAATGTATTAGCAGTTATAGTTTTATTATATGTTGTATCTACTTAATTCAGGGAATTAATACTACAAACTAAATGTCATTGCTTGAACAGGATATATCACAGGTGTTTAAGTAAATGTACCTGATATGACTGCTGGCAACTCTTCTTCATCATTTTCCTCTCTTTGTAATACAAAGACCTACGGAGCTTCACTGCAAGGTAAAGTTGGGCAACGCCTCACAATATGTCCAGGCTATCAACATTTAAAACATATTGTTTCACCCACTCGACAATGTCTAACATGAGTCTTTTTGCACATTAGGCATAGAACAAGTGCAGTGACAGGTGCAGTGATAACTTTGGTTGCAGGATGTTTTTCTCGCCCTTGCTACATATCTTGTATAGGAGGTCTCCAAACTCCACGAGTATTTGTTAGCTGTCCTCGTTGTTGAAAAGTCTGATTATTTGATGCAATTCTTTGAGGAAATTCTCATTGTCTAGCTGCTATATTTTCCACATCTTCAGCATCAAATGCTCTTACCACTATTTGTGGGTAAGGAACATTCCATGAAGGATTTTTATCTTCAACCCTTGTAGAAATTGTTATAGCTTTAACCCTGTATTAGTTCCTATATATGGAGCAAATTAGGATAAAGCCTTAAATCGTCAGTTGTACTCAGACATGGTTCCTGTTTGGAGAACCCTCATAAACTCCATCTTCTGGTTCTGGACCAGAAAATTGAATTACTTCTCATTGAACAATTCCTTGAAATTCCCCCACAAAAATCCCACCAAAATTATGTGTCATTTATCAAAAGATACGTCGCACATTCTACTCTCTCCAACTCTCGTATCCCTGCATACGTAAATATCTTCTAAATGGAATGGATCCAAGCTTTTGCTCCAACAAAATCAATAATAGTTCCATCAAAGTTAGGGGATCAGAGTTGTTGAAATTTCTCCCAACCCGCTTAAGTAAGTGGAGGTACTACAATTGCTTGATTATTTCCTTTACTAATGTTACCACAGTTTGCACACTTACCTTGTCCTATAAGCAACTCAATTAACTGGGATTGACGATTAATAACATCCGCAATACGGCTAAAAGTTTCATCTCGTTCATTAGGAATGGGGTGTTATGTCATGTTCTTCTTGCCATTTTAAAATTTTAATTTTTAATAGTAAATTGAAAATAATAAATTTTCTCTGCATAATAATTAAAACTTAAAACTTATAGAAGGAGCAGTTTATTCCATGACAAGTCTTGTATTATCAGTAGTCTTCAGAATCAATTTTGACATGCTTGTACTCTGATACCAACTCTAACATCTTGTATTTTCCCATCATTTTATTTTACATTTTAAAAACGGTTATAAGTTTTTCTTTGTCTATTCACAAAAATGTAAACTGTTAGAGTAAAAAGATCAATTTGTCATAAAACGATTTTTATAATACTAATAATCTGTCATAAAGTTCCCAAAATAGTCCATTTACATGTTCCAAAGTTTATAGCTTGACTACTAAGATATTAGAAAAATACACATTTTCCAAAGTTTCGATCTGTCAGTCATCCTAAACCAAAATACTAAATTCTACATGTGATAATACAATTATATCATATGTCCCTAAACCTACTACCATAACAAAACTGTGACGCAACACAACCGACAGGTCAAAATGACTGATAATCCAAAACGTCATCCTGGAATACCTCCTCCACAATATGATTGTCAACCAAAGCATTACCTATATCATGGGGGAAAGTAATTCAGCCAAATGCTGAACAAAATTTATAATGTAATACAATGTGATGCAATGCATGACGATACAATGCAATTTAAGCAAAGAGTGGATACATGACAAACACCGTGGGACCATGAGAAACCCAATCATTCCACAAAGGAGCAGTAAATATATGTCAAGGATTGACTCTGGCGGTATACACTCCTTTGTTATAAGAACATTGGAGATTTTAGAACAAGACGGAATGAACTCTGGTATCCCATGTTCCTAACCAAGTTCTCACTAATCCATCCAACATGGATCTATGTGACAATGAGATGTCATTAACTTCCCAAACTCCCACATGCCAATTTACATAGATTTAATATGTCACACAAAAGGAAGCAATTTCATAATTCCTAATGTGATGCATGTATGCCATCGAATCAGAGAAAAGAAATAATATAACAATTTCATATTAACCTACACATACTTTTGAATAAACGGGAATACATGCTAAAGAAGAACATTTCAGTCTTTTGAATAAAGAAACATCACAATTCACATATTATAGGATTTGTACTAATTATACTTAGTTCATTAACATGGAATTGAAGAACAAAAACATAACAATCAATTCAACATAACATAACTTTACATGTTCATTAATCTTATTTTCCCATTGCTATAGTTCCAATGAAAATTTGTCCAGAATAGAGACTCCTTCAACTTACTCCCATATAGTTTGTCATTCTAGTTATAAGCCTCAACAATTCATTCCAGAACTAATCCTTCACATGGTACCAAGCTTGCAATTTACATTATAACTTGCGCATAACCAAAATATATCTTCCTGAACTTATCATGTAATGACAATAAAAAAACAACCATAACTTCGCAGAATTTAACAATCATTTATGGAGAAATCGTTAACGATGGTTCATCAAGTAAAATAGTTTCCATATAGATCACAAGATAGCACAAAAAAAGCAAACCCCATGATGTAGGCCTCCACTTGGTCACATGTCTTAATAATTTCTTACCTCTTTTAGTATTCCAGTACCCAGCTCAACTATTGATTAAAACGTACTCCATCTAGTGATGCATTGTTTAGTTGCAAAGGAACAGACTAACGTAAGGCCAATAGAATACATTTCACAGTCACATAGAGTTCAAGAAATAAACAAGAACTTACCACTTCTTTCACATACAATTCAAGAAATAAACAATACCCTTCATAATTCTCACACTCTCTTCTTGAACCAACTTTTATAACCCAAGTAGGAAAACAAAGAAGTCGATTCCCCTTTTAAATGGAAGGGTCCTACCTCCATAAGCCATGGAAGCCTTCACCGTAATTCCCCAAGACGTGTCTACATCAAAAAATGAAGGAAATCAAAATCTGAAGGAGAGAAGCTGTCGATTAAAAATGTTCACATTTTTGACCTTTTGGACACAGTATGGCATTCGTACTGTCTACACAGCATATTTAGACTCTAAGAGTTGTCTTTAAAACATATCCTCAATCATCAAAATTGTGCAAAATATATTATAGATTCATTTGGATGCCATCTTTTCCCGTCCACAATAGTCCGTAGAGTCTAAAATTTCCCAAAAAGTGGACAGATTCAAAACGGATGACTCTATTGTTGTCCACAGCGTCGACACTTTGACAACTTAGCGTTGAGGATGCCATATGTCGTCCCCAATCATCCTAAACTTCCAATTTTTCATTTTTCTTTAACTTTTTACACTACATTTCAATTGCCACATAACACAACCACATTATTAGATCATAAAAATCTATTACAATGGAATATATGGATCTAAACGGTGTTTTTATATTTTTGGGACATTTCAATTTATATAGAAAAGAATTGTCATTCTACTCTTGATGGTAGCTATTAAAGTACTTTTTCTCTATAATGGATGTAATCAGAGTAGCGTAGTTGAAGCGTGGAGAGTCATTGCGAGAGTTGATCAACTTTGGGTACAAGGGGATGCATTATGAATGAAGTCAAGTTGATCAAGTAGCGGTAGTGGAGCTATTTAGCGGTAAGAGTAGTAGATAGTATAAGATACAACGAAGTGATAGGATCGCTAAGGAGGAAAGTATGTCATTTAATTGGGGTAGCTAAGAAAAGATTCAATGGATACGTTAACATTAGTGAGAATATGACGTAGGGCAAGATTAAGGGACGGAATTTATATGAGGGAGGTATGAAACACCCCAAATTTTTAAATTGGATAATTATCGGGGAGTTACCAAGAAATAAATAAATAAATATATATATATATATATATATATATAAACACATAGGTTAAGTGGGAATTTTCTAAAGAACTAAAAAGATTAGAAAGGGGGGAGAGAGAGAGAGAAAAGCAGCTAGAAGGAGATGGAGCCCAAGAGAAACAGAGATGGCGCTTGAGGTTGGGTTCATCCTAGCAAAGCAATCATCAAAGTGTGATGACGAGTTAGCATCTTGGGAGCTCGGGTGCACAGTACTGATGTTGTCCGACATGTGGGTGAACAGGGATGGCCAATCATTAAAGCAAACCCCAACTAGGCACAGATTGGATGGTCTTCATGGGTCGCAAGTCAAATTGGAGATGATGGCAATGGAGTTGACGATGGTAGTGGCTTCGTGATGGATCAACGGCGATAGGGGATGATGGTTGTCATTCGGCAGCGAGTTCAAGTTGGTTGCCAGTCACTCAGATTATTCAACCTGGATATGTCTAATTCGATTGATTAACACTTGTTGGTTGTTCTCGGTTCCTCAGGTGAGGGAACTCTTTCTCGTTTTTTTATGGATTTACAAAGAAGATAAAAATTTGAGATCATGCTCTGTTAGTGGTAGCCACTATCAATTATATACCCTGTAAATTGTAGATGTGTGATTTGGTTATGCTCTCAACTCATGAATCATATTATTGTTCAGTTGTGAAACATGAAAATACACTTCAATTTTGTATTAGTTTGGTGCTCTTGATATTGCTTATGTTGTTTTAAAATACTCCACGTTTCTCAATACTAGACTTGTATCCTGATATTGTCAACATTTGAGGATTGGATTTACGTTCTAAGAATTAGTTGATGGTGTTGATTGTTGGGTACAAATATTTGTCTATTGGTTATGGTTGAGTGGCTAAGTGGGCTGATAACCTGTAAATTGTTTTTAACTATGAAGATATTGCGTACCACTATTCAGTTATGTGACGTGGGTTACTGAGTTATCTAATTGGATGTTAATATGTTGTTCCAATGAAAAATAATTAGATGTTTGTTATTGCATCGAGTACGAATATGTTGGACTCGGTTATGATAGGTTAGGTGTTTTCTAAACATTAAAAAGTTCCTAGGATTATTGTATAAGTTAGAATATGAAGTTATATATCATAATTGTTATTGATACATGTTTTAATTATAAAGGTATCAAAAGGATGAACACGGGTAACTGTATTACAGTGATACGCGCTAAATAATCAATGTAAGGAATTGGACATGTCTTGGCTATGTGGAGGCCCTACACCACAAGTATTGTATGAATTGTATTGCTTTTCTTTGGTGTGCATGTTAGATTAGTTTGTGCAGAGTATTCTCTTGGTTGTAATGTTTATTGGTTTCCTTGATTCTGGTTAGGAAATAGAATTGGTATCTCTTATTGCTAATGCTCATGGTAGAAAAAGGCGATGAAGTATGTGGTAGGTAGACAAAAAGAAAGATGAAATGATATGCACGTGTAATTAATTATGAATAGACTTTCAATTTTATTTTGTTTTTCTCTTGTTGTAGTAATGTGCAATTGATAATAATATTCCTTGTAGTTTATTAACTCTTGATACTTGTTTCATTTATGTAAATCTTGCATGTCTAGATAAATTAGAATGATGATTATAGAAACATGTTTAACATTATTAACTAAACGTAGTATGTAAAATTAAATAGGTCTCTTTTCATGCTTAATTAGCTATCATGCTAAATTATTTTAAAGAAAAGCATGTTCAATCAATTAGGAAATAAAATTATTTATTTGAGCTTTTAAATATAATCTTAATATGTATAGTCGAAGTACCTTAAGTAGACCATGTTTAGTAAATTTAATGAACGTTTCATTTATAATTGATTAAGAATTTAGTAAGTATCGTATCGTTAAACATGTTTCTAACATTTGTTTGAGAAGCACACTTATATTCTATTTAGTTCATGTCTTTTTTTGTTTATAGGAGCATGCAAAACTTGTTTTGCATTATTGATTCTGCCATATTAAATCAAGGATGTTATTCTAGCCATTAGTTGTTTACTATTCGTTGATTTCTATTATTGCAATTCTTATCATTGATTGTTCACTACTTGTATTGTTTGATTACCGATTCTTTTATGTTATGTTATCATGCTTCATGTTAGGTTAAGAATCTATGGTCTTGCATAACGTAGTAGAAACAAAAGGGGAGGGTCATTATACGATCATAGTAATATGCATGAGTTAGGTGAATTTGTAAATGAAATGAAAAAATGATGATGATGAATGATGAGAAGTTGGGGGGCAGATGGGTAGTTCAGATCTCACTTACAGGGTTAGAAGTCGATCAGACTATTCTATTACATATGTGTTCATTTAACTTCCAGCTTGATGTACGAGTTATGAATGAACAAATGAATGAAATGTAATGAATAGGCATTTTCCCTAGCCTTACTAAGCCTTTTTAGACATTCAATTACTTGTAGTGTAGGTATACGTGAAAGATGAGAATAATGATGAACATAACATAAAGTAGTTGATACAGAATTTACAAGGGCTGAGCTTATGGTGGCCAAGCACGTAAAGTGGAAATTGTAAATTCACTATGTTTCTTTTTAAAAAGGTGGTCTAAATTTGTAAGGGTTTCTTTATTTTGTTCAAATCTTTTAATTTCCGCAATGTTGTAAAATAAATAATTTTAACACTTTAACATATTTTGTGAAATAAATGATTTTTAAAACTAGTTTTTTTCAATGGTTGGTAGACATCTAGATTAGAGGCACTCTGAGATGTTTTATCAAAATTTAACGGATTTTTAAATGTATGAAAATATGGGTCGTTACAGTATATGCACTCGAGATTTAAATCTTGCATCATTTAGTTTTACTTATGCCTAAAAAGTCTACGACATGGATGATGTGTTAAATGCCAATCCCTCAACAATATCACTGTAATGTATATACATCTTACCCATAGACTAAATGAAAGTCTTGATTAATTTCATGGTTCTTCTATTTTTCCAAAATAGATATTAAAAGTCGCTATCATCAAATTAGGATGATAGAAGGTGATTAGTAGAAAATTGCATTAAAACCCAAATATAGTTTATGTAAGTGGTTAGTTGTGCCTTTTGGATTATCTGATGCACATAGTACGTTCATGAGATTGATGAAACATGTTTCGCGTGCTTTTATTGATCAATTTGTTGTGTACTTTGATGACATTATTATTTATAACAAAAATTTTGATGGTCATTTAAACCATTAAAAACATGTTTTAGAAATTTTACATAAAGAAAAGATGTTTATAGAAGTGTATCTTTTGAACAAATAAGCTTTTATTTCTTAGTTTTGTAATTAGTTCTAATGAAATTGAGGTGGACAAAAGAAAAATAAAAGCAATCTAGGACTAATTGACACCTTTGATTGAAGTTATCAAAAAGAATGTAGGATTTAGTTGCAGTGTAGAATAAGAAAACACTTTTTACATTGATAAAAGAAAAATTAACTAACGGACGTTTTCTCTATTTATCTAAATTTACTAAATTTTTTAAGGTTGAGTGTGAGACTAAGGATTAAGTATTGGATCTGTTTTAATACAAGAAGGATTCTTATTCCCTACTTTAGTGAAACATTAAGTGGTGTTGTGCTAAATTATTCAACATATGATAAAGAGATGAATGCTTTAATCATGGTTTTGGAAACTTGGAAGCATCATCTTTGGTGTAACAAATTTGTGATACATAGTAATCATGAATTTTCAAAGCATTTGAATGGCCAGCACAAGGTAAACAAATGATATTCCAAGTAGGTGACGTTCATTGAATCATTTCCTTATGTGCTCAAGTAAAAGCAATGTAAGAAAAATGTTGTAGTTGATCCATTATCTCAAAGGTACATTTTCCTTTCGACCTTAGATGCAAAATTACTTGCTTTTGAATACATTAAAGACTTGTATAAAAAATATTTTTATTTTAGTGATGTAATCAATGCATGTGAGAAAGTAGCATCTACAAAGTCCATTAGGCATAATTAGTTTCTATTTGGAGAAAATAATTTGTGTACGTAATTGTTCACAGTGTGATTTTCTTATTAGAGTAGCTCAATATAGTTTGATGAGCTATTTTGTTATATCCATGAAATTAGATGTTTACATGACTACTTCTTTTGACCTCATATGGAATGTGATGTAGAACGATTAAGTGAGAAGTGCGTCAATTATAGACAACCTAAATTTAAGGTTAAGCCTCATGGTTTGTATACTCTTTTGCCTATACCTCATGAACCTTAGGTTAAAATATTTATGAATTTCATGTTTGGTTTACCAAGATCAAATAGGGGTAAAAACTGTAAATTTTTTGTTGTCAATAGATTTTAAAAAATGTCTCATTTCATTACATGTCATAAGACAAATAATGCTTCACATATTGTTGACTTGTCTTTTCCTGGAACTATAAGATTACATAGCATGCCTAAAAGTATTATTTCAGATAGAGATGGAAAGTTTTTAAGCTAATTCTAAAGCACTTTATAAGAAAAATAAGAAACAAAGCTCTTATTTTCTGTAAATTGTGATCCACAAACTGATGGTCAAACTAAAGTTGTTAACGTAACTTTATCTATGTTGTTGTGTTGCATAATAAATAAAAAGTTTAAAACATGGGATGAGTGTTACCACAATGGACTTATAATGTGAGTGTTCATTCAACAACCAAGTTTTCACCTTTTGAAATTGTTTATGATTTTAACCCATTAACTTCTTTATCTATTGAGAATATCAATTTATATAGAAGCAACAAAGCTGAATTTAGAAAATAAATCATTGAAAAGGCTCGAAAAAAACATTGAAAAGAGAACTAAACAATATGTCAACAAAGCTCATAAAGGATGCAAAAATAAATTATATTTGAACCTGGTGATTGGGTTTCATTACACTTTAGGAAGGAGTGTTCTCATCTTCAAAGATGTGCTAAACTACTCCTGAGTGGAGATCGTTTGCTTCAAGTGGTTGAAATAATCAATGATAATGCCCACAAACTACATCTTTCTAGTGAGTGTAATGTTAGTGCAACCGTTAATGTTCCTCATTTATATCTATTTGTCATTATAACCTTTAATGTCTCTCATTTATCTCTATTTGATGTATGTAATAATTTGTAGACAAATATTTTTCTAGAGGGAGATAATGATGAAAATTAAGGAGTTGCATCGAAAGATTCATTAGAAGCATTGGGTCTAGTGTGTATGAGAATCGATTTTATGATTTAGCATGGATAACATTTTGAAATGGAAATGTGATTTTCCTACAAATTAAAGTAAATTTCCTAAATTTTTTGGAGGCAAAGATTGCAAGATATAGAGGTGATTTTTTCATTAAAATGACATTCAAAACATCTTTAGATTCAACAATCTTATCGGATTCAAATTCAATAATTCTTATTCATGTGCCATGGAAACCTATGCTTCACTAACAAGCAAGAAGATTTTCTAACTATAATTTCAGTGTTTCTTTTGATGGAAATCAATTATATTTATTATCAACAATCATAGCTTAATAATTATCAACATCATCTATACTATAATTTATTTAGATTATGAAATTTTGTAACAAAATTTCATAAGCTAAATAAATTAAATCACTTAATTGTTTCCATCATTTACAACTTAACAACCAACAGTGGACATTTATTCAAACAATAGAGAGCCACAACCAATTTGAATGTTAACAACTCATTCCCAATCAACAAAGACTAACTCCTTCATGATAGAAAATAAATCCTTAAAATTAACTTACAAACTGTTCATGAATAAATTAACAACATTAAATACAACCATCCCATTCATAATGTAACAACCTATTTTTTTGCAAATTTTTTCAAATGTGAGATATTTAAAACTTTTAAGTACACTCCTTTTTAAATAAATATCAAAGTACAAAATCGGATTGTTACAAACTCTTTTTGTAAAAGTATTGTAGGAGTATTATAAAATCATTTATTTCAAACATAGCGAAAGCGTAAATCGTTTAAGAAATGAAAACTAATAGTAAAATACAACATTTAAGAAATTGGAACTAAACAATTGTGTATAATTTAATAAAACTTAATTTAATTACGACTGTTCCTTTATTCTTTTAGCCTAGCTGGGCATGGGCTCCCTCGCACGTGCAAATCTTTCATCCCTGCTTTATTATCTGATTATTGTCATTACTCGTAATTCGTCGCATTGATTTCAAGTCCAAGTGCCTACACTTACACCACAAGTAACTATAAGTCAAAGGGCTTAGTGAGGAAAATGATTTAATGGAACATGGTAAGTCTCTATTTTGTCCTTTTTTGGAATGGGGGACATCCAAACCAATCCTTTCATTAAGCTATTTATTTGTTCATTGCTTTACATTGGTATATTCATTCAATACTTGAGTGGGAGATTGGAGGATTTCCTTTGGAATTAAATAGTTTATTGGATTTTACCTCTTACATGCAATCTAGAACTTACATACACTAGGAGGGAGAGCTTCGACTAGATTGTTGTCACAACAAATTGAGGGCTCAACAGAATCGGCAGGTCAAGAGACCCGTTTCTGGTAGAGAACATGGTTACCCAGCCTAGGGTGTAAAAGAAAAACAAAAGAATTAAGGAGAAAAATGTAGAACACTTGAGAAGTTATGCCAAAACCCAAATAACTTGGGTAAGGTACACAGAATAATGTACATGAGTTGATAGTATAAAAAAATAATAAGAAAGTTTATGTGCAAGAGTTTAAAACAAAGAACTCCAATAAAGCCCACTTATATCCAAAACTTAGGGATTGAACAAGAAACATCCATTAGGGAACACCAGTATCGTCCCACAACAACACGTGTAAATCCAGTGCACCAAACTGACGCTAATTCAGGGAAAATATAATCAAAAGGGTGACTCACAAGATCAATAGGGAAATCAATACTTAATGCAATACATAAAAACTGTTTTTCTCATATATTTTGGAAAACATATCATCTTTCTCATTTTACAGTACATAGATTTCAAACTGAAAACTCTTCATCTGTTTATTAATTTTGGCCCATGGCATTTGATATGACTACGTCAAAATCTGCTGTATGCATAACCAACTATATTGTAAAATATGCCAACATTTTCTTCACTATGAAAACACCATTAGTGAAATAGAATGATCACTCAAGGACTAAACAGATACATACCATAGAAAGGCGACATAAGCAGCACCTCATGAGTTTGAATAGAAGAGGTTAACAGATAAAAGATAGTAATGATAAATAATTTAAATAACAGAATTTAATAAAGGCGATACTCAAGTGATCACAAAAGCCAAAAATACCCTTATCAGGTTTAGGGATTTGCAACCTAAGCACATAGCATATACAACTATCTTAGTACCTATTTGCCCTTTAGGAACTCGGACCCAAGGACATGTAAAAAAATCCTTAATTACCCAAATAAAATGTACAACAACTTCACATCCACTTCACAAAAGACTTTCAACTCAAGAAAATTCACCCAAAAAATACATAGAGAATTCATATATCAAAATACCATGTACGATAAATAAAACGTGAAAAATCATATGTACATATACGTAAAAACAGACTTGTTGTTAAACAGGCCCCATTTGATTCTCATACGTGGCAACCCACAAAAATAATAGTTTGAAAACAAGGGTGAAATGCAATGCATAAAGTATGAAAATCTCTACCTTATAGGCGATCATGATACTCTTACTGACTAGCAAGTAACAAGCACTATCGGAAGTGAAGGTCTTATGATAATATCTCCAGAGCCTATAACAAGATCGAAATAAAATCTCAACAATCAACCAAGGGATAACAAACCAATCTTAAACAACATTATATTTGTAAATGGTAGTTAAGGATAATCCATAGCCCAAAACCAAAAGCTAAACCATGAACACAACAATTTTCCCAAACGAGAAACCAACCAACCGTCATCGATATAAAACGAAGGTGAATTGAGACCTCGCATTCTCAACCAGTTTCAACATTAATTAGTTAAGAACTTTTAATTTTGACAGTCAACCAAGAATTTTCATCAATTAAAACGACATACTTATAAAGCATTTAAGCCTCAACAATGGCCTAAAAAGCAACTAGGACAATTCAAAACATAATAGGGGCAAATTTCCCATTTCTAGCTAACATGAATAGTGACAATTGAATATTGAATTCTGGCAAGAATAGTGAAATCTAACATGAATAATGAATTCATCATAAATAGTGAAATTTGGCATGAATACTACTACCAGAATATTCTTTTTCTGGCATGAACAGTACTACCTCAAGCAATGAACAATACGTCACTGCCTGATTATGAAAACTTTATGTTTTTGTCCAATTTCGATTTCTAATCACAAATAACCTTACATAAACGTCTATTCTATCAATATAAACTAGAATTGTCTCTCATATTCAACTTTTTTAGGCTCGAATATGAAGCCAAAGTTTTCAAAATTTTAAATCTAAAATGGGTCAAGAAAAGCTGAAAATTTTGAAAAACTACGTTTACAAATATTACTACTATGGACATGGAGAACACAGTTCTGAATTCATAATTTCAAACCACGAGGTCAACTCCTCTTCTCTTTCCCTGTCTGTCCTTGCTCTTTGTGTTCGTCAAAGAAGAAGAAAATATTTCTTCTTTTTGATAAAAAAAAACTTTACTTTTTAATAAATATAATATTATATTATCTAAGAAAATCACTTTATATTATTTCTAAAATATGAGTAGGTACTACTAAAATAATAATAATAAAACGCTTTAATAAATATAATTTATCAAAAGCATTTATGAATTTTATTTACCACTTGGTAAAGTTTAATTGGATCATTTTTACCATTTGATCAACATGGTACTACACATGTAGACTATGATTTTAAAATTGTAGACTAGACCCACTACCCATTTGCTTATCAACTCCCCATTTCATTTATTTTCTTAACATTTTACCTCACTTTTGCATGCTTGAGTACCAGTACGATAGTGGCACTCAAGCATGCAAAACTTTTTCAACTATCGGTTTCAACTAGCAAGGTGCAAACTTTTTCAACCTAACATGATGCATTATGCATTAGAACGTAACATTAACAAAGGAGAATTAATTTATTTGGCGATCCTAATTCGTTACAAGTTCAAGAAAGGAATTCAAATATTATCATAAGTGGTTAAACATGCCTTTATGATAGTTATATGATTAGACATGCTCAAGGGACTTTAAAATATGCATGCATATGCTATCGATTCACCAATCAACTTAACGTAGTCAATAAACGAGCATTGCAAGCCTCGATTAATTAACATGTTAATATTGTTGGAATTAGTTACACATTAAAGTTTAATTAATTAAACATGCTTGAGAAATTAGACATGCTAATAATTAAAACATGCTTTTAATAGATTAATAGATTACACATGCATAGCTAGTTGATTTAGCATAGCTAGCTAGTCATGTGCGAGTCTAGTTAGTTACTAGTTAACATATTTAATGTCTAGTTAATTATTCATAGATTTACATCCTTAGTTAATTTTTTAGACATGTTAACAAATTAAACATGCTAACTAACGTGTGCACAATCATTAGACTAGTTGCTAGAACATAATGGTTACAGTTTTAAGAAGAGAGATCTAAGTAAATAATAAAAAAAATAGGACCAGTAATAGTGCAACCTATGTATTATGATTAAAGAGGACATAGCATCAGTCAACGAAGACAAATAAACACTATAAAACATGGTCATCCTCACCAAAAATGTGCATTTGTTCTCCATTTACAAGTTAAAACTATCATTACTCCATTGCCCATCCAAGCAAAACATTGACAACCACATTTCACGATAAAGAAATACCAGAGCTAGCAACAATAAGTATAGAAAATAAAACAATAGACCATCAACAAAAAAATTACACTACTAGCACAAGAATTATCTATAGCAAAGAAACTCAACAAATGGAATAACAATTGAAATCATCCAAGTCAACATTCTAGAGCATGAATACTCTACCACTCACGAACACCACTTGTGGTATAGGGCCAGCACTAGCTAAGACACCGCTATTCCCTTGCTTAATTGAAGAACTAACCAGTAGGGAAAAAGATCTACACAACTTCCTTTCAGCTCATAGACGGTGGTGAGCAACACATGACAACTCCAACTCACAAGCTCACTCCTCGCTTGACTGACAATCACACACTTAAAACACATCTCTTCAACTCAACACACTCATGTGAATGGAACTCACCACCTAAATGAAACTCCCACACAGTAAAGAAGCTCTCACTTACGGAGGAGGAACTAAACCATAGTAAATGGAAGAAATGAGGGAAGAGATGATTTTTACCTGGAAGGGGATGGGACATTATACACATAAGAGAAGGGCAGGGCAGGGCTCCTAGCATGGGAAAGAGAGGCGTTTAGCATGGGGAGTAGTTCCAAACTACATGACAAATTTTCATCATTTTACCTCTAATTTATTCGTAGGTCTTGGCTATTTATGATAAATGCAGATGCACTAGCTTCATTTGCATTCATCTGTAACGGTAAAATCCTTAAGTAAAATAGTATTCCTAAGATGAGAATTGCAGTCCTCGTCCTATTCAAACCATGCACAACTAAGATTATGATGCATTTTTGAGAGATTAAAATCGAATGTGGCTCTAGGCATCGGTAATTGTTAGTAAGCAACTAAAAGTATCCAGGAATCAAGCAGAATTAATTCAGATGTAGCTTCCAACATCCACATTAATCTGGACTTGTTTGCAACTTCATGGAAAAGTGAAGATAGAATGTAAAATCACGTTTTAAGTGGCCCTAAGGCAAAGGGTGACGTGCAATGCATTTGTGGACTATATAACTCGTATGTGATGTCATCTGAAAATGTCTAGAAATTCCCTAGATAGATTTTCTCACATTCTTTCCACTTAACTCTTATAACCTAATACTTTATTGTGCGAACCATGAATATGGAAGATCCGAGACCCGAAAACAATGCAGAATGGTCACTGGACGCCTTGGAAGTTCAAACAGATTAAAAGTTTGACCTGTTATCTATGAAGAGATAAGAATCGAGCCTATCAAGGAAAGGAGCTTGAACCAAACAAAACTTGTTGATTGAACCAAAGCTATCAAGTTTGATCTTCTCAAGCAACAATTGAAGAAGATCAAGCCTTCGAAAGAGAACTCAAGAAGAGAATGGTTCTTTCACATCTATTTCTTTGATCAAAGTTTGTAAACTCTTAGCCATTTCCTTTGTGCTGGATCTTGTCATGGGGCCTAAATCATATTGTAGTGATTCCAATCCCTTCATTGGTCTTTCATTGATCATATCATTCCCTCTCTCTTTAAAAAATTTGTCCTCAAATCTCTTGATCATACAAGAATAAGTCAGTGATAGTAAAAGTATTGCTTAAGGTACCATAACTGTCTTGTAGATCAATTTTGTATGCATTATTATTGATGTGCTTCAGGATTTGTAATGGTTCGTCCCTCCGTGGTAGTAGCTTATTCTTCTTGTGGCATGTAAATATTTACTTTCATAGGTAAACCCAAACCCAATAACCTGGTTCAAATATCACTTCCTTTCATTCTTTGTTGGCATGTCGTGCATATTGTTCATTTTTCCTATGGTTATTGTTCCGTACTTGTGCATCTAATCCCTTGACGAACCCGACCTTCCTATTTCTATGTACATCAACAAAACTATTATTAGGCAATGGTAATATATCAAATGGAGTCAAGGGATTAAATCCATAAACTATTTTGAAAGGTGCAAATGTAGTAGTAGAATGAACAACTCGGTTATATGCAAACTTAACGCGTGGCAAACATTCTTCCTACTGCTTTAAATATTTAGAAATTATTTCCCTTAGCAATATGGATAATGTTTGATTGACCACTTTGGTTTTTCCATCCGTCTATGGATATGCTATGGTCAAAAGTAGAAGTTTCATTCTAAGTTTGTTCCACAACCTCCTCCAAAAAAGGCTTAAAAACTTGATATCCTTGTCACTCACAATAGTTTTTGGAGTTCCATGCAAATGAACTATTTCATTAAAGAACAAATTTCTACATACACAGCATCATTAGTCTTAGAACCTGCTATAAAATGAGCCATTTTAGGGAAACAGTCAACCACCACAAAAATATTGTCCTTACCTCTCGGGGTCCTTCAAAGAGCTAATATAAAATCCATGGAAATATCCATCCAAGGATGGTTGGGCATGGACAAAGGGCTATATATATAGCCTATATGGCTTAACCTTTGATTTAGCCTTCCTGCATGCAAAGCATTTCTCACAAATAGATATTACATCATATTTCATTTTAGAGCAGAAAAAATGCTCACTTAGTATGTTCAAAGTTTTTTCAATCCCAAAATGTCACATTAGTCCTTTTCCATTTGTTTCCATAACAAGTTTGAACATTTTGGCACACAAAGTTTATTGTTTTTAAACAAATACCCATAATGTTTATAGAAATCAACACACACGGCTTTCTCACAATCCTTCCATGCATGACAAAAGTCTATGTCTGATTTGTACAAATCTTTAATGAACTCAAACCCCAATAATTTTTATTGTAGAGAAGTGATAGGATATACCGTATTGATAACGCATCAGCAACTACATTGTCCTTACCTTTTTTATAGTGTATGACATACGGAAAGGTCTCGATGTACTCCATCCTTTTGGCGTGTCGCTTGTGCAATTTTTCTTGGGTTTTTAGGCGATTCAAACTCCCATGATCTGAGTGAATGATGAACTCCTTGGGCCAGAAGTAGTGTTGCCACGTTTGTAAAGTTCTCACCAATGCATACGGGTACTTGTTGTATGTTAGGTAATTTAATGTTGCTCCACTAAGCTTTTAACTAAAATATGCAATCAGTTGCAGTTCCTGCATCAAAATACCTACAATTCCCTTTTCCAATGCGTCACATTCAATTTCAAAGGTTTTATCAAAATTGGGCACTACTAATAATTGAGCATTGGTTAACTTTTCTTTCAATAAGTTAAAACCCTTGACATGTATCTCAGTCCATTTATATTCAACATTCTTTTTAACCAATTCATTCATATGTGTAGCAATGAATTGTCTTAAAACATGGTTCATTAATCGCAAAAACGTGCTGACTGCATTTGATAAACCAAACGGAAGAACTAACAAGTCGTGAAGGCCATATTTTGTTTTTTAGGTAGTTCTCTATTCATCTCCTTCTATCACATGAATCTGGTAGTATTCATTTCTAAAATCAATTAAAGAAAACACCAAACACCATGAAATTCATCCAACATGTCATCAAGGTGAGTAATAGGATGTTGATACTTTACCATGATTTTGTTGACCTCTCAACAATCATTGCAACATCATCAATCTTGACTTTAGTAGTTGTTGAAGCATCAATAATATTGATCGAGAATGCTTCACATCCATTCCTTAATAATTTGTCCGCTCTAAGTCCCGAAATAACCGTACACTCATTCATAATCTTGGTTCCTTTAAACATATGAGACTCAACATCGGAAGAATAGAAATAAACCTCCTTCTTCTAACAGTCAATCGCAGCATGATATCGGGTTAACCAATCCATGCCGATAATGACATCATATCCCTTGAGTTCCATGATTATTAAGTCAACATCAACAAGTCAGCCATTTATCTCCACTGCATAATTTTTGAGAATTCCCTCCTCAGGCAAATTGTCGCCAGAGGGCAATAGGATTCTAAGCGTACAATATGAAGGCGTCAATATAAACTTCATCTTCTTACAGAATTCATTAGAGATAAAGGAATGAGTAGCACCCGAATCAATTAAGGTATGCCTAACACAATTGTTAATAGAAATTGTACTTAAAGGATTTCAACAATTTTCATTTGCTTTCATAATTATAATGATTAAATTTCATGACTAATATATGTATTGAAATTAGGAAAGATTATACGGAAAACATGCATACCAGTCACAGTAGCAGGCTTCCCATCTTCGATCTCGTCCTGACTGTTCAATGCCAAGACTCTCGCCTCAACATTTCCTTGCTTCTTCATTCCAGATGGGCATAATCGCGCAATATGACCAGGCTTCCCATATACAAAACAATTCTTCAATCCGACCAAACACTCTCCAGGATGAATTTTGTTGCAACAAGGACATGGATTTGGTGGTGCAAAACCCTTCTTTTGGAAATCATTAGGGAATTTGATCATTAGCCTCTTGTCTGCTCTATGAAATGGATTACTGTTAAAAGGCCTCTTCTTTCAAGGACCACCACGCTTCGGCTAATTAGTATCATTGTTATTTCTCAAATTCTTCTGGTTTGATTCCTGGTACTTTGCTGCCATGTTTTTAACGTTGTCCACTGCTAATGCTGTAGCCACCACTTTCTCGTAAAGGACATCATCCATTCCTGCGATCGTTACACTTTCCAAAATATCCATCTTAAGTCCATGAATGAAGTGATGGATCTTATTCTCCAATTTATCCACCAAATGAGTCACAAATCGGGACAAAGACTCGAACTTCTGCACATATTTGGCTACCGAACCAGTCTGTCGTAACCCAACAAATTCCACCATCATTTGGGCTCTCGCATAACTGCTGAAGTACTTCTCATTAAATAATCCTATGACAGTCATCAAGGTGAGGTTTTCCATTCTCCGAGAGACTTTAACTGAATTCCACCAAAATTGAGCGACCTGGACTAGCAAAAAAGTGGCACGCTTCACCTTCTCACTTTCGCCGATACTGGAATAATCAAATAACTCATCGATTGTATGAATCCATTCCTCTGCCTTTGCGATATCTGTGATGTCTCTATGAAAACTGGGTGGTTAAAGCTGTTGAAATCTTTCCTAGCTGGTCCTATCGAGAATCGCCAGTGCCCGCAGATCCACAATTTCATTTGCAGCTTCCTGATCCATAAAACACTCCATGTACTAAAAATTGCTGGCCATGTATTGAGATTGCTGCTGCATGAATCTTGCTTGCTACTCTATCATCGCAGCCATATGCCCTAAGGTCTCCTCATGATTAAACGAGCTCGGTGCACCTCGGTGGTCATTTGGTAATTCTTGGTAATCAAGTGCCTCCTCACTTTTCAATTCCTTACTAAGCTTTAAGCTTATAGTGACTACTTGTGGTGTAGATAATTTTAAAGAATTGATTAATCCAAAACTGGAGGAGGAAGTGTTCCCCGTGGAGGAGGCGAGTTATCCGGTGAAGTAGACCTATGTGGCCGGGGCTCTCCAAAGCAATTTATGCTCTTATCTAAGTTTTATTTAAATTTCATATTTGGTTTGTAAAATTAATGCTTGTTTCCGCATTTAACTCTGATAAGATTTTATTTCATTAAGTGATTTTGACTATTCACTCTGTTTAATGAAATGAAATATTTTATTCTGCAAAATTTTAAGTAAGAAAAATGTTTTAAATTGATGGGTCATCACAAGTATAGCACCTTACAAAGCAGTCTAGGGCAAGAAATGCATATCCCCTCTTTAGGGAAGCAAAGTCAATGATGATAAGAATTGTGGACCTGATATGACAAAAGAGACTGCTGAAATTATAAGAATCATCCAAAGCATATCCAGGCTGCCTGAAGTCATCAAAAAACTTATGCCAACACTTATCTTTGAGACTTCGAGTTTCATTTGGGGATCTGGTCTATCTCATGTTATCACCATTCATGGGTGTAATTTGGTTTGGGCACAAAGGAAAACTCAATCTGCGATACATTTGCCCTTTGGAGATCATGGAAAGAAACGGTGATGTAGCATATCAGTTACTCCTACAAATTGCTATGCTATGAGTGCATAATATTTTTCATATGTCAATGTTATAAAAATGTGTTGATGAATCAATTCATATAAGACCTCAAGAGGAAATTAGGGTATGTACTAAGTTCAGTTACGAAAAGAAACCTCTCAAAATCTTAGACACCAATGTAAATAGACTATGCAATAAAGATGTCCCTCTTGTGAAAGTATTACGGCCAAACTATATTAAGGATGAAGATGACACATTGGAAAGGAGAGACGATATGCTAGTCACATATGCATAATTATTTGTTTAGCTAAATTTTGGCAATAAATATTTTGTAACGAAGGTAGGATATAATACCCCAAACATTTTTTTGTTTTGATGAAGTATTAAATATGGTAATTGAAATATATGAATACTATATCATGTTGCATAATAGTACACATCAATTTATGCTTGAAAAGAATGGTTGATATTAGAAAATAAGTTAAGTGCGAAAAATTAAGGAAATGCATAACTTTAAGTTTCAGACAACTTGCAGACAATGGTGGATAAGGATGAATTACATTTGAATTGAATTTTTCTACATCTTGGACACATTCAGATGACTTTCAGATGATGGCAGATGAGCATGGATTGCGTTTGAATTGAATTTGTCCGAATTCTAGACACATTCAAACTCCTACGGATGTTGCATAAAGATACCCAATCTTATCTAAATGTCGTTTGTGGATGGTACAGTTGAATATTTGGGATGTGTTTTCTCATCCAAAGTCGACCTTCGGACTAGTGCAGATGAGGCCCAAACAAATTTTCTTGTTGGAATGTTTGGGAAAATCTTAGAAACCCATTTAAATTTCCCTTCTCACTCTTCTGATTTCATGACCTACTGAATTAATCCTATCTCCCTAGTCTCCTGCTATGACATCCAGTCCTCCCCTATAGGTCAGGAGGCTTTCCACGTGGGTCTACCTCAATGGACCTCCTCTCCTTGGTATGGGCAATGGTCATCTTCCATTTATAGAAGCCAATTCCCTATTGCAGCTATCTCCTTCTCTCCTCTATCTATTTGAGATAAGCCTTCTGTAGTTCTTACTCTGGCAGCTATGAAGTGTGAGGGAGTGTTATGTTGTTTTGTGAATGTGTAGAAATTAGTGAGTAAGTGAAGAATGGTGTGAGGTATTGGACAATTGGTGTGTTGCTCGGAAGAGTTGTTATACGGTCTATCCACAATGCAGGTAAGTGTTACCTTGTTAATTTATTTAGGGACCTCCAATTGGGTTAAGTTGATTACGAGGTTGGAATACTAATATTATCTTTACTTAGGAACGGTTAGCCATTGAAAAACTTCAAAGCATATTTGCAGCGGATTTGGATCATTAGTAATCTGAATATTGAGGTAAGAATTAGAATAATGTTGGTGTCAAATGAAGGACCTACATTAGTGTTAGATTTTGTAGTTTGGTATATGATTTGTTAAGAATGATAGAACGCTAAATGTGTTGCTATATAGTTGTGTTGAGAAGGATAGATATAATGATAAAGGTGCTACTATTTTTTTTGCACTATCAAGATTAGTGTTGTCAATTGATTGGTGTGGTTTGGTGTTATTCTAGTTGTTGTCAAATGAATGTATCATAGTTGTTGTCAAATGAGAAAGAAAAAAACTAAACTAGTGAAGCATGTTAATCAGGATTGGGTGACTTGTTTTGACATATGAATGCTTGATGTTAAGTATTATTATAGTAACTATCCAATGTGGAAGAATAAACCAAAATGTTGAATGTATAAAAATCTGAATTTGGGATTATTTGTATATATGAATTGCTTGAGGGTGTTGAATATCATATTTTTTTTGCTTTCAAATGTGAATGTTATGAAATATGGTAGTCTGCAGTTCAAGGAATATGAATTGTCCATCTTCTAGTGTTGGTGTCATCGAATTGAAAGCATACTTAGAGGATAGTTGAAGTATGTTTGAAGTTAAGCTCTATTCTATACACAAATATGAAATTATTCTCCCGTTCTCGTAACTGTGAAGGAATGATTTAATAATTGATACTGCCATTTTTTGTACATATATGTGAATGTCCCTAAATTAACTTTGATTATCTTACTAGTAGAAGAAATCATAGTTACAACATCCCTAATTTGGAACCCGCCTACATAAACTAGAGTGACTTTTGGCGCATTGCACACATATCTCCTTCTGAGGAGTCACAACAATGGACCCAACAATAGTTACACTTACCTCATGGCATTTTAAATGCTCCTGCTACTCTACATCCTTAAAGGGCCTCTAATTCCTCCTAGCGCTTGATTTTCCTTTCTTAGCTGGTAATGATAGCATGTCTTCCATGAACTAATTGTTGAAAGTCGTAAATCATTCCTCCTAGGATTGGATGAGTCAGAACTAATCCTCCATGTACCCCTTAGTTGTCATGTCATCTCATCCTTGTTCCTAAGTAGTCAATCCATGTTGTCCCCTTCCATGTTATCTCCTCACAATGTATTTAATAAAAATAGGATATGGAAATCATGAGTTAATCATAAGCATTTCGGAGTATACTTACAGTGGATGAAGGATCTTCCACATCGAGGCCAGTGTGCTGGAAAGCATAAATAAAATCATTTTAGACAGCAAAACATACCAGAGCTCAGTTTTAATAGGCAATAAAGAAAAAACAAGTTTGTTCTAATTCCAACTATAACGGCCCTGTTATTTGTAAATCTTTTAAAATGTGAGAAATTTAAAACTTTTAAGAGACTTCTTTTTACAACAATGTCACAGTGCAAAATCAGACTGTTACAAACTGTTTAATGAAATTTTTACGTAATCATTATAAAATCCTTTATTTCAAACATAGAAAAGAGTAAAATCATTTAAGAAATGAAAACTAACTTGTACCCAGAAGAGGTGGGGAGACCGTAAATGTTGGGGAAGGGGATGCCATGGCTTCTGGCATGGGAAGGAGAGGACATAAACATTCATCTGTAAGGGTAAAATCCTTAGGCATAAATATTTTCCTCATACGAGAACTGGAATCCTCATCTTCTTTCTACCTTCTGCAAGTAGCATTTGGATGCATTTTGGCATCCACTCACCTCCTAATCTATCCAAAAATATCATAGATTCAAATTGGACGAGGAACTTTGAGTCCACATTCTTCTGTAAGCATCTAAAAGTGTCTAGGAATTGGACATAGTAGATTAGAACGCAACCTCCCATGTCTGCAGTCGTTTGGACTGATTTACATCTTTACAGCACAGTGAAGTCAGGACCAAAATTGCATCCTGAGTTGCCCCAAGGCTAAGGGTGACATGCAATGCATTTGTAGACGATAGAGCTTGTATGCAGTGTCATCTCCTAGCATCGCCCTAGACAACTTTTCTCACATGTTTCCCACTTAACACCTATTTCATAATATTTTCCCCATAACTACACGTCATTAAATGAGACGTATAATTACGCAACATAATATCCTAAACACCCCATCATCTAATGACATTGTTTAAACGAAATATCTTAATCAACTTCATCTTTCATCCACTTTCTACAAGATACCTCAACATAACCATCAATTATTCAATAGAAGCAAAAACTACAAGAGAGTTGAACATTCATCAACAATCTCAAGAATATAACGCATAAATATTAACATGTTCACATATATGTTTAGCCCATCAAAGAAGATCCCTTTATAAATCTTTAAAATCAAGAGAGACGTAGTGCAACATACCTAATGACCCAAGAGAAGCAGCTTCTACTTCTTTCTTTACATCTTCTTTTCTCCTCTACATTTTTATCGTATCACGTTTTCTCTCACACTCTCGGCTTTCCATCATAAGAGCAAAGAACTCTCCTTTATCACCTTTTCTATCTTTCTAATTACATTCTCATCAAGCATCTTTTGCAAGCCTTAATAATCCCTTTGAAATTTCACCTACTACCCAATCTCAATTTCTGACTATAAATGGGAGCAATGTTTACGAATTACAAGGGAAGGTCAAGAAGGAAATTCTCTGAATTTTGAAATTTTCTTTTGGCCAAAACCATGTGCGAGCAGTGGATGCAAGATTTTCTAAGTAATTCATGGTCAATATAAGTGTCAATCGATCTAATGCTGAAGTTAAAAATTGGCATCTAGATCAACCTTTCCAACTCTTGCAAATCCATTTTCAATCCATTCAACAATAAAAAATGGTACACATGGAAATTCATTGAAAACCAAAGAAAATCAATGTGCCCAACAATGCAGGTCGAGAAGGCAAAACGCATGGACCTTACCACACCCAGTCACCGGTAATTTGTCTTTGTCAGAATTGCTCTCAAAACCTCAACCTTTTCCCAAGGCTCTAACTTGAAAGAAAACCCTACACCCTAAAGCCATGACTCAATCTCGGTGATAATATAATTGTAGCACTGCGGTTATCATTTAATCCCATGGCTTAGACATTGTCCCCTCCCCCACGAATCGTCGCTTTAGTTCCTCGTATCAATGCTCGTTCCTTGCCAGACAATGCCTTGTCTACCTGAAGAAATTTTGGTCATCAAGTCTATCTCCCCCTTCACTTCTTTAAAAATACCTTCCTCCAACTTTAATTTCACTTACTTGATTAATATATATGAATAACATAAATATACATATCATATATTAGTCGACCTACTTCGAACTCAAGAATTATTGCAAACAACATATAACAATAACTATTGATCTAATTTAAATTCTTCCATCTGATTTCTTAAATTAATTTTCTATAATGATAAAATTATATAGCCTAAAACTCGTGGTATTACAATCCATAATAAAATCACTCCATAAGCTTTAAAAAAGTTCACAATTATTTTCACCCTTAGTCAAAACTTAATTGTAGGACATTAGAACTCCACTATCCAAGGACATTAGAACCATGGATAAAAGTTTTATCATAATCAAGTCATCATTTGGTGCTCGTGTTTCAAGTTGCAATGTCTAACATTCCAAAAGAACCAAGTCGAGCTAGAAAATATTTGTATTACCAAACGTAACAAACTTAAGAAACCGAACGTAAAAAACCTAACAAAATGAATGGAATGAACCTAACAAAAAAACAAAGGGTGAACTCAATTACAATTGCAAACCACGTGTTAAAAGAGTTGAGTTAACCAGAGGAGAGTGCTAAATCAATCAAGCCTAAGAAATTATAATCAAATATAAATTTCTAATATTTCTAATAAATATATCATTATAATATATATTTATTCCTTTGATTGACCTTACAATCTTATTTCTAATAGAATAATAATATTTTCATATATCACTTTATGGATGTTTATTTATTTAACATTTACAAAAGTATACAACAATTATATAAATATGAATATTAAATGAATTGAATAAAATAAGAAAAAATGATAAACTAACAATAGTACTTTATGTTCAATGACAAGTTAACCACTAAGCTATTTTTACTAAAAATTTGTGTTAAATAAAATCTTAACCACTAAAATATTTTTACTAACAATTTAACCATTCAATTATGAGAATTTGACGGAGTAAGCACACTAGTTACATTTTTCATTAAATAGCGTCGTTGATACATACAGAATCATGAATATTTGAAATATAACTCAAGAAAGTTGTCAATACGTAGAGGATCATCGTCAATCTGTATGAGAGAGCCATAGATACGTAAAGGATGTCTGGCAAAAAAAAATTCATTATCTTCTGGGCAGAAAAACACATATAACACATATAAATTGTGATTACCTTATAAACAGTAAAATAATTCTAAATCATCTAAAAACTAAAACTTTAATATTCTTTTACATAATTTTATAAATTATAAAACTCAAAATCTTCTAAATTCATTCTTTTACAAAATCGAAAATTTTCTAAATCCATTCCTCATTGATATTAATTGGTTTCCAATGAAAATATATTCTAAAATGATGAGTTCTTTCAATTTTTTCCTTAAATGTTTATTCTTTTTCTATGTGATTTCAGAAAGTTAACAGTGATATTTGTGATGACAATTTCTCATAGTTTATGTGTTAAATTGTTAGTGACAATAATTTATTAAATTATTTATCCTTTTTCACAAAGTATAGTGGTTGGCAAAAAAAATAAACATATCCAACTTGCAAGCGAGCAAAAGATTGAAGTGAGCTAATCGAATAACTATAACAATATATTTTACTACATTTTAAGCTAATACTGTTATGTATATATATTATGCATATTATTATTAAATTTACAATATTTCTTCATACTAACTATTCTTGTGGATAACAATACTACTTAAGTTTACAATAATAATAACGATAGACATATATAATACTTATCTATTTGTAGCCTGTAAATAATATGCATATTTAGTTGTTTGAGGGAGATAATTAATACAATTTTTATGAGAGTTTTCTCTTTGGTTAAGTTTACAATAAAAGGTTATTATTTATAACAATACTAGTTAAGTTTACAATAGTAACAAAGATATATTGTTGGACATATTCAAACGTTCATATTCACTTACCAAAATTATAGGGATATATTTCACAAATTTGAACGATATTGTTAGCACCAACAAATCTAGTGAGATAATTAGTTAGTAAATATGTTGATATAATTTGAATGTAATTACTTTGAGCGTTTATAGCAATAGGTTATCTTATTTTATGTTTGTTACTTTTTATCTTTGTTATCTGCCTATATAAAGGTCATTTAATAAGAATGAAAATATGCATCTTTCCATTAATTATCGCTTACGTTTGTTGTGATTTTAGTATTGTATCACACATGTTTTTTTTTCATTTGCGTTTTTAGAATAGCAACAGTAATACTCAATCTGTGAATTTACTTATCTTCATCTATTTTATTTGTCATATCAAATAAACAAGATATGTGCTACTGTGATGTGCCCCAAGTTCTGGAACTTGAGCCCAAGGAAGGGGCTCTTTTATTCTCTAACTTTTTTATTTATTTTGCAGGTTTTTGAATCAAATAAACATCATTGGAGTTGACATTTGGGCTAATGGAGCTTTTACAATCTTTGGGGAAAATTTGTGAGCTGTTTTTCCGCCTAGATTCTGACCTCTGACAGTTCAAGTGCATTTTTGACAATCGGGATGATGTCGTTTCAACTTCAGTCCTTCACACCCAATGTAGCCAACTTCCAGAGGTTTCGAACGAGCTATTGAGCGTTGTATTTAGGCTCCATTTGGTATGTCAAATGTCTTTGTTTCAGAGAGAAAAACTCAGACTCGGATTTTATTGTTGTTGTTTTAATTAAGGGTTTGTTTAGTCTTTTGCTACATAGGGATATTTTAGTCCTTTTATGATTTTGTTGTAAAATCTTAGGGTTTTATATACCCTATTTTCGAATGGAAGAACCAGTTGATGATTGAATAGAAGATTTGCTTCTCTTTGAGAGCTACCCGCGGCCTCCCCCCTCCATTGAGCCGATTCTCCCATCCCCCTTGCAAGGAGTTCTTGAAGCCTCATTTCCTTGTAATTTCAGGGTTATTACCTCTTCCAACCCCTTATCCTTGTGGTGAGGATTGTGGCATGGAGGTAAAGGTAGGCTTCCAACCTTGGAGAGAGTTTGTTGTTCTACAAACCGCAAGTCGTCCCTCTCACTAGGAGGTCCACGGACTCCTCGGCTTTCTTCTCAATTCTTGAAGGTCCTTTCTGCTATATTTTAGTTATTTGTTACTGTGAAGGGCTCTTATTTGGAAGCTGATAGTTGTCCCTTGGTGGTTCGTTCATGAAATGCAATTTTAGATTGAGTTATTGGTGGAATGTTTTATGACTGCTGAATCTGTTTAATTTTCTGGGTGCTGGAATTCCGATTTGAGGCCCTGTTTTGAGACTCTTACCGTATTCGTTTCAATTTGGTTCCTTCTGGAAAGTTGTTCTAATTTGAATTAATTATTTTCCCTCCAAAATTGGGATTTGTTGGCTGTATGAATTTCGAGTTACTCAAATTAGAAGACAGACTGCAAATCTGAACTGCTCTAAGCCCTAATTTCAGGGTTGTGTTGTTTCGTCTATAACTACAAATCCAGAGTTGTTTTTGTGACGATATTTTGACACACGTTAGCTGAAAGTGTTAAATTGATATCCTCCAAATTCCAGCTAAAGCTCGTGCGGGAATTGGGAGTTCTTGCTGTTTTAGTTTCACTTGTCTGGATTTCACAGTTTTCTGGACAGATTTGAGTTTCGGGATCTTAGTGATTCTTGGATCCTATCATTTGGTATCAGAGCCTTGGCTCACATTTTCTTGCTGTATTATTGTGATTTAAGAGGGTTATTATGAGTACTAGAAGTGGGGCTCACTATCACAACCCTAGAGAGATGAGAAATAATTCAAGTGCACCACCACCCGAGGAAACTCATGAGCAAACCGAGCCTACTAAGCAGGAGTTGGTTGACATGATTCTTAGGCTTCAAGAAAGTCTAGAGAAACATTCTAGTAGGCATGTGAGGGGCCCTAGGACTCCTAAACCAAGGGAAAAATTCGACACATCAGCCGAGTCAAGGGGTCGAAATAAAAACTTGAATGATTGGGGTGGGAGAGAAAGTGTTATGGAAGGGCTTCCAAATTCTAGAAGAAGATCTCATGAAAAAGATGATTTGAAGCATATGTATTTATCCATCCCTCCATTTAGAGGATTCAACAATGATATTGCATGTGGATTGGTTGGAAGAAGTTGAAAGCATATTTGATGGTCATGAATTTTCGGATAAAGGTAAAGTGAAACTAGCCTCCTCGTCATTTGTTGGTTATGCTAAATCTTGGTGGAATAACTTAAAAGCTCAGCTTCAAATTGATGGGGAAGATGATCTTATTACTTGGAAGATGATGAAAAGGTTTATGAGAAAAAGATTCGATACATCTCGGCTAAATGCTAGAGACATCTGATGTTCCGAGTGCCTTGAAATTGGGCACAATGCTTCAAAATGCCCAAATCAAAAAGATATTATTATAAAGGAATTTTTGATTGATGAGAGAACCCAAGTTGACTCCTTGGCAACCACTAATGAAGAAGATAACTTGGAAGTAGAGACTATTCATGCTCCCGAAGGGCCACTATTCGTGATGAATACTCAAGTGGTTGAAGAAAATTGTTTCCGGGTAGTTGAGAAAGAGTGTTTACAAGTTGAAATTCTCAAGGATGAACCTATTGAGAATGGTGATGGTTTAATGGTAGCAACTAAGGAGGAAGAAACGAGCATCGTGGAGCATGGAGATGAGCTCATTGCAGCAACCTTTGAAGGAGAAAATGATTTTAAGGAGTTAGCTCTTATTCAAGATGAATCTTTTTTCTTGACCGTAGAAAGACCTCTCATCATTGAATATCGAGAAGAGAAAATTCATGGCGAGTTGATTTGTTGTGATCCATGTTTGGGCATAGACCAAGTAAATTTTTTATTCACAAATGGAAAGAGATTTGACATCCATGCTTACATGTAGATGGATAAAGTTTGGGGCTTTGGTGCATTACCACCTTCGAATCTTTACTTGCTAGTCTATGGTAGTGGAGAATCAAGCCTACTACCCGAAACTAGTTGCTCGAGGTATTCCCCACTAAACACTTTGATTACTTGGTTCTTTAAAATATGATGGTTTAGAAATATTGTTGTTATTGAAATTGTTCTGAACAACTAGGATGGAAATTTTGTGGATTCGGTATTACTAATCCAAATTATTATCTAAGCATAATATTGTTTTTGGACTTCTTCTACTTTGTTGGACTGGACATATTATTAATGGTGACTCTGTTGGTTATTTCGTATCTTTTGGCATTTCAAATATGATGAGAATCTTAAGCATGCCTAAAGACAGCTTAGAGCACTGTTTTGTTGTTGTTTTGAGAAATTTGGATTTGCTGACTGGGATTGATGGTAGAACTGTTTATGTGTGGGATGAATCTGAATATTGCTCTGTTGTGGATATGTCGATAAATTTTCTACATGTTCTGGTTGGGGTTAATGGTGACTCTATTTTATTGCTGCCCTATGAAGATGTGTCGGTGCATTGTAATTCCACATCTGGCATCTCCAATTTGTTAGAGACTTGCAGCAGGTCCACTGAAAATTGGGACAACTATTTTGTCATGGCTTTATCTATGACTACTCAGGATATTTTGTTTAATAAAATTTGTGACTCCGTCTCGTTGCTAACCAAAAGGGAGCATGGCTCTGAGATTACTAGTATGAATATTGATGGTGAAACTGCTTCTGTTTTGGACATTTTTCAGAGTTGCATTGCAATGAGTATTTATTGGAATTATTGGAAGATCAATTGGGGTTTCACGGCTGAGCCTTATGGAGTTTTTGAATTATTTTTGTCAAATGATCTTTTGTTTGTGCAGTATGATTCCGTCCCTTCTGAGCAGCAGTCTGTAGTGGGGAGAATGCCTATTGTGATGCCAAATCTTTTATTTGACCCTGGTGGAAACGTGAGACCGAGTGGCCAAGCTGTGGGTTTGAAGATTAAAGTCTACCTTCAAACCACTAGCTCTTGTCTTGTTACCTATTTTGAGCAGTTTAAGACTGAGTGCGACACATGTTTAGATTTTACACTGGACTCTGAAGATGTATATGTTAGAGTGGAAATTCAAGACTTGCTGGGGAGTAATAAAACCGAGAATTTTCTGAATGAAGAATATGGGTTTAATGTGTATGATGGACCGTCGAAGTTGAACATCTTCAAGTTTGAGAACATCCCAACTTTTCCATTTGATCCAGGTGGAAGGCATGCAAGAAGATAATGATAAATACTCCCTAGATTTGAGGACAAATCCTTTTCAACCCCGGGAGTAAGATATGCCCCAAGTTCCGGAACTTGAGCCCGAGCCAGGGGCTCTTTTATTCTCTAACTTTTTTATTTATTTTGTAGGTTTTTGAATCAAATAAACATCATTGGAGTTGGCATTTGGGCTAATGGAGATTTTACAATCTTTGGGGAAAATTTGTGAGCTGTTTTTCTGCCTAGATTCTGACCTCCGACAGTTCAAGTGCATTTTTGACAATCAAGATGATGTCGTTTCAACTTTAGTCCTTCACACCAAATGTAGCCAACATCCAGAGGTTTCGAACGAGCTATTGAGCGTTGTATTTGGGCTCCATTTGGTATGTCAAATGTCTTTGTTTCAGAGAGAAAAACTCAGACTCGGATTTTATTGTTGTTGTTTTAATTAAGGGTTTGTTTAGTCTTTTGCTACATAGGGATATTTTAGTCCTTTTATGATTTTGTTGTAAAATCTTAGGGTTTTATATACCCTATTTTCGAATGGAAGAACCAGTTGATGATTGAATAGAAGATTTGCTTCTCTTTGAGAGCTACCCGCGGCCTCCCCCCTCCATTGAGCCGATTCTCCCATCCCCCTTGCAAGGAGTTCTTGAAGCCTCCTTTCCTTGCAATTTCAGGGTTATTACCTCTTCCAACCCTTATCCTTGTGGTGAGGATTGTGGCGTGGAGGTAAAGGTAGGCTTCCAACCTTGGAGAGAGTTTGTTGTTCTACAAACCGCAAGTCGTCCCTCTCACTAGGAGGTCCACGGACTCCTCGGCTTTCTTCTCAATTCTTGAAGGTCCTTTCTGCTATATTTTAGTTATTTGTTACTGTGAAGGGCTCTTATTTGGAAGCTGATAGTTGTCCCTTGGTGGTTCGTTCATGAAATGCAATTTTAGATTGAGTTATTGGTGGAATGTTTTATGACTGTTGAATCTGTTTAATTTTCTTGGTGCTGGAATTCCGATTTGAGGCCCTGTATTGAGACTCTTATCGTATTCGTTTCAATTTGGTTCCTTCTGAAAAGTTGTTCTAATTTCAATTAATTATTTTCCCTCCAAAATTGGGATTTGTTGGCTGTATGAATTTCGAGTTACTCAAATTAGAAGACAGACTGCAAATCTGAACTGCTCTAAGCCCTAATTTTAGGGTTGTGTTGTTTCGTCTATAACTACTAATCCATAGTGGTTTTTGTGACGATATTTTGATACAAGTTAGCTGAAAGTGTTAAATTGATATCCTCCAAATTCCAGCTAAAGCTCTCGCGGGAATTGGGAGTTCTTGCTATTTTAGTTTCACTTGTCTGGATTTCACAGTTTTCTGGACAGATTTGAGTTTCGGGATCTTACTGATTCTTGGATCCTATCATACTGTCATTACACGTAATTTTTTATCAGTACTAAATCTTCTTTTTCTCAATATCTATCAGACCTTCTGGTCATCTCGTAAGTATGATACTCTCTTATTCTTCTCCTATTTGGATTATAGATTTATGTGCATCTAATCACATATGGTCATCAATATCATATTTCTCTTCTTTTGTTGCTACTGACACATAAATTTTGGTTCAATTGCCTGATGGATCTCATGCACCCATAACTCATATTGGCACAATGAATCATTCTCTAACTCTTATTCTCACGAATGTTTTCCACATTCATTTGTTCAAACTCAATTGATCATCTATCTCACAATTAATAAAATCTTCTAATTGTGACGTCATTTTTTCTTCTTCTAAATGTTTATTTCAAGATAGTGTAACGAAGACAATGCTTGGTCTTGGTGGAGCGAACATTTAACTTTTTCATTTAGATGTTCATTTTATTTCCCATTCCGCTTCTTATTCTCAGCTTTGTAATAAGTTTCATTTTATGGTATTTACGCCTCGGACAAACTTTCGAATCACGTTTTCAATTTCTTGTTCAAAATAATTCAAATAAAAATTTTCTTTGTGATGTATGTCCATGTGCGAGACAACCACATCTTTCATTTCCTCATAGCACATCTCTTTCATCTCATTGTTTTGAGTTAATTCATACCATTCAAGAATTGTACAAATTTGTTTTAATAATTGTCGATGATTATTCAAGATGTACATGGTAATATTTAACGAAAATTAAATCAGAAAAATTTTATATGTTAACTCATTTTTTTAATCAAATCAATCGATCATTTTACAAAAAGATCGTGAATATCAATAATAGTGGTGGTGAACTATTCTTACCACAACTTAAAACCATTAGGTCTGATAATAGGACTGAATTTCTCTCCAAAAAGATTTAATCTTAGTTTCATGAAAATAAGATTTTTCATCAACGTAGTTGTGTTGCAACACCACAACAAAATGGAGTCATCAAATGTAAACATCATCATTTACTCAATGTCGCTCACTCTATACGTTTTCAAGTCAATTTACCTCTCTTTTTGTGGTGAATGTATTTTAATAGTGGTATATCTCCTTAATAAATTACTAACTCCGTTGCTCAAATATCAATCACCACATCAAATTTTACTTGTGCATGTTTTGTCATACTCTTCTTTACGTGTTTTTGGATGCTTATGTTTTGCTAAAAATATGCATCCATAGCATAAATTTGATTCTCGAGCTAAAGCTGAAATTTTTGTTGGTTAACCTTTTAGCCAAAAAGGATATCAGATATATGACCCAACTACACATAAAATTTATGTTTAACGCAATGTTATTTTCCATGAACATGTTTTTCCTTTTAATGACATATCATCAATGCTTCTTGACAACACACTCGGCATCACTCCACTTAATAATAACATCGATATATCTCCATCTACCAAGCTCCATTTCTTCATCCACTTCTTCAAACTCTAATACTCCCAATCTTAATCTCTTAATTTCTTGTGAAGACTCTACTCTTTCTCCAACGCATGTTACCACTCATTCTCATCGTCATCGTCGTTCTCCTCCTCAACTAAGTGATTATGTTTGCAATACTATATCTATGGTGACAAAATTCGCTTAAGCTCACTCTTTCCCTTTGCCGCATTTCACTCTTTCTCATTGTGCTTTTCTTTCCAACATTATTGACCACTCTAAACCACAATCTTTTTCTCATGCGATGGAATCTAGTGTCTAGCGCGACGCTATAACCAAAGAAATATTTGCACTTAAATCAAATAACACATGGTCTTTATGTACCCTTCAACCTAATAAAAATTCAATAGGGTGCAAGTGGATTTATAAAATCAAATATCGTTTTGATAGATCTTTTGAATGATATAAGGCACGTTTTGTTGCCAAAAGTTATACTCAAATTGAAGGTATTGATTTTCATGAAACTTTTGCACTTGTGGTCAAACTTGTCACAATTCACCATCTAATCTCTATTGCTGCCATTAAAAATTAGTCCTGACACCAATTTGATGTCAACAACGCATTTCTCCAGGTATATCTAGACGAAGAAGTGTACATGGAACTTCCTCCCTGTTTTTCAAAAATCTGGCTCAAATAAGGTTTGTAACCTAAATAAATCCATTTATGGTCTCGAACAACCTTCTTGTCAATGGTTTTTAAACCTTTCATCTACTCTCCTCCAACATGGTTTTATTCAGTCTATTTCTGACTATAGCCTGTTTACTTAAATTTGTGGTAATACTTCAATTTTTGTTCATGTCTATGTCGATGGCATCATTATTACTGGAAATATTAATAATGTGATATCTATAGTCAAAAAATTTCTTGCAAATTCATTATTTATAAAAGATCTTGGACCTCTACGATATTTTCTCGGTATTGAGGTTTCACGTTCTCAACAAGAAATATTTCTTTCTCAACAAAAATATACACTTGACATCCTCTTTCATTCTGGCCTACTTGGTTCTCGTTCATCTTATTTTCCAATGGAACAACATCTCAATTTAAAACCAACTGATGGAACACCTTTATCTGATCCCATAGTTTATCGTCGTCTCATAGCAAGACTTCTATACCTCACCATCACATGCCAAGATATTCTGTATTCTGTCAACACACTTAGCTAATTAATGAAAAAGTCACACTCTACTCATCTTGATGGGGCACATCGTGTTCTTCGCTACCAAAAAGGCTTTGTTGGAATAGGACTTTTTCTTTCTGTTTCTAGCATATTCTCTTTGTCTGGATGTGCTGCCTCGGATTGGGATGGTTGTCCAACAACACGTCGATCAACCACGGGTTATTCCACTATTTTAGGTTCTGGTCCAATATCATGGAAAACCAAGAAATAGTTGGCTGTTTCTAGATCTTCTGCTGAAGTAGAATCAATAGCCATTTTGTTTGTGAACAAATTTAACAAGGTATCATTTTGATGTGACCCAAGGCCCTATCACACGGAGTCGAGCCAAGAAACTCATTGCTTTTCTAACTAACTTCTATTTTGCAGGAAATACCAAGATGTGAGATTCTTTGAAAGATGTACCACAAGACGATAAAGAAGTTCCTTTTCATTTGATCTCTTGGCATGGTGCTCCACCAGCCTAGGCCCAATTCCACATTAGCCATGAAGTGTGATGATGTGAAGACTACAAATGTTATTTAAGGTCTTGTTTTGATTTAGTAGAATTAGTATTCTGAACAATAATTTTAATTGGTTTTCTTTTATTGTGTTGTGAGATGCTAGAGAGGTGTGCGGTTTGCATGAAAACCGCACCCTCATGCTGAATTTTCGTCATTAAGGGTATTTTGGTCTTTCAACCTATTTTGTAAACCTTAGGGTTAAATACCCTCTTGGAAGATTGGAGGGTAGTTTTGAATTGAAGATAATTTTGTGTTTCTTGAAGAAACTTTGCCGCGGCCCCCCCTCCCCTTTGCGCCGTCCTCATCCATCACCCAAGCAAGGGATTCTTGAAGGTTCTCAACCTTGCATTCCTTGGGATATTATCTCTTCCATTCACTTATCTTCAAGGTAAGGTTTGTAGAGTGGAGATAAAAGAAGATTCCACCCTTGGAGAGTGTTGGTTTTCGGCCAACCACAAAGTCGCCCCTCTCATTAGGAGGTCCGCGGACTCCATTGAAGTTTCTCTTGATTCTTGAAGGTCTTTTATGTTCTTTTCTTAATGCTTGGACATCTTAATGATCTGGTGATTGAATGCTTAATAATTGTTAAAGAAACCTTTTGTGGATTATTGATTTAAGAAGGATATTTTCGGATTATTGTTCAAGCGCTGACTGTTTTCTTGCTGGATTGTTGTTATCGATGAATATGGTATCTGTTTGAGGCCTTTACGACATTCATCTCTATTTGGTGTCTTCTAGTGATTTCTTCAAGATTGAGTCAGGGAGTTACCTTCCAAATTTGGACTCCATTTGATGTATGTAACTCTAGTTATTCCGTTTTGACTAGTCGTTGGTAAATCTGCCCTGTCAAACCCTAATTATTGGAACCTTTGTATTCGGAGCATAACTTTTGAACCAGAATGGATTTATTTATGGAATTTTGACACAATTATTGTGATTGTATTGAGATCATCCCTGCCAAGTTTCAGTTCAAGCTCACGATTAATTTGGAAGTTAAATCTGATTGACTATTGCTAACTTGGCGGATTACAGTTTTCCGGAATAGATTTCTTTAAGGCTCTCTATTGTTCCTTGGAGCCTATCATTTGGTATCAGAGCCGAGTTCATGTTGCTGCTATTATTTTGTCTTACAAGGCTGATTATGAGTACTAGGAGTGATGCTCAATATCATAATCCACGGAAGATGAGAGACGGTTCGGGTGCACCTCCACCCGAGGGAAATCAAGAACCAACCGAACCTTCAATGAGGGAGATGTTCAAAATGATTATGAAATTACAGCAACAAATTGGTTCCTCCAATAATGATCATGTATGGGGTCCTAGAACTCCGAGACCTAGAAGGAGGATTAGTACTTCAAATGATTCTAGAGGACGGTATGCTAGCTTATATGATGAAGAATGGGAAGACCCTGAGGATTCGGATTCACCGAGTCCTAGAAGAAGATCAAATAGTAATCAAGAAATGAGGCATGTTAAAATTTCTATTCCAAATTTTAAGGGCTCTAGCAATGGAGAAGATTTTATTGAATGGGCCGAAAAGGTGGATCGTATTTTCGAATGTTATGATTATTCAAAAAAGACTAAGATACGAATGGTGGCTTTGGATTTCTCGGGTTATGCTAGCATTTGGTGGGAAGACCTCAAAGCACAACGTCGAAGAGATGGTGAAGGAGTGGTCCGTAGTTGGGAGGCCCTAAAAGCACTCATGAAGAAAAGATTCGTACCTCCCCACTATAAACAAGAGTTGTTTCTACAGTTACAAAATTTGAGGCAAGGGTCTTTGACCGTGGATGAATACTTAACTGAGTTTGAAATATTGAAAATACGCTGTAATGTGACTGAACCAATGGAGCAAACCATTGCTCGATTTATCAGAGGCTTACACAAGGAGATTGGTGAAACAGTGGAGTTACAATCATATGTTACCTTCGATGATGTGGTACAATTAGCCTTGAGAATTGAGAGGCAAAGAAAGAGGAGAGCAAAGGAGAGTATGACTCGGCCCTTCTCTAAGAACAACACCCCTTCAAAACCGATTCAAAAAGGGGAAAGCAAGCCTAGTACCATGAAGAGCAATGAGAAAAAGAAGCCTATGTTTGATACTAACAAGTCTAGATCCCGTGATATCAAATGTTTTAAATGTTTAGGATTCGGCCATATAGCCTCCCAATGTCCGAATGCCAAAGTTATGATTCTTAAAGCGGGAACTAATGAGATAATCAATGAGGATGAAGAAGAAGGTGTATCCGTAACGGAAGAAGAAGATGTGGAAGAGACTTATTATGCCCCAGAACGATCCTTACTTGTTGTGATGAAAAGAGCTATGGCTATCCAAAATCAAGTTGAGGAATTACAATGGGAGACTATCTTCCATACTCGTTGCCAAGTTCAAGGAAAGCTTTGCTCATTGATTATTGATGGTGGTAGTTGGACTAATGTTATATCATCGGAGGTTGTTGAAAAATTGGGTTTGGCTACTTCGGTCCACCCCACTCCTTATCGATTGAATTGGTTGAATGACAAAGATCTGATCAAGGTTACTAAACAAGTGAAGTTGACTTTTTCTATTAGTGGCTATGAGGATGAGGCCACATTTGATGTTGTTCCGATGACGGCTAGCCATCTTTTGCTTGGTAGACCGTGGCAATTTGATAGAAAGACGAAGCATGATGGGTTTTCTAACTATTATTCTTTTAAGCTCAAGGGAAAGACTGTGAATTTGGCTCCTCTCAATCCAGATCCGATTGCTAAAGACTACGAGAGCATGAACAAGACTAGATCCGAAAATTCTCTTATTATCACAAAAGGGGATCTTAAGAGATCCTTAATGCAAGGAGGACCAATTATTCTTATGCTATTTCGAGAAAGAGTAGAGGAATTGGGCACTATACCGGAATCTATATTGGAATTACTTAAAGAGTACGAAGACATATTTCTAGAATAGCTACCTCCGGGATTACCACCTTTAAGAGGAATTGAACACCAGATAGATCTCTTGCCGGGAACTCCTCTACCTAATCGGCCAACTTATAGATTAAATCCTGATGAGTCCAAGGAGCTTCAGAAACAAGTTACCGAATTACTCGACAAAGGTTATATCTGAGAGTCTCTTAGCCCATGTGCCGTGCCTACCTTATTGGTTCCCAAGAAAGATGGATCAGTAAGGATGTGTGTTGATAGTCGTGCCATTAATCAAATCACCATCAAATATCGTTTCCCTATTCCCCAGCTTGAGGATATGTTAGATGAACTTAGTGGAGCTGCTATTTTCTCGAAAGTTGACTTGAAAAGAGAATATCACCAGATTCGAATGCGTGAAGGAGATGAGTGGGAGACGGCGTTTAAAACAAAATATGGGCTCAATGAGTGGATGGTCATGCCATTTGGGTTGTCTAATGCCCCTAGTACTTTTATATGAGTGATGCATCATCTTCTTCGAGAATTTATGGGAAAGTTTGTCGTCGTTTATTTCGATGATATACTTGTTTATAGCTCGGATATATCCAATCATCTTCTACACTTGAAGTTATTGTTTGACGCTCTACGGAAAGCTCAACTATTCGGCAATCTCAAGAAATGTTCTTTCGCTCAAGATCATGTCTATTTCTTGGGATTTATCATTACTAAAGATGGGATGGAGGTGGATGAATAAAAAAAAATAGCAATCAATGAATGGCCGATTCCTATTTGTGTCTCGGAAGTTCGGATTTTCCATGGCTTAGCGTCCTTTTACTGACGTTTTATAAAAGGGTTCAGTTCAATCATGGCCCCTATCACTAATTGCACCAAGAAAGGAAAAGATTTTACGTGGACTTCGTCATGCCAATCTAGCTTTGAATCCATTAAAGAGAAATTATGCAATGCTCCTCTCCTAGCTCTTCCGGACTTCACCAAAGTTTTTGAGATTGAATGCGATGCCTCTGGATTGGGTATCGGTGTGGTCCTTATACAAGAAGGCAAGCCCGTTGCCTATTTTAGTGAAAAACTAAAAGGAGCAGCCATCAATTATTCTACTTACGATAAGGAATTCTATGCAGTTATTCGAGCACTAGAAGTTTGGCAACATTGTCTTTTATCTAGAGAATTCATTATTCACTCCGATCACTAGGCATTGAGGCATATTCGTAGTCAAGGGAAGCTTAATCGTCGTCATGGCAAATGGGTAGAATTCCTGGAACGTTATCCCTATATTATTAAATATAAAAAAGGAGAATCTAATCAGGTCACAGACGCTCTCTCTAGGCGTTGTATTTTACTGACAGAACTTAATGCCAGACTTTTTGGTCTTACCTGGATCAAGGAGTTATACTCGGAGGATCGGGATTTTGGGAGTATTTACTCAAATTGTTTACGCAAACCGGAGTTTCCATTCTTCTTGGAGGATGGTTTTCTTTTTAAAAATGGCAAGTTATGTATTCCTATATGTAGTCTTCAGGAATCTTTAATTCTTGAAGCTTGCAGTGGCGGATTAGCAGGGCATTTCGGCAGTAAGAAAACTATTGAAGCCATCCAAGAGCACTTCCACTGGCCTCATTTGCGTCGAGACGTGCAAAGGATTGTAGATCGATGTATTGTTTGTAAGAAGGCAAAGAGTCGAGTCCTTCCACAAGGTCTCTATATGCCGCTTCCTATGGCCACTCAACCTTGGGTGGAGATCAGTGTAGATTTCATCTTAGGGATTCCCCGCACTCCTCGAGCCAAAGATTCTATAATGGTGGTTGTGGAACGATTTTCTAAAATGGCTCATTTTATTGCCTGTCACAAAACTAATGATGCCTCTCATATAGCTGACCTATTCTTTAAGGAGATCATTCGATTGCATGGAGTTCCACGCTCCATTGTGTTAGATCGGGATACAAAATTCTTAAGTTCTTTTTGGAAGACTTTATGGAGGAAACTGGGTACTAAACTATTCTTTAGCACTTCATTCCATCACCAGACCGACAGGCAAACCAAGGTAGTTAATCGTACATTGGGAGCGTTGCTAAGATCAGTGCTCAGTAAAAGACTAACTGATTAGGATTTACAGTTGCCTTATGTGGAGTTTGCGTACAACCGGAGTGTACATGGATCTACTCAACATACGCCATTTGAGGTAGTATATGGATTCAATCCCCTTACACCTATGGATCTCTTACCACTTCCGGTGACTGATTATATTACTGAAGATGGAGCTGTGAAGGCCGAGCGAGTTAAAAATTTACATGAAGAAGTCCAGAAAAATATCAAGAAAAAAAATTTGGAATATGCCAGGCTTGCAAATCGGGGGCGAAAGGAAGTTATTTTTGAAGTGGGTGATCTTGTTTGGTTGCATCTTCGGAAAGATTGATTCCCTAATGATCGTAAGTGCAAGCTATTGTCGAGAGCTGGTGGTCCCTTTAAAGTACTAGAGCGTATCAATAATAACGCGTATTGGATCGAGCTACCTGAGGACTATGGAGTTTCGACTACTTTCAACGTTCAAGACTTATCACTATGGACGAATTCTCTAATGAAAAGGCATCGGAACATTCTATGGATTTGGGGTCAAATCCTGAATCACCCGGGGAGGATGATGTGCCCCAAGGCCCTATCACACGGAGTCGAGCCAAGAAACTCATTGCTTTCCTAACTAACTTCTATTTTGCAGGAAATACCAAGATGTGGGATTCTTTGAAAGATGTATCACAAGACGATAAAGGAGTTCCTTTTCATTTGATCTCTTGGGATGGTGCTCCACCGTCTAGGCCGAATTCTACATTAGCCATGAAGTGTGATGACATGAAGACTACAAATGTTATTTAAGGTCTTGTTTTGATTTAGTAGAATTAGTATTCTGAACAACAATTTTAATTCGTTTTCTTTTATTGTGTTGTGAGATGCTAGAGAGGTGTGCGGTTTGCATGAAAACTGCACCCTCATGCCGAATTTTCATCATTAATGGTATTTTGGTTTTTCGACCTATTTTGTAAACCTTAGGGTTAAATACCCTCCCTTGGAAGATTGGAGGGTAGTTTTGAATTGAAGATAATTTTGTGTTTCTTGAAGAAACTTTGCCGCGGCCTCCCCTCCCCTTTGCGCCGTCCTCATCCATCACCCAAGCAAGGGATTCTTGAAGCTTCTCAACCTTGCATTCCTTGGGATATTATCTCTTCCATTCACTTATCTTCAAGGTAAGGTTTGTAGAGTGGAGATAAAAGAAGATTCCACCCTTGGAGAGTGTTGGTTTTCGGCCAACCACAAAGTCGCCCCTCTCATTAGGAGGTCCGCGGACTCCATTGAAGTTTCTCTTGATTCTTGAAATTCTTTTATGTTCTTTTCTTAATGGTTGGACATCCTAATGATCTGGTGATTGAATGCTTAATAATTGTTAAAGAAACCTTTTGTGGATTATTGATTTAAGAAGGATATTTTCGGATTATTGTTGAAGCGTTGAATCTGTTTTCTTGCTGGAATATCGTTGTTGCTGAATATGGTATCTGTTTGAGGCCTTTACGACGTTCATCTCTATTTGGTGTCTTCCAGTGATTTCTTCAGGATTGAGTCAGGGAGTTACCTTCCAAATTTGGACTCCATTTGATGTATGTAACTCGAGTTATTCCGTTTTGACTAATCGTTGGTAAATCTGCCCTATCAAACCCTAATTATTGGAACCTTTGTATTCGGAGCATAACTTTTGAACCAGAATGGATTTCTTTATGGAATTTTGACATGATTATTGTGATTGTATTGAGATCATCCCTGCCAAGTTTCAGTTTAAGCTCATGCATAATTTGGAAGTTAAATCTGATTGACTATTGCTAACTCGACGGATTACAGTTTTCCCGAATAGATTTTTTAAGGCTCTCTATTGTTCCTTGGAGCCTATCACATTTGTACCTCCTACTTGCGTTCTTGTGACCAATTAGCCGATATCTTCACCAAACCACTAGGTGCCGACACGCTTCGTCAACTACTATGCAAGTTGGGTGTCCTTGATATTTCAAACCCAATTCCAACTTGATGGGGGGTGTTGGACATATTCAAATGTTCATATTCACTTACCAAAATTATAGGGATATATTCCGCAAAATTGAACGATATTGTTAGCACCAACAAATCTAGTGAGATAATTAGTTAGTAAATCTGTTGACATAATTTGAATGTAATTAGTTAGAGTGTTTATAGCAATAGGTTATCTTATTTTATGTTTACTACTTTTTATCTTTGTAATCAGCCTATATAAAGGCCATTTAATGAGAATGAGAAGCTACATCTTTCCTAAGTCTGTTGTGATTTATTATATACGTATATAATAGAAAAATAAGAACTACAATTAAAAATTTAAGATATAAATATAAATATATATATTATTTATTATAAAAATTAAGAATTCAACCACTAAACTAAGATATCAGTAATAAGTTAACCACTAAACAATTTTTACAAACAAACAAAACATTGAACTATATGAAATAAATTGCCGAAATGTCATTGTTATGTTTTTTGTTCAAAGTTTAAATTTTATTCTACACTTGAAAAATTTTCTTTTTATAGTGGGATGTAAATACTAATTAAGAACTCCTAGTCATCAATTTTGCTATGGGATGAATACTTTCCTCCTCACAATGTAAATAATAATAAAACGATATCCTAATTTCTAGATTAGTTGCGGAATGACTACTTTCCACACTAGATTGTTTACTTCCACTAAAGAAAGTAATACTTACCTGAATAGAATGACATCTTTCCACGATAGAAATTAGTCATTTTGCCCAGGAAAATAAGTTTTTTTTTCCATTACCCTAGTATATAAATTCACATTTTGCACTCTAGATAAACCCCTTTACTCTCATAGTGATTTCTTTAGCAAACTCCAAACCCAATCAATGTATTTTCCTCACAGTTTCACCATTCTAATGGATTCTACCATGATAAACAAATTGACTTTAAATCATAAGGATGCTCCCTCTCGATCTCAACCTCAACTTCTATTAGATATAATATCGACATGTGACCATCAACAAATTGCACTAAGTATTTTCAAACTCTGTTTCACTGACTCGTGGTGAAGTACAACCCCAACTTCAACCTCACCACCAACGATGACCAAGTTCTCAATTGATACGTTTCAAACTTATAATAGATAGTTTTCACTCATCACTCTTAAGGATATCAACTCTAAAATTTGATATTTTAAAAATAATTAAATCCACGTGTAAATTTTTCACAAAATTTTGATCAAATGTGGAAGTTTGACCCGTTTATTTGCATAATAGTGACGTGTGAATTTTTCAGTTAAATACTTTAATAGAATTTTTCTAAGTAGGAATTCATTTAAAAAATTATTTTGGAAAATTATTTTAGCAAAGGAAATCTTTTGGGTATGTTTAAACAAATCAATGTATATGTTAGTTAGATTTTAATATTTAACTTAGCTTTTATATGTCATGACCCAGGGCCAGGACAGAGAGACACGTTGTGCCAAACAACCCAGTCCTCAAAGAGAATCATATTGCCCGAACACAAGGATTGTTAAATTATTGTGTTGGACTTGTATAAATACCCAGTTGTAACCCACTTGTGATGGGTCATAGTCGATATAATGATTGTAAGAATAATTAATAATGCGGAATAATTGATAAAAGTGTCCTAATAATATTGCCAAGTAATTAGAGTTTCATAGAAAACAAGGTTATATGGATTATAGTCATCCAACAATTTGCTGACTAAGAAATAAAGGTTCAACTACAGATATGAACTTAATTAAATAGCAGTAGAGTCTTCAACGAAAACCATAACCTGCAAAAAATAGAGTTGAAGGGGTGAGAGACTAGCTTAGTAGAAAACTTATAATAAATGCTTTGTGCATACAAAACTTATATTTCTAATTTCTTGAAAACCATGAGTTTTGAGAAGTCATTAATGTTTTGATAAAACATTTTAAAATTGTCTTTCATCTCAAGGAAATCCGACCTAAAGGCCTTCGACTAGATACTTAGAAAACATGGTTCTGTACATAGACTTCTATAATTTAAAATACTCTCTTCATGTTAAAATCATGTTCCATGAAAAAAGATGGTAACTCAAGGACTACATTCAAAAATTTCAAAAAGGTGGTTATCAAAAAGGGCAACATCTCATGAGTTTGAAGGCGAACAAATGACGATGCTCCAAAGACCCTGCTCTAGACAACAAGCTCGTAATATACACCTTGTAAGGTTTAGGATTTAAAAACCCAAGGAAGGTTCATCTTTCACATAGCGCACATACAAAACATCTCCACATAGCTGAAGATGCATAAGGATAGCCTTCTGATACTCTGATACTAAAACCTTCCCAAGTATCAGGAAAATTCATCACTCCTAAAATTGTATCAAATATGCCACACCATAAAATGTAATGGACAAAAGTAAACATGTAAGAATTTCTTACATACATAATATAAAAAGCTGAAGTGCTAACGAACAGTCCTTGTCAAGTTTTTCATATCTAGTATCCCATAAAATATTATTTTGAAAACTATGCTTTGCAATGCAAAATATTTGACCCCATACCTCAAAGGCTGTCTCTCCAAGCCCAATGGGAAAAGAGCAAGTGGAAGCCCTATTTTTCCTCTTCTCTGTAACAAGCCACAAGCCTCTTTTCTTTTAAAATTCGAATTATTTCTTCTATTTTCAATCAGCCACCTATTGTCATAATTCTTTCCTTCATTTCCCTTATTATTTTATTAATCTCAATTTTATCTTACTTAACTTTCTATTCACACTTACCACTACTAGGAGAGGGAATTTTACCACGTCATCAACATAGGTAAATCAAGGACTCTTCTGAATAATTTCAAAGAAAGGTGATCATCAATATAGGCAACACCTCATGAGTTTAGAGGAAAGGAAACGACGGCAGTCTGAAGACCGTATTCGTCACCTAGGTTGTTAGCGAGTGCACTCCACTATGACATACCAATAATATACACCTTTATTAGGTTTACAAATTCAATCCCAAGGAAGCCTCATCTCCTTCCAAATCTTATCATTAACATAGCGCACAAAAAAGAAACATCCCAATGTTGTAAGTGATGTATTGAGGATAGTCTTCTAAGACTTTGATACTGAAACCTTCCTAAGTATTCAAAGAATTCTTCAGTTTCTAAACTATATCTAATATGTTACACCATGACATCAAATGCATGAAAGTAATTGTGTAACACATTCATACATACATAATATAAAAAGCTGACATGGTGTCAAATACTCCCGTCATATTTTTCATATATGGCATCCCACGTAATAAGATTTTGGAAATTGTGCAATGCAGTAAAAAAAGTCTTAGTAGAAAGCCCATAGAATGACCATAGTTTCTCTCAAAAAAACTACGAAAGTTAAAATTGGATGCCCAAATTTTAAAACCAGCCACGAGCCAATCTTCTTATCCAAGTTTAATTTTTTCTTCTATTTACAATCTACCACCTTTTTTTCCTATTAGTTCTTTTCACCTCTCCGCATTTTATTTTTTTAATCTCACATTTATCTCACGTCAGTTTCCATTTCCGCTTTCCATTCTTTCCCACAAGAATTTTCCCTTTTCTTCTATTTTCATCATTAATCTTTTAATGCCTTTTTTCATTTAATTACATAATTGTGTCTAGGTATCAACACACAATCTATACTTCAAGTAATTAACTCTTAATCTGACTTTTTTTAGCATCGCCTAAAAATGTTCACCAATCTAATAAAATTCGCTAATTTGTTTTCTTAAAGTAATTTACTACTAGATGATTTTCAATTTCACTAATTGACTAAAATTTCTTATGTGGTCCATTACAATTCTAATTAAACTTCTCAATGTTGTTACAATGTTAAAGCGGAAAATTTATATGTAAAGTTTATTAACTTAAAAGTTCATAGGCTTTACGTTATGTATTTTAAATTGTTATAAATTAAATAAAAGTTTGGCCATATTAAGTGTCGAGATTAGCTACGAGGAAAACAAATGTCTCTAGGCAATAGGGTTGTATGCTACAACTTAGATATGTCAGACTAAGTCATGGCTATTGGATGGAAGACTATGGGTAGTGGATAATCTATTTGTCATTAGATTAACAAGCAGGTGACAGATTATAGAATAGTAATAATCATAAATGTAAACCGATCAGCAAAATACAAATCTCCAGAAAGAGAGAAGGAATAGTTTTCACCATGAAGTCCTGAGATAAATTCCTCTCTTCAGTCCAACAATACTCGAAAATCATTATCTTCCAGAGGAGAAGTTCTTATCTTCCAGAGGAGAAGTTCATAGCTTCTACCTCTAACCTCTAGCTCACGAATGACAACTCCTCTAGCACACTTGATAGCTCTCTCCAAGTTTCTACCTCTACCTTGAACAATTTTCCAGAGAAGAGAACTCTTTGTCATATATCCTCTACCCTTGAGAAACACTCTGCCAAAAGACAAGTCATTAGCTTTTCCTAGCTTTTTAGAGGCTGCTTCCCCCACGCTTTGTATATCTCTTTAGAGAAGCCAGTACTATCTACTTTCCAAACAACAAATCCACCTATACAGATCCATCTGAAGTGGAAGTTGGACCACACCCATCTAGTGACCCGAGATACACTAGTGCTCAACCAAAATTACCAGCCTTTATGATCCCTTTGATGTCTTGCCAACATTTGACCATTAGAACATGAAGGGGAAGGAAGAAAACCGTCAACTTACTCATGTCGTGGCTAGAAATGTAGCAGCAATGTCGATTCCAAGCACTGATTTGTGAGCCCTTATCATCGTAATGTTCACCGCTTTTCTTTCGTCACAACCATACACCATCACTGCTCCCTAGTCCATGACCTTGTCACCGTCACCTAACTGTCACAGTCAAGCTCTCCCCCTTGCTCTCCCTTTCTCCCCGATCTTTTTCTCTCATATCGCTCTCTGTCCTCAAAGAAGAAACACAGAATGGCTAGCCATTCTGTGTTTTAAGCTGAACCAATTCAATACTTGCACTCTAAAACATAGTCTCTTTTAATTTTATAAGATTACCCACTTAGTTAAGAAAATTTAATCCCTTTCATTAAATTACCCACTTAGTTGATTATGTTAAATCCAAATTTTTTTTAGTTTTAAATACCCCTCATTTCATTTAATTTAGAAAATTAAATCCAATTTATTCCTTATAACTAAAATACCCATAGGTCTAACGCTCCTACTAAGCTCTATAATATCATGATAATTAAACATATTGAGGTCTTACATCCAGCCCCTCTGCCATCATTGGCTCCTTCTCAGCCATCCTACTTTAAGTCAATGTCGAGGAGATTGTGAGCTTGTTAAAAAGAATGGAGTAGCTAGCAGAGGAGCGACATCAAATGATGTTGGAAGAAGTGCAAATTATGGTGGAGCATCACCAAATGGAGTTGTACGAAGTTCAAATCATGAATGGCCAAGGGAAGGAGTACCATCAAATGGTGATGGAGCAAATACAAATAATTGAGGACCAAACAAAGAAGCTCCATCAAATATTGTTAGCAAAAATGCAAACAATGGAGGCACAACACAAGGTGTCATGTGCTTGATTGATCAATTTCTCTAGCATTCTCTATGGTATCCTCTAAATTAGGCCCAAACCCTTAGTCTCTAGCAACCTCTTTAGTAATTGAACTCTTAGAATGCTTGTAAGCTTTTAGTTTATACATAAAGCACAATATTTAGTTTATTTGTATATGATATAATAATTGTAACCAGCCAAATGTTTTGTAGATCCTTTAAAATGCATAAAAATTTGAGATTTTTTATAAAAAAAATGTATCAATGTGCATCTAAACGGATAGTTACTAACTATTTTTGTAAACTCGTTATGAAAAATAGTAAATAAAATATGTCAAGCGTACATAATAAAATTGTTTATTTGAAACCTTGCAGAAGTGTTGGTCATTTGAATGAAAAGACTAACCAAATTAAATACACATCAAATAAAACTTATGTTAATTACAACTTAGACTACTTAATTAAATATAGTTCTCTTTTACTGTTTTTATGCCTAACCATCCATAAGCATCTCTTGAGCGTGTAAACCCATCATCTCTGCTTGCTATTGTTTGTTTTTTATCTTTCGCTACTTCTAGTCCATGCATTCCTCTAGTTATAATACCTAAATCTATACCACAAGCAACTGTAAGCCCAAAGAGTTTAGTAAAGAATAAGGAAAATACAATTATGAAATGCCTCTCTTTAGTCCTTTTCATTAAACCATTCATTTCATTATTATTATATCCTTTTAGTCGTTTGTTCTTTCGTTGGGCTAGCCTCTTGTGAGCACACTGCTGCCAAGGTAGTCACTAGTCTTCTGTGAGCACCTTTCTGCCAGACTACAACTAACCTACTTTGGTCATACTATTGTCAGGCTATTTACTGGTCTCCTATAAGCACCTTTCTACCAAACTAGACCCATCGTCAAATTATTCTACCTTTCATTCTCACATTTTCCTCACTAATGCTTGTGTTCTATTCTTTCAATTAAAATGGTGCATGAACATACATTCTTAATCTATCGTGATGCACGATGCATAAGGAACACAAAATTCATAATAACTGAAATGTTCATTTAAATACAAGTAACGATAATTGAAAATGCATATAAAAAAGAATAGCAATAACTGAACATAGATAGAGAAATAGGTAATAATGATGCAACACCCAATAATATATAGCATAGAAAGCAAACAATTATAGAATTAATTCAACAACAGGGAACATGCCTGGATATATATAAATCACAATAATAAAGGAGATATGATGTAAGCATAATTAAATTAACATCCTCAAGAGGAATTATAAATATCATCTAGTTAATTATTCTAATTAATTTACATACTCAAGGTTATAATTGATTATTCAAGTCAATTTACATGCTTGAATAGAGATTATTATATTCTAACAGATTACTCTAGTTTATTAACATGCTCATTCTAGTTAATTGCATAGTAGTTAAACATATTCATGGAATTTAGGTTACGCATAATATTATAAATTTCACAAATTAGTTGACCAAGTTATCAATTAAGTATGGCATGACCATGTTAAATTAATATACTATTATTTCTCCAACTATTTGTGTAACGACCTGGATTTTTTGTAAATTCTTTAAAATGTGTGAAAATTTGAATTTTCTTTTTGAAAGTAAATAAGAGTGTGTCTAACTGAATCACTACTAACTCTTTTGTAAAACTTGGTATAAAATCACATTTAGTAAAACTTACGCGGAAGCGTTAAATCAAAACCATTAATGTAAAACGTTGGGGAAACTTGAATAAAATTTCACTAAAGAAAACAAAACTTTTAAGTATGATTTATTATGGGATGGTATAGTGGGTCAGATCTAACCTCTTATGGATAAATAGGTCCCGTTCATGATATGGTAAGGTCATTTCCTAATTATTAGACTAAGACCACTACCCATCTGCCTCCTAACTCCCTTTTCTTGTCATTCCTTTCCTTTGGTCTTTTCTTTATCATTTTACTTTCCTCACCATGCATGTGAGCACCACCCCGTGGGAGTACTTCCTACTTTGTTTCTATTACAAGATGCATGAACATACATTCTCATCCTAACATGATGCATGATGACATGGCATAACATTCATAAGAATAGAAGTGCGTATGTAAGAAATGTAACTATAAATGAAAGTACTTACAAACGAAGGTAATGTCGTAACTGTAAATGTAAACATATACAAAGAAGATAAATCATGTAATGGAAGAAAGTAGCTACACACGACACAAACAAGTATAACATTGAGTTAAAACAGCGAAATGAACAATAAGCTAAACATGCTGAGAAAGACAAGATGATTATTCTAGTTCTTTATTTGTTTAGCCTTATTGATCTCCTTGTCCATTTACATGCACCCTAGGTTCATAATTACTAAGCGATTATTCTAATCAGTTATTAACATTATCCTATGTTGATTTCATGCTTTTATACTACTTAGCTATTGAAAGCAATACAATAAAACAATAATAAAAGCATTCATAAAACATTCATTCACTTAATCAATGAAATCTTTATTCACTCGCATCTACTTCATTCTCTTTTTATCTTCTTAACCATTCTGTTCTTTACAAAGTAAAGCATCGATTATATAAATTTGAAGCATGCATGGAATGAAAGTGAAAGCGCATATAAACAAAGGTAAATAATACTAGCATTGAAAGAAAAGTAACATTGATTCGAAACAGTAAATGCATTCAAGTACCGCAAGCATATAAAGAAATCTTTAAATCTAACATGGTTAATAGTTAAACATACTCATTAATTAATCATAGTTAATTAAATACTTACAATTATGATTAACTTGCTCGCTAGTATTTATATTCAGTTAATTAGCCTAATTAATTAACATGGTAGCATCAATAATTATCATTAAGTATTAGCCAGCATGCATGCTTAGATTACAGGATTAATTAAATTGCCTTAAACATGCTTGCTAGTTAGTTCATTAACATTTAATCATGCTCACTTGCATGCTAATTAATTACCCTAATTTAAAGGGTATGTTATTTCTTGCATTTAGTTAATTAACACATTCAACTAGTTACATAATTAACATGCTATAGTTACTTAACAATTTAACATTAACCTAACTAATTACAACATGCTTAACTACTAGTCTTTACATGCTCAACAATTGTTTAAAGTAACTACATGCTTAGATTTAGTAAATCGGTTGACATACTAATTTTCATGACAACTAACTAACTTAGTTAGCAATTAAGCATGTTAGTTACATACTAAGTTAAACATACCCAACTGTGAATCACTATAGTTAGTCTAACATGCTTGGATCATTATTTTGATTCATGATATAATTTTAGTTCATTTACATGCTAACTACTAATTTCATAGTGGGTCGACTAATTACCCTAAGAAACTATCATGTTCATACAACTTAACATTTAAACGAGCAAGAATCACAAAGAAACACAATGCGTAAGGAAAATGAAACAATACTACACAACAAGTAAACATCTATGATTAGCATAAAATTCTTAGCTGTTCTATCTTTCCTTTGCTCATTCTTTATCTACTAAACATTTTCTACAACCTTATCTACCCATAAATGAATAAATAACAGAACTAGACCTCGCGAAACATCATATAGCATTAAAAATAGACGAATAAAATTTCATTCAAAAGAATATCACAACAACATAAATTTACACTATCGTTAACACAAGGAGCATTTCAGAACAATTAATCTACTAAATCAACTAGTGGTAACAATCAACTAACAATAAGCATAAACATTTAAATAACAATAGCTAACATTAACACTAAACTCACACTCCCATAGTGTAGGGCCTCAATAACCAAAATACCCCTTAATCCTTACCTCAATTTTTTAATGTAGGTGATGTAATCCAAGGATCCATCAAGGAGCAAACCATGGGCAAGAATCAATGGACATTTGGAAAATGAATGACAAGGAAGATGGACCAGTCTTTACAAGTTTGGATCAACATTAAGGACCATTTGAATGCAAAGCCATGACACAAGGACCTTTTAGGGAATGAGAAATATCCAATGGAAGCCCAAGAAAAGATTGGATTGAAGAAAAATGAGTCAAAATTGAAAAGGAGTCAAATCAGCCCTCGTCCCAGGCCTAGTGCATGCGCCGCCCAGGCCCACTGCGTGGGCCATCCCAGCCCAATAGCGCAGCCCCAGGCCCACTCCGCCTTTCTAAACCACGCGCGCGCCCCACATGTTGCCTCTAATGCAACTTCGGTCAAATTATGCCAAACTTTGATTTTTATCAATTCTTTTAGATAATTTACGTAATTTTAACATGTTTTAAAGTCCTCTTAAGTTGCCTATAAATAAATGGGCATTCATTCATTGTAAATCACAGTTTGAAGAATACACAACCTTGAGTTTTGAGAGCATTTTGCATTCTCTTCTTAAGTTCTCTTTGGAGGGCTTGATCTCTTTAAGTGTTAGCTTGGAAAGATCAAACTTGATAGACTTGGTTCAACCAACAGGTGTGGTTTAGGTCAAGCTCCTTTTCTTTGATAGTTTCGGTTCCTACCCCTTTATAGGTAACAATTCGAGCTCCTAATTTCTTTTGAATCATCATGGCGTCTTTGAAAAGTTTCGTGTTATTGTGGGGTCTCAGATCTCTCATATATGTGGTTCGCATAAGCAGGTTGGCGCTACATCCATATCCTCTTCCTATTTCTGACAATTCAACAAATCAACATGTATATCATGGACAACTTCTCATTGAAATCCATACCTTAACACTTAACAAAATGTCAATATTCAGAACTTAGTGACCAACAGATCATCCCAACAGATATGACTAATAGTTTATAAACTTGTCACGAGCAATGGCAGAGAACACATTCACTTCATATTAATCACATGGAGATCATTAATATTTCAATTCAATAGTTCATTCCAAATCCTAACTAGAAAAGGGACAGTCCATTTAGATCATTCATATCACTAATAGAGGCTGCCATCAATCCATTAAACAACAAGGTAATCCAATTTCATGCTAATATTGGTTGTTTTAACATTTCATTCATTCCACATACTCATAAATGTAGACTCAAACTAAACTGTAGACCCAACCAAAGACTAACACAATCGGCAAAGAGAGCAATGTGCCAACATCTAAAAAAAATAGAGAAATGTGCATTACCTGAGAGATCTCAAAGACTCGAAAGAACTACTAGTCACCTCTCCTTCCTCGGGCAAACTTCCCTCAGTTCAAGCACTCCACCTCATCACAACTCTCATTTTAATAACAAAAACTTCAACCAGATGACCAATCTCAGGCTAAAATTAGGATAATAGAAAATAGAGGGGAACGATCTGTTACCTACAACACTCCCACGGTCAGCAGGGTAGACCTGAACTATCCAGACCGACCACCAAGGCTGGAAGTCCTTGTTCACCCACTAAGTCATCAACATTCCATGAGTTACCAGCCGCACACTCCTCGGACATAATCGATTCAAGTATGCAACGACGAAAATCGCAGCACAGAGTTGCCTTGCATTCAGCCGAACTGCGCGTGAACAAAAACAACGAAGCCCATGCATTGATCATCGTTAGTCATCGCTTGCCGTCACCTAACCAAGATGAACTGGAGCTCATTGCCTTAATTTTCATTGCTCGCCCTCACCCGATTGCCTTGCCTCTGTCTCCCTCGATTTCACTCTCTTGATAAATTTGGTTCAACCAACTGGTGTGGTTCTGGTCTAGCTCATTTTCTTTGATAGTTTCGGTTCCTACCTCTTTATAGGTAACAGTTCGAGCTCCTAAATTCTTTTGAATCATGAAGGCATCTTGGGAAAATTCCACATTTTTGTCAGGTCTCAAATTTCACATATTCGTGGTTCTCATCATTTGGTATCAAAGCTTGTTTGCCTTCGATTCAGAAAGCTATATTTATTGTTTTTCAATCTATCTTTATTGTCTTGTTTTCTTATCCAAAATTTCAAAGAAAAAAATGTATTGTTCATTTTTTGTGTTTTTTAAAATTTTCAAGTTCCGTTACAAAAAAAATTGTTCTTATTTTGTGTTCTTTGAAACTCTCTAGTTTCAAGATTTTGTTAAAAAAATATATTGTCCTATTTGTGTTCTTTGAAGTTTCAAGTTTCAAAATTTCATTGCATTCATAAAAAATAATAAAAATTATTGTTCTTCTTTGTGTGTTCTTTTTTATTGTTAAATTTCAAGGTTTCTTTTAAAGTTTGTTTCAATTCGAAAAAAAAAAAGTGCTTACAAACTTTGTATCATTTGATATTCTCATCGAATTTCTTTGTCTTCAAATTTTAAAAATTCACTACAAGAAATTTGATTCTTGTGAAGTACCTTATTTGTTTCAAGGTTTCACCTTTCAATGATTCTTTTCGTACCTTTGTTTTCTATCATTCTAATCATACTTGAACGTTGGATTTTAAGTTTGAAAAGTTTAAAATTTTATTGTAACATTTGATTAAATCTTGATTGAGTTTCTTTCTTAAAGAACTTAAAGAAGCAATTGAGTGGTAAAAGGCAAGAGTGCCAGTTTATGCTATAGAAAAAGCCAAAAAAAAAAGAAGAAAGAGTGTAAACACGTGAGTGAAAAAAAATTCAGATTATTATCCTTTATGCATCCTTTACTTATTGTATTTTCTATATCATACTTACTTTATCTCATCAATTATCATCCTTTCAATTTTTACTTCTTGTATTCAATAACATTATTGTAATTTTTGTTTCCATTATGTTCCTTTAGTGTGACAATTTATTTTTTCAAAAAAAAAATGAAAAGATGAGTAAAAAAGAGAAAGACATGGATTTTAAAATGTTCTTGAAGTCAATGCAAGATAAGTACTTGGATCTTGCTCGGAGAATGGACCGAATGAAAGAATCATCCGCTAATTATTCTCGCAGAAGGAGAAAGAAGACGAAACCAAAGATGGATCGTATCAGAGAGAATGGTATGATGTGGTAGATCGAGAGACATGTATCCAAGGCCATATCAAGGTAAATATTCCTAGTTTTCAAGAAGATACTGATCCTAACACTTTCTTTGATTGGAAACAAAAGGTGGATGCTATATTTGATCAACAAAACTATTCGAAAGAGAAGAAGATAAATTTTGCCACTTCAAAGTTCACGGATCATGCAAACATTTGGTGGACAGAAATTTTGAAGGATCAACAAAAGCGTGGAGAACCACCAATTAAATCTTTGGAAGATTGAAAGGACATCATGAGAGAAAGGTTTGTCTTTTCACGTTTTTACAATAAGCTTGAAGTTGATGAAAGGAAACTCAAGGTTACCGAATATGAGTTTAAGAAGCTTTACGAGTTGATGTGATCCAGAAAAGCTACAAAGGCTAAGATCCATTAGGACACATTACAGATCTAAAAAGTAAAGCCTTAAAGAATATCAAGGAGTCATTCAAGGTCAAGCATTGGTGAAAGTTCAAGAGCAATAGAAAGACTTTCCAAAACTGTCCACTTTCTGACCTTTCAGAAGTGTTTGAATCGTTTGCCTTCCTAAACGTCATTACAAAATGTGGTCTTCATCAAATTGTAGCTACCGTCCTACGCTTGCTAGAATGGGTTGAATCATTAAATTTGGAGTTGGTTTGCTATGTCAAAAGCACATGGAACAGAGAGTAAAGATTAAGGAAACTCCAAGTGTCCAAACTTGGAGACCAAGGAAATCACTATATGGAAACCCTCCAAGTGGCCAAGTACCAACATAGAATAGTTGCCAAATATGTATAGACATAGAGAAGAATAAAGAAAGATATTGATTAAATTATGATGAAGGTGCAATTGTGAAAGTCAATGGGCCAACTAGAAGGACAAAGAATATGGAAATTTTGGGACTGGAAATTCTGCGCACAAATATGGATAAGGAAATTTAGGCATGTTCCAAACTTTAAATCACTACGTGATCTTCATAGTAAATAAACACGACATCTTAAGCTTTCCATAGACACTAGGATCATAAGATTTAAAGATGGTTTGGGCATTCAAAATAGTTTTCAAAATCTGCTCAATTTCCAGCAAGACTACTATTCGCGAGACCCATCTCTAAACCCTAAATTTAACCGAATTTTAATTCTTTACGTATGGAAGCTAAACCTAGCCGCACCTAGGGTTTATGAATTTTTATTTTTATTATTTTTAATTCATTTTAGTAGTCTATAAATCATATGTAAGGTGCCTCAATAGAGGATGGAATTTTGAAATAAAAACTTGTGTGTTTGTGAGGTTTTCCTCTCTTTTTCTTCTTTATGAAGAACTTGGTCTCTTCAAGCCTCAATCTTGAAAGATCAAAATTTTGATAGCTTAGGGTCAAGCTCCTCGTATGATAACTCTTGTTTTAGTCGACAGGTTTGGCTAGGGTCAAGTTCCTTTTCTACACTTTCTTGATTCGATCAACGATCCGTTGTTTTAATTATGCGTTTTTTATTGGGCCTAGGGTTCCTAATACACCAGGTTCGCATTAGTTGGTAGCAATGCTTTGGCTCAAACGAATTCAAGTAGCTATCTTTATTTTTTTTGTTTATCTATTTTTTCTATCTTTCTTTGTTTTTTTTAATTATCTTTCAAAAAAAAAGTTTCTTTGTTTTATTTCGTTCATTTATCAAGTTTTTTCTTCTTTTTGATCTTTTGATCACCCATTTAAAAAAATAAGAAAAAAAAAGTTAGTGATTATTAGAAAAAAAAAAAAGAATTTCTTTTCTCTTTTTTTTTTTAAATTTCAAAAACTCAAAAAAAAAAGTAAGAAATCATTTTCCAATCTCAAAAATATATTTTTGAAAACCTTTCAAGGAGTACAATTCATATATTCAATCACCGAGTTGTTTCTGTTAATCTTCGGACAATTTCGAGAAAAAGTTTCCTCTTTGGGAAAGTTCTTCAATACCTTATCCCAAATTTAAGGTAGTGCTTCTTAGGCTACTTAATCATAATAAGTAGTTTGAGTAGCTTGGTTTTTAATCAAACTTGGGGAAAATTGAATTTAAAGTTTAAAAAGTTTTGACTTTTTTGGTTTTTGCTTGATTGAACACCCTTTTTGTTCTTTGATTGAGTTCTTACGTAAAGACCTAAAAGCGATGATTGAGTGGTAAAAGGCATGAGTGTAAGCCTATTATTATAAAAGCCATTCAAGAGCAAATAAGAGTGGGAGTGAACATTATTCGAGGGAAACACGTGAGCGAGCGAGAAAGCACTTCAATTTTATTGTCATTTATTTTTCTACAATTTACCTTTCCGCAATTTACTTACTACATTTATATTACCGCACTTCAATTCCGGAAATTTAGATTTATTTTTTTATCTTTATGATATTTTTCCTTCTTCTTGCAAATATTGTAATATCTTCTCCTCATCTCCATTCTTTATACTTATTGACTGGACAACATGGATATGAAGACATGTATGAGGGATATGCTAGATCAATTTCATGCCATAAACACAAGGTTAGATCGTTTGGAAAGGAAAACTCCAACAATCATCCAAGAAAAGAAACATTTTGAAACGTATGAACTTGAGAAAGAAAAGGAAAGTAACCAAAGAAAGAGGTTTTGAAAGAGATTTGCGTATGGATAGGAGAGACGGAAATTTAAGGCATGAAAATGTAAGTCTACCACTTTTCCAAGGAGAAAACGATCCAGAAAAGTTATGTAGAGTGGGAGGAAAAAGTAGATTTTATTTTTGGATGCAAAAACTACTCGGAAGAAAAGAAAATCAAATTGGTTTCCATGACGTTCACAGATTATGTAAACGTTTGGTGGAGACAATTCTTAAGAGATAAAAAGCGATATGGAGACCCACCAATTTAAACTTGGGAAAACATGACAACCATCATAAGAAAGAAGTTTGTTCCTTCACACTATTGGAGGGAATTAAGTCGGAAATCACAATTGGATCTTGAGAAACTTTATGAGTCTTATTTGAAGATGAAACCAGTAGCCACGACACCATTAAGTTCTAAAGAGGTGAATGACCATCCGAGTGAAGCGAAGCAAGGAAGTAAAGTTAACAAAGAAGATAAGCCGATAGAAGAGTGGGAAATTGAGAAAAGACAAGATGTTAGTGAAGTCAAGTCAAAAGAGAGCCATCAAATAGAAACTAAAATGAAAAGAATTACAAAAGAGGAAAAATTAGATTTTGGCGTAGTTGAAAAAAATTTGGAAGTTGGAAAAATGAATAATGAAAAAGGCGACAAAAGAGCCACAGAGAGAAAAGCCGAAATTCAAGTGAGTGAAAAAGGCAATGTGGAAGAAAATAATTTGGATGAGAAAGGAATAAAATCCAAGAGCAAGAGGTAGAAAAAAATAGTGCAAGAGGAGATAAAATCCGAGGGAGAAAAAGAAGATAAAGAAATTATAGAGATTCAAAAGTATGAGAAAATTAGTGAGGTTAATTTCATGTTATGTAAAAATGTTTATTTTACGTCAATTGAACTAAATTCTTCTCTAGTATTTCTCTTACCTATTTTACAAGATTGTAAATGCAAATTAAATGAAAGACAAGCCTATTATAGGAATTGAAACAAGAATTTTCTGAAAGACATCCAATCAAACAAAGATTTGAGGACGAATCTTCTTGAAGAAGGGGGGAATGATGTGATCCGGAAAACCTACAAAGGCCAAGATCCATTAGGAGGTATTGGAGATCTAAAAAGTAAAGCCTTAAAGAATATCAAGGAGTCATTCAAGGTCAAGCATAGGTGGAAGTTCAAGAGCAATAGAAAGACTTTTCAAAACTGTCTACTTTCTGACCTTTTAGAAGTGTTTGAATTGTTTGGCTTTCTAAACGACGTCATTAAAAAATGTGGTCTTCACCAAATTGTAGCTACCATCCTAAGCTTTCTAGAATAGGTTGGATCATTAACTTCGGAGTTTTTGTGCTATGTCAAAAGCCCATGGAACAGAGAGTAAAGATTAAGAAAACTTCAAGCGTTGAAACTTGGAGACCAAGTAAATCATATATAAAAACTCTCCAAGTGGCCAAGTACCAACATAGAATAGTTGCCAAATACGTATAGACTTGAAGAAGAAGAGAGAAAGATATTAATTAAATATTATGATGAAGATGTAATGGTGGAAGTCAATGGGCCAACTAGAAGGACAAAGAATATGGAAATTTTGGGACTGAAATTTCTGCGCACAAATACGGATATGGAAATTTAGGCATGTTCCAAACTTTAAATGGCTACGTGATCTTCATACAAAAACACGAAGACATCTTAAGGTTTCCATAGACACTAGGATCGCAAGATTTCAAGATGGTTTTGGCATTGAAAATAGTTTTCAAAATCTGCTCAATTTCGAGCAAGCCTACTATTCGCAGGACCCATCTCTAAACCCTAAATTTAACCAAATTTTGATTCTTTACGTATGGAAGCTAAACCTAGCCGCACCTAGGGTTTACTAATTGTTATTTTTATTATTTTTAATTCATTTTAGTAGTCTATAAAAGCATATGTAAGGTGCCTCAATAGAGGATGGAATTTTGAAATAAAAACTTGTGTGTTTGTGAGGTTTTCCTCTCTTTTTCTTCTTTATGAAGAACTTGGTCTCTTCAAGCCTCAATCTTGAAAGATCAAACTTTTGTTAGCTTTGGTTCAATCAACCGGTTTGGTTAGGGTCAAGCTCCTCGTCTGATAACTCTTGTTTTAGTTGACAGGTTTGGCTAGGGTTAAGTTCCTTTTCTACACTTTCTTGATTCGATCGACGATCCGTTGTTTTAATTCCGTGTTTGTTGTTGGGTCTAGGGTTCCTAATACCCCAGGTTTGTATCACGAGTCTTGTTTAATGGAGAAACCAAGCACCACCGAAGAATTGAGTCCTAAAGTGGTAAATGATGAGCCAAAAGAAGATAAGCAAGAAAGCATCATCATCAATGAGGAAAAGATGAATGAAAAGAAAGACGTTTAAGAAAAGTAGGATGTTTTTTATGACAATTGGGAATTGGAGGAACCAACTCATGGACAATTCGAAGAAGAAAATTTTGAAGAGGAAGTAGACGAACAACCAAAAGAGAATAAAGGAGTAGTTGAACAAACGAGAGAAAATTATCTTCGCATAGTTGAACAATTTTTTGAAATGGAGGAAAAGTTTGATAATAATGTAGTCGAACAAAAGAGGGAGCTGGAAAAAGCCAAGAGTGAAGTAAGAGAAAAGGCTTAAGGAAGGGAAGTAAGAGTAAAGGAAGTTGGAGGAAAAGAAGAGAAGTGAAGTGATCGAAAAGAGTGAGATTGTGAGGGAGAGAGAGGAAATACCTTTGTTATGCAAAAATGTTTCTATTGTTTCTCACAAACTAACCAATTCTTTTTCTAGTGGAATTTATCTCTTGTGTAGAGGATAAAGAAGACAAACTTCCAATGAAGTTAGCTAAAAAATTACCCTTGATAGAGGAAAGAGAACATCAATTTTATTTCTTGTTGGAAGCAACGATTCCTCACAAAATTCAATGTCAAGCAAATTTGATGAGTTCCATTGAACGTACTCCGTACAACATCCATGACCATAAAGGTAAGGAAAATGTGGTTTCCTACCCATTTTCAACAAGGTTTGTTGTCACCCTTTCAATTAAAGTGTTGAGGTATGAAATTATTAGATTTTTACTTGATAACATTTAAATATTGGGAAAGATTTATTTACAAATTGTGTTGGAAAATTTTGGAATAATTTTGAAAAGTTTACATTTTTCAAATTTTTTCGGCATAAACTATTCAAACCATGCATGCATTCTAAGATTGATTTGACAACTAAATATGGACAAATTGTTCATAAAAGCAAGCATGTGTTATATCAGTGGTTAATTTTGCTCTATGGATTATCTAATAATTTTAACACTCTTATGAGATTGATGAATAATGTGTTAGAAATTTGCATTAGAAAATTTGTTATTGTATGTTATGATAATAATTTAGAATTTAGCAAATTGTTGAAAATCCATGTTGAACAATTGAATTTAGTTTTTGTTGTTTTAAGAGAGAAAAGTCTATGTAGTTTTAAGTAAGTGTTATTTACGTGATAAATTTACATATAATAAGATTGTGTATTATAAAAAATCTTACACACCAATCGAAATTGTTTATGGAGTTTATATTTCTTTTTTATTATTTTTATTAGGTAAGGAGTTTGATAAATTTTGTGGAAAGCCAAAGTTGAACATTATTGCAAAATTAAAATACAGAGAAGAGGTAGATTTAAAATGGAAATGAGTCCAATGCATAGTTAGCTAAATAAATCCCAAAGAAATTAGTATTTGACCGAGGAGATTGCGCTTGGAAAAGTCTAAGAAGGAAAATGAGGTATGCTAACAAAAGTTTTATCCTAAACACTATTAACTCGTTCTTTTATGATGCATAAGATTCGATGAAGAATCTTTTCAAAGGGGGAGGGAATGATGTAATACAAGGATCCATCAAGGAGCAAGCCATGCCCAAGAATCAATGGACATTTGGAAAATGCATAACATTGAAGATGGGCCAATCTTTACAAGTTTGGATCAACATTAAAGACCATTTGTATGCAAAGCCATGGCCCAAGGACCTTTTAGGGAATGAGAAATATCCAATGGAAGCCCAAGAAAAGATTGGATTGAAGAAAAAAGGGTCAAAATTGAAGAGGAGTTAAACCAGCACTCAAGCCAGGCCCACTATGCGCGCAGCCCCAGCCCTCAGCCTAGTCCGCACGGTGCTGCCCACCTTTGTTGACTGTCAGGCACGTTCACACGGGTTTGTGCCCACCATCAATGACCACCCGAGCTCGCCTTCTGCCCTATGCGAGAAGACCGCCTCACATGCTCCCTCCGATGCCAATTCGGTCAAATTTCGCCAAACTTTGATTTTTATCAATTCTTTTGTATATTTTATGTAATTTTAACATGTTTTTAAGTCGTATTAAGTTGCCTATAAATAGATGGGCATTATTTCATTGTCAATCACCATTTGAAGAATACACAACCTTGAGTTTTGAGAGCATTTTGCATTCTCTTCTTAAGTTCTCTTTGGAGGGCTTCAAGAGTTATCTTGGAAAGATCAAACTTGATAGCTTTGGTTCAACCAACACGTGTGGCTCGGGTCAAACTCCTTTTCTTTGATAGTTTTGGTTCCTACCTCTTTATAGGTAATAGGTCGCGCTCCTAATTTCTTTTGAATCATCAAGGCGTCTTTGGAAAGTTCTGCATTGTTGTGGGGTCTTGGATCTCTCATATATGTGGTTCGCATCAGCAGGTTTGCGCTACATCCATATCCTCTTCCTCTTTCTAACAATTCAATAAATCAACACGTATATCATGGAAAACTTCTCATTGAAATCCATACCTTAACACTTAACAAAATGTCAATTTTCAGAACTTAGCGACCAACAAGATATGCTCATTATTCTTTTTATCCAATTATAGTGGTAGCTGACAGATCATCCCAACAGACATAACTAATAGTTTATAAACTTGTCACAAGCAATGGCAAAAAACACATTCACTTCATAATAATCACATGAAGATCATCAATATTTCAATTCAACAGTTCATTCCAAATCCTAACTAGAAAAGAGACAGTCCATTTATATCATTCATACCACTAATAGTGGCTGCCATCAATCCATTAAACAACAAGGTAATCCAATTTTATGCTAATATTGGTTGTTTTAGCCTTTCATTTATTCCACTTACTCATAAATGTAAACTCAAGCTGAACTGTAGACCCAACCAAAGACTAACACAATCGGCAAAGAGAGAGCAATGTCCCAACATCTAAAAAAAACAGAGAAATGTGCATTACTTGAGATATCTCAAAGACTCGAAAGAACTGCTAGCCACCTCTCCTTCCTCGAGCAAACTTCCCTCAGTTCAAGCCCTCTACCTCATCGCAGCTCTCATTTTAACGACCAACTTCACCCAGATGACCAATCTTAGATTAAAATTAGGATAATAACAGATAGAGGGGAAGGATCTGTTACTTACAACACTCCCACGGTCAGCAGGGTGGACCTGAATTGTCTAGACCGACCACCGAGGCTGGAAGTCTTTGTTTGCCCACTAAGTCATCGACATTCCATGAGTTACCAGCCGCACACTCTTCGGAAATCGCCGATCCGAGTATGCGACGACGAAATTCGCAGCACAGAGTTGCCTTGCGTTCAGCCGACCCTCGCGCGAACAAAAACAACGAAGCCCATGCATTGATCATCGTTAGCTGCCGCTTGCCGTCACCTGACCAGGATGAACCGGAGCTCATCGCCTTAATTGTCATTGCTCGCCCTCACCCGATCGCCACACCTCTGTCCCCTTCGGTTTCACTCTCTTGGCCTCTCTCCTTCTCTCCCTTCCCACTTCAAATTCTTCTCTTTACGTTTTAACCTAATTTCTTTTATTATTATTATTATTTAACTTTAATTAATTCTCTCAGATTTTTCATCATTTAAAATAAGTTTTATTAATCAGAAATAAATTCTTAAATATAAAATAATTAAATTAATCACAAACTTGATAATTTAAATTGGTTAAATTTCTATTTATTTTAATTAAAGTAAATTTTATTTAATATTAATAAAATGAATTAATATAAATATGTTATTCGTAATAACTCGGTAATTGTAATTACCCTTTTGGGGTGTTACAATTTGCATGCTCAAGATTATTTAACTACACGTTACATAAACATGACTTAACTTAGATCTATTGATTAAACATGTTGCTTAAGTTAGTTAATTAAACGTCCCTTGGTTTCACTCTCTTGGCCTCTCTCCTTCTCTCCCTTCCCATTTCAAATTCTTCCCTTTACGTTTTCACCTAATTTCTTTTATTATTATTGTTATTTAACTTTAATTAATTCTCTAATATTTTTCATAATTTAAAATAAGTCTAATTAATCCCAAATAAAATCTTAAATATAAAATAATTAAATTAATCACAAACTTGATAATTTAAATTCGTTAAATTTCTATTTACTTTAATTGCAGTAAATTTCATTTAACCTTAATAAAATGAATTCATATAAATATGTTATTCGTAATACCCCGGTAATTATAATTACTTACTTTAAAAGTATCAGGGTGTTACAATTTCCATGCTCAAGATTAGTTAACTACACATGTTAACTTAGATCTATTTATTAAACATGTTGCTTAAGTTAGTTAATTTAACATTCCTCGGTTTCACTCTCTTTGCCTCTCTCCTTCTCTCCCTTCCCATTTCAAATTCTTCCTTTTACGTTTTAACCTAATTTCTTTTATTATTATTATTATTATTTAACTTTAATTAATTCTCTAAGATTTTCCATAATTTAAAATAAGTCTAATTAATCCCAAATAAATTCTTAAATATAAAATAATTAAATTAATCACAAACTTGATCATTTAAATTCATTAAATTTCTATTTATTTTAATTACAGTAAATTTCATTTAATCTTAATAAAATAAATTCATATAAATATGTTATTCGTAATACCCCGATAATTGTAATTACTTACTTTAAAAGTATCGGGGTGTTACTATTTGCATGCTCAAGATTATTTAACTACACATGTTTAATGAACATGACTTAACTTAGATCTATTGATTAAACAGTTGCTTAAGTTAGTTAATTAAACATGCTTGCAAAATCAGACATGCTATTAGAAGTCTAGACCGTAGTTCATTTTCATGCATCAAGAATTTATTTCAATTATGCTTGATTGGTTAACAAACAAGCTCAATTACTCAATTTCCATGTTCAACTTTATATAACAGAATATGCACACGCTAAACAAAGGAAGCATTCTAGAATTAGGTAAACACGTTTGCATTAAACATGCTAAGCGAGATATTAATTAATTAAGTATGACATAATACTATTGAAGGTGGCTAATTAACATGCTTAACACGAAAGGGTAATTGCGAATATAACAGCAACAACAACGAACAAAGTAAGAATCTATCATGCCCTTAAAGAGAAATCATGGTAAATTCAATACAGTGAATGTATACTACACATCAAGTGAAGAACCCAAGAGAGTAACAGAACTCTTCTTAGTTCATTCATGCTCATCTCCCTTCATGCACTTACCATTCTGTACTCATCATCTCCATTCTTAAGCATTCATCACAAAACTAAACATTTGCAGTAACGAGAATAATTGACAACAAAGAATGCTGCACTATCAACAACAAGGAGTAAATGATTTGATATTATCTAAGGAATCGTGATAGAAAAACAACCAATGAAATAATACTAGTACAGCAGCAATGGAAGTATCAATACAAAAATGACATGAATTTTTTAATGCATAAAAATTTGAAATTTCTTTCTTTTAAAATAAATTAGAGTGCATCTAACAAGATTGTTACTGGGTCTTTCTTTATACTCATTTGGGCAAACAAATTACAAAATGTAGAAGTTTGAATAATTAAATGAAACCATCTATTTCAAACCTTGCGTAAGCGTAAAGAAAGCGCCAAGAAGGAACATTAAGCAATTTAACACTACGTCTAACAAATAAAACTTGACAATTAAACATCATTGATTGAGAACCATTTACACATCTTTTTCTTTGCCTAGCCAGCCCAACTCTTGTGCGTGTAAAACCACCCATCTATGCTTCATTTTGGGTTTATCATCTACTTTTTATCTGTTCGTCATTATACATACACCACAAGTAAGGACGTCAGGTTTTGCTCGGTAAGGAAGTTGATGTATGAATCTCATTTTAGTTCTGCTAGGAATGGGGACCACCAAATCTAATGCTTTTCATTATGTTTATTGTTTACTCTTATCTTGAGCTACAGATTTGAGGGTTCTTAGTCGATAGCATAGTTGACCGTACTTCACTCTTTACATGATGCAAGGTCCCCATTCCCATCGAGGTTTGGGGCTTTGCCTAACCATGGACTAGTTCCGATACCCATCCGCCCCCAACTTCTTATTTCGTCCAATTTCTAGCATATCCCACTTCAAGGGTCCTCCTCTTCCGACGTATCCTTCAGGGTTTTTTCCCTCCCAACCTATCTCGCTGAGGGTGTTTCTTTTAGGATGGGCATATCCCGACCATCATGAACATTCTTTTTCTTAGCATTTTCATAAATCATGCATGTAGGTACCACCTCGAGGGGGTACCCCCTACTTGGTTTCTATTTACATGAAGCTTATAACATTATAACATACATTAGCTAAAATTGAAATGTGCATCGAAGTGACAGTACTATAACTAAACTAACATATATAAAAATAAAAATAATTGAAGGCATACATGAATACCGAGAACACACTAGTCTAAATAAAAAATGAAGTAAATATGTTTATGAAATCATATACGAAAAATGAACTTATTGAATCACTTTTAGAATCATGCTTAGCATGTTAATATAATGAGAAATTTGTTAAGCAATTTGATATAAATTATTTAGAGCATATGTTGCTCCTAACTAGAACCAAGAATAAGTACACTATGAACTATCTTCAAGGATCATTGATCTAGTTACAGCGCAAATGTAGATTAAAAAAAAAGATTGGTATAAACCATTGTAGGAACAATAAATTACATTCAATAAAATAGAATCTCTATAAACCAAATTGCTAAACATCTGTTAAGCATTCCTTCCTGCATTTCGTTCTTTTAGGCAAATCTTTTCAATTTATTTAAGTTCAATCACTGTAAGTTCTTATTCCACATCAAACATTATCGACTTCTTTACTTTCACGAACATTTCAAGGTAGTAATCAAAATTAAAACATTCCACAGAGAAAATAAACAATGAAACATTAAGGAATTAGAAAGAAAAGTGAACACAACACACACACACTTCTGGTGTAGGGCCTCCAAATGGCACAGACACACCCATTTTCCTTACCTTAACACGCATTAGCATTCCGTTGTCATTCTTCTTCCTCTTCATAATACCTTCATAATTAGAAATGTCTATCATTAATAACTATAACGTATAACTTTCGTTTCCTTTCACATCCTAACTCATTTCAACATTCCTCTATAGGATATAAAACATTCATCTAATATCTTTCTTAACCATTTAAACAAATTTGAACCAACACGATATTTCATCTAACAAAGAACATTATACATGTTTTAACATTCAATAAGATTGCATCAACAATAACCATCTTGGCAAAATAGTAGCCACCAGACAAAAACAAACTTATCTTATTATTTTCAACAATAGTAAAATCAATCAACAATAAGATAACCAACAAATTTATCCAATGGCCTTAACAATTAACTCATGACACACATCGTTCCTGACATCATGACTCAAACAGAGAACTTGTATGGCACCCCTAAGTCTAAGATTGATTCCCAACAATTATTGAAATTCATTTATTCCACAATAACAACCATTGATGCATAACTCAACAAATAGAGGAGGAGGTCAATACTTGGAGCTCACCCATGAAGGACTTGAGAGCTCCAACCTCTAGACCAGCACTCTATAAAACTCCTCTTCCAATTCCACTCTTGTGCCTCAGAACTCCAACAACATCACACTAGAAGAACTTGAGGAAGAAGACAATGGAGTAGAAGCTAGAAAGATGCCAAACACACAAGTGGACATAGCAACTTTCTTGCCAAGGAGGAATTCCTGAGTTGTCGGCCATGACTTGTTGATTCTGCATTAAGAGGCAATTCATGAATAGATGTCGTTTTTATGTCTAATTTTTTTACTTAATTTATCGCTGATGTGTTGCGATTCAGATGAGTGCAGACGTAAGCTTGGCGTCTGGAGTCATCCGCATGATCATATTCTGCATGCTAAAAAGGGTCTTCAGATGGGACACAGCGTCCCCAATATGGCGTCCGCATACGCAATATGGCGTCCGCATGTGTCATTTGTATCATTTGAAAGTATCTATAAAATGAACAGTTTCAAAGCAGACGCTATCCTTACTCGTCCGCAGTGAACCTGACTCATCCAAATGTCTCCAAATTTAGAAAAATTCGATGCGGACAGTGAAATTGACATCCGCATGTGGCATCCAAAAGTGTGCAAAAATTTGACAGATTCAATTCAGACGTCTTTTTTCTTCAGTTACAGTTGTTTGAAACTTCCCAACACAATGAGGTTAGGACATTGGATGGCATCAGCAGCCATCCTAATTCCAAAAATGGTGCGGCCAAGCTCTTGTGGACGACACTTTTCCTCTATCTTTTCTTACTTAACTCTAACCCAAAACATTTCTACATGAATATACTTCACAAAACGGTAGGTGTAGATGTGCAACATAATACTCTTATAAGTATAACACTTTGATCATGACACATACACGGGGAAAACGTAACAAAATAACACCTAGTCTTTATAATTTGAATGCCTCAATAGCGTCCCAATTATCATCCAACTAAAAATATATCGGCGTGTTACATACTTCCGCCATTTAAAATAAATTTCGTCCTCAAAATTTGCCTAGCGTAGTACTCCATCAAATGCTAACTACGTATCAAATCTCTTTTTAGCCAGCTCCTCTTACTACCAACTTGTCCAATTACTGATACAAGATCATCTTGAGAACATTCAATCTCTCCTCTTTATACCAAAAGACGACCAAATCCTCATATTTACTCACCTCACTTTCACTGTACCACTATGATTACCTTGATTCCAAGAGAAGAAGATGCTTTAATAATAGCCATTCTTCAACATCAAGAGCAAAACAACAACTCTCTTATCTCAAAATATCACTTTAATCTGATAATTATTCCACTCACATTGTTTGGCTCCTGAATCTTTCCATAAATTTGTTGTCCTGCATCAAATATTCTAGTTAATCCCAAGTGATTCCACACCAAGGAAGAGTCTCATTGATCTACTCACCACCTTTAGACCTATAACTTGACGTTGAAGTCCTCTTTCATTCACTATTCTTCTCTTCATGTTCCTTACACTTCGTGACTTATGATCTCATACTTATACTTTGATCACAACTTTAGGATTCTTGAACAAACTCTCCATCATCAAATTCATACATCCAAGTAGGGCGTGTTTTGTCTTGCTTCTCTTTTCTGTCTGCACTTGTTTCCTATTGGTGAAAAGTTTCTTTTCTCATGGTTGTCTTCATTTTCGTATCCATTCCTAGAAATCTCTCTGGAAAATTTGTCTCCATTCTTGTTTCCGTTCTCATTCCAACTCTGTCTTCATCTTTATTCTTGTGCTTGTTTCTAGAGAAGCTCAACTTAGTGAACCTACTTTCGCCATACAGTGGTGCAGTCACATCCTTGGTTACCCTGAATGAATATGAATCGAGATGGAGAAAATAATCCAAGCCCGACTTAAGTACTAATATCCCTTGAACTACAAGTCTAACATTTCTCCCCATACGTTAGAAACTCTGGTCCAATTCGAGTTGGCCATAGTATTTCACAAGACCCTGAATCTCTCTTTCTTGTAAAAAGCTGAACCTAGTGCTACCATTCTTGGTGACTTCTTACAACCCCTACTAGGTTCTTCTCCTATCTCCTTTTCAAAATTCCCGCTTTATTCTCTAAGTCCTTCTTCAAGGTCATGACAAAGGATCAATTACTTCGTTGGTAAAACCCTTATCTCCCATGTTACATTCAATTTATTGCAAACTTGCAACCTAGGCACAATTATCATCTAGTGATTCTAATTCACACTTGCTACCTAGATGATTTCGATCTTCTATATAGTTCATCTTATTCCACTTGGGATTCTCTTTCATCCTCATTTTCCAAAAGTTTGGGTAGAGTCTCCCTTGTTTTTACACTCCCCCAAAGCTATAAGTCATGTAAAAATCTAAAACAGTTTCAAAATATTCACATTTCTTAATTCAGAATATAACCTCCAACCATATCAAGTAGATTTACGAACCTACAATCCAATTACAAACAAAATACTTACTATGTCTCTTTAATTTGTTAATCCACTAATTCCCACAAGTTATCTCCTAGCAATTTATTTATCAAATTAAACTAAAAAGTCACGTATTAGAAAAGCATTCGGAAGTATACTTACAGCAATGAAGGATTTTTCATGTCGAGGCTTGTGCTAGCAAGCAGGCTCTCTTTGCCTAATAAAAAGATTCTAAAGCTCATTCAAAATTATGATAAAACAAAACAAGCACAACACTTGGTATTAAAAACCTATCAAACCAGTTCACAAATTCATTTTTAAAACTTCTGCTTTGATACCAATTGTAACCACACATATTTTTGTCATGCTTATAAATTTGAAATTTCTTTCTTTTTAAATAAATTGGAGTGTATCTAACCGTGTCACTGCTGACTCTTTTTTAAATTCATTTGGGAAAAAAATTACAAAATGCAAAAGCTTAAATAATAAAATAAAACCATCTATTTAAAATCTTGCGAAAGGATAAAGAAATCGTCAAGCAGGAATACTAAACAATTTAACAATGTCTAAAAAATAAAACACACCAATTAAACATCATTAATTTAGAAAAATTTACTTACTATGTTTCTTTGCTTGGTCAGCCCATGTCTTGTGTGTGCAAAATCATCCATCTCTGCTTCATTATGTGTTTATCATCTACTTCTTCTCTATTTGTCATTATACCTACACCACAATTAAGGATGTGAGCTTTTGCATAGTAAGGAAATTGGGGAAATGAATTATGCATCTCTCTTTAATTCTTCTTGGAAAGGGGACCACCCAATCCAATTCTTTTCATTATGTGTTCTTTACTCGTATCTTGAGCTTGAGATTTAAGGGTTCTTAGGTGATGACATAGTTAATTGGACTATACCCTTTACTTGCAGCTAGGTCCCTATTCCCGTCAATATTGAGGGATTCGCCTAATTGCAAACTAGTTCCGCTACCCATCTGTCCACCAATTCCATACGTCATCCTCTCTCTGGCGTATCCCACCTTTAAGGGTTCTCCCCTTCTGATGTATCCGACCTTTAAGGTTTCTTTCCTCCCAAAAGTATCATGACAAGTGGGTTTATTTGGTGATGTGCATATCCCCGCCCATTCTTTTTCTTAGCATTTTCCTCATTTATGCATGTGGATACCATCGAAGGCCTACCCTCTACTAGGTTTCTATCAACATGCAGCATAACACGTTAGAATATACATTAACAGAAATTGAAATGTGCATGGAAGTAGAAGTACTATAGCTGAACTCATATATATAATGAATAATGAAAGCATACATGATACAGAAAACCCTATAATCTAAATAAATCAAGAAGTAAACATGATTATGAAATCATATACGAAGAATCAACTTAACGAATAACATTTAGAATCATGCTTGGCATGTTATTATAAACCATGGCAGGAACAATACTTACAATTAATAAAATAGAATCACAATGAACCAAATTGCTAAACATCTTTTTAGCATTCATTCCTACATTTCATTCTTTTATGTATATCAGTTCAATTTATTCAAGTTCAATCACTAGAGGTTCTCATTCACACATCCAACATTCTCAACTTCTTTACTTTCATAAACATTTCAAGATAGTAATCAAAATTAAATCAATCCACAGAGAATATAAACAAGGAAACAGTGACAAATTACAAATAAAACTCAACACAATGTACACATACTTATGGTGTAGGGCCTCAAATGGTCAAGACATACCAATTTTCTTTACCTTAACACACATTAGCATTCCATCATCATTCTTCTTCCTCTTCACAATACCTTCAGAATTAGAAAGGTCTATCATTTATAATTATGACATATAACTTTCATTTCCTTTCATATCCTAACTCATCTCAACATTCCTCCCTAGCATATAAAGCATTCATCTAATATCTTTCTTAACCATTTAACCAAATTCAAACCAACACGATATCTCATCTAACAGAAAACGTTATACATATTTTAACGTTAAATAAAATTTCATCAACAATAACCATCTTGGAAAAATAGTAGGCACCCAACAATAACAAACTTATCTTATTATTTCCAACAGTAGTAAAATCTTTCAACAATAAGTTAACCAACAAATTTTTCTAGCGGCCTCAACAATTAACTCATGACACACATCGTTCCTCACATCATGACTCAAACAAAGAAAAATCTTGTATGGGACTCCCAAGTCTAACATCAATTCCCAAAAATTTTACAAATTCATTTATTCCACAATTACAACCATAGACGTATAACTCATCATATATAGGAGGGGGTCAATACACGGAGATCAACCACGAAGGACCCAAGAGTTTCATCCTCTAGTCCAGCACTCCTGAAAACTCCTCTTCCAATTCTACTTTTATGCCTCAGTATTCCAATAGCATCACACTAAAAGAAATTGAGAAAGAAGATGATGGAGGAAAAGTTAGAAGTATCCAGAACACACAAGTGGACACATGAAATTTCTTGGCGAAGAAAGAATTCTTGGGTTGTTGGCCATGAATGTTTGATTCCGCGTCGAGAGCTATTAATTCATGAGTGGACATTATTTTCATGCCTAATTTTGACATAATTTACCGCTTATTTGTTGCTATTCTTATGAGTCTAGACTTGGTCTCCGCATGACAAAATTTTCAAGGTTAAAAAGGGTCTTTCGATGTGAGATGGCAACCCCAGCTCTTGTCTATACCATCTGTATTCCTCTTGGTGACATAATGTTGCTTCATCCACATGTGTCATCCACATCATCTAAAAGTATCCATAAAATGAACAGATTCAAAGCGGACGCTATCCTTACTCAACGACAATCATCCCGACTTGTCCGAATGTCTTCCAAATTTAGACTTGATTTGATGCAGATGGTGAAATTGACGTCTGCATCGTCCATGTGTGGAATCCAAAAGTATAAAAAAATCAGACATATTTAATTCAAATGCCTCTCCTCTTCATCTGTTGGCGTCCGCAATCATCCAAAACTACCCAGCATAGTGAGGTTAAGATGCTGGATGGCACCCCGGCCGTCCTAACTCTGTGGATGACACTTTTTGTCCGCAAGCTAATTGCGAACATCCAAAACACAAAAACTCTCTACTTTCTTGTATCTTTTCACACTTTACTCTTACCTACATCATTTCTTCTTGAATACACATCATAAAATGGCAGGTGTATATGTGCAATGTGATACTCTCATAACTCTAACACTGCGATCACGACATGTACATGAGGAAAACGTAACGAAATCACTCACTGTCTTAACAATCCCAATGCCTTGGTAACATCCCAATAATCATCCAACTAAAAAATATTCGTGTGTTAAAAATACTATAAGCTGACAGTTAACTAACAGTAGAAATTGAAAATTACAGAGTATGCGACATAAACTCACACACTCATAATTGTGGTGTAGGGCCTCAATGGTTGAAACATCACTTGATCCTCACCTTTTGAAGATTTTACCTTTCACAAACAGTTGATCTCCCATCAACTTCTCACTCTCCATGGGTAGAAAGGATTTGGGCGACGACCCTCTGTCAAAATCATGGGGGAAAAAGGCGTCGTGTATCATATTAAATGACCCACGTTGTTTTTCCCCTTATCTGTTGCTAAATTGATGCGATTCGTATGGTCATGGGCATTAATCTCACAGCTGTACCATCTACCACCACACTTTGAATGTCAAGCCGCTTCCATAAGAGAAATTGAATCTTTAAGATGCAATTCAGATGGGCTCTCGTCGGTCTACATTATCTGCATGTATCATCCGAATGTGTCTAGGAGTTGAACAGATTCCATTCGGATGACTCTTTTTTGTGTCTGTAGGCTTCCACAGTCGTCCGAAGGTTCTCAAAGTTAAATAGAATGGTTGCGGATGAAACACCACCACATATAGTGAGGTTGTAATTCTGAATTGTGTCTCGAGTCATCCCAAAGCCTGAACAATATTCCAAGTGTGTTGTGGATGACACCTCTCGTCTGCAACGTCATCCGCAGGCATCCTAATGGTCTAAAACTTTGATTCCTTTGCCTGAATTTATTTCCACAACATTTATGCATCACAACATAATGCATAACATCACGTGATGTATTATCCTGATAACTATCCAACTTAAAAATATCAGGATGTTATAATAATTGGTCCCAAATGTTCAATGTTCTTGCCATTACAAACAAACCTTCTTCTCTTATTGTCCTTGCTAAGTTATAGGAGACATTACCTCCCACTTCTTCATGGAAAGACATGTTAGGTGGAATATAGTCTCCACTTAAAATGTTGCATGTGGTAGGTCATCAATTTGGTTATCTACATGTCTACAATTATTCTTATGTTTCTAGTCTAAAGGTTTGAAAATGCTCATTTCTACTAGGTGACCTAATTAATATTTTCATGAGACTAGTTTATGGAAACAAGTTGAAAAACCTAGAGGCATGCACTATTCTTGTATGGGATATTGTATGATATTTCATTTTCTAGCATTATGGATATTTCATTTTCTAGCATTATGTTCTTTGGACTGTGTGCTTAGGATATTTTGTTTCCTGCTTTCATTTTCAAATGGATGATGGATACCACATCACTAATGTTGGGCGCCATGTGGGAGAGGTCGAGTAAGTGCATGGAAAAGTTGGATTTTAAGTGGGAGAAGATGAGCATATGCTTTCCCAATAAATGCATGGATTGAAATCCATAGCTGAGCTGTCGATTAGATGATTGGCATCTCACACATGAACTCTAAAAAAATAGTTTTTCTCTAGCAGCTATTGTATGCTTTACCCTATTAATTTATATTAGTTTTCTTGAAATGATAACATTACCTATATGAGAGAAGAGAGATAGAATGTGAGGTAGAGAGAAAGGAGAGGAGTATTTTGTTCTCTTCCAGAGTGATGGTTAAGTGTAAGAAAGAGAGAGGAAGTTCTTACCTTGAGTTTACTTGAGGGTGCTATAACATTTTACTGCTGGGTGTGTGCTTCTATTATTGGAAATGAAGTGTCATGCTGATCCTAGAAAAAGGTAAGGAAAGGTGCATGTGTTTGGTGTGCGGAGGCCTACTTTATGGGATTATATTTTGTTGTATTTAGTTTAAATATATGGACATTTGATATGTGTTAGGTTAATAGATCCCTTTGATTGTGATATTAGAGATACTGGATTATTGGTTTTTCCTTTATATGTATAGTTTATTATTATAGAGGCATAGTCATAAAAGGGTCTGTTCTATTCTAGAATTGTTCTCCACGTTATTGTGTCCCTGTATTATGGAAGCCTCTTTTTATAACACTCCTTATGGCTTTAATAATGAAATTCATGTTGAATGTGCTCCCTAATTTTATAGCATTTATTTATAATTGAGATATAAAGTATTGATTGACATGCATTGTAATACCCTAAATTTTTATTGGACTCAAAATATTTTGTAAATGAATTAATTTAGTGGTATTAACAGAATTTCGTGAGTTGGAGTTAAGTAAAAATAGTCAAGAACTTATTTAGTCAAATTGAAGAAATATTCAGAATAAACCAAAAGTACGAATTAGGACCATTAATGTACAATAAGTATAATATACTACAATAATTAAATAATAGAAAAATACAATAAATAGTTTAAATAAAGAAAACAAATATAAAAGGAAATTACATAAATACAATAAATAAGGAAATCACTATAGTTAGAGAGAAAGTGAGGAAGTGTTGAGGAGAAGAAATGGTGAAGAAAGAGTGAATTTTGTGGGCATTTCAAAGTATTATAGTTTAGGACAAATTTATCACTTTGGTCATAAGTAGAGATTTTCAAAAATGGAAATTACGTGGTCAGTCTAGAAACTTTAGTAATGATTCTCGATCCTCCTCAAGTTATTTAGTTGTTAGTTACATTTTTAATTATATTAATGTTATCATATTATAGAAATATGGAATTGAATATATTAATGTCATTATCACCAAAGTAAGGAACGAATATTCTATCTAAGGAGACTTGTTCTAAGTGATCTGTCAATAATCGCTAGTCTTTCCTAGGAATATTCTGATTGTGATATCCATGATTAATGAAACAAACAAAACAATAGATATTGAATTTTAATTAGTAATTGTTATTGTGAAGGTGACAACATCAACAAAGGAGACTTTAACCAAGGAAAGAATATGAACATAGTTGACCAAAGGAGGTCCTACATCACAGGTTGGTTGTTATTTTATGTTGTTTGAAATATTATTGTGAGCGTTGGTTTTTTTAAAAAAAACTCAATAAAAGAATTGTTGTTAAAATGCATAACTAATAAATTACGCTTGTTATATTATGATGATATTCTGTGTGATCTATGATAAGATATTTACGCATCATCGTTAGGGCTTATAAAACTATTCACCTTCTATGAAATACCAAATACGTGTAAATAGGCATATCGAGATCAGAGAGATTTATGACTTTTCATTGGTGGTTACACCTAATGGAGTACTTACTCTCACATAGGCAACAGTAAGGTATGGTTGAGTCAAATGGAATCTAGGGTTTATCCATTTTTTGTACTAAATCCCCAATGTGTTTGAACTAACGTGATCGGTAATAGACATGGTGAGGACACTCCTAATGGATGTCGTTCCTTATCGGAGTGATGGTTTAGCCACATAACTACTAGAAGAATCAGATTCTCTGGCTTAATAGAAAAGATACGTTTCTTTCTGTAATTGCATCATATGACATGCATAGCATTCACGTTCTATTCTGATTCTTGTTGGACCTTAGGCTTATTGTTTTTTTCCTATGATGTGGGTAATGATGACTTTATTATATGAGCTAGTGACAAGATATTTTAGGATGATCCCTTGAGTTATTAGCCACATTCAACTTGATTTGGTTATGACTAAGATGGTGTCAAGTATTTTGGATGGAATACATGTTTGTAATATTGGGTTTTTAAACTATGTTTTATAACTACTTCCGCTTACATAAACTCTTATGTGTTTTCATGTTTGGAAATATATTTATAATCCACAATTAGGAAGATGCATAGCATAAGAGAGAAGCAAATTAAATGAAATAATTTACAATTGGAGGTTTGAGAGTTTAGTGAATGAGATGCCTGAAAGAACTTCTTGTTGATGTATCCCTTCCCATGTTGGGATTGAGTGACTAGTTCTTCCAAAGCTAACTCCTAGGATGTATCTATTATCCCTGTGGGATATATCTGCAATGTACTAGCTTAATGTTATGAGTTTGCAAGTAAAGAATAGATTGGGTGGATCCCATACAGACATAATAAGACATGAGTGTGCATCATGTTTCATTCTATTCCTTGTTGATTGTTAGGCTCAAGGTTTATCACATAATATAGCTACACACTTATTGACATAAATAGTAGTTAATGAAGGACATGACGATGAGATTGTGCTAGCTAAACGAAGTGGGAAAGATTGATGAAAAAGGGTATTGCTATCATTGAGAAAAAAAATGTATAGTTCTTATAGAAAAGAATATGTGATAAGTATTATTATCTTTTATTCTTTTTGAAAGAAAAAGGTTTAAAAGAAAAAGAAATGGGTTCTTAAAATTGCTATAAGAGCACTCAAATTTTAAAATCAGTTATGCAACTTATTTACCAATACAATTCTCAACATGGAAATTCTTCATCAACTATAAGTGTTGTTTTGTCTTAAACTTTAATTGTGGGATGAAGAGATCATTAGAGCGGGAGCTATCAGTGCAGAAAAACATTCAGATGAAACTAGAGATCATCCAACGCGAGAGGTACAGAAAACATCATTTGGGTCTTGTTTGGCTGGATCCGAAAGGTGTGTCAATTGCAGGGAGATTTGGCATATTGCAAAGTTTTGCCCAAAAGTCAGTCACAACAGAAAGGGAAAAGCACTTATGGAAGGATCCTTCCTTTATTACGAACTCTTTTCCTTATTTAGATTGGTAGTATGTATTGAATAAAAAACAATAGCTATAAATTTTAGAGAATGCGATTTTGTATTTTGATATCATCTATGGAATTTATTTTGATATCCTTATTTTGTATGGTTGCCCTTGAAAATTTATTTTGCGGTTAATTGTAGTGAATGAAGCAAGAAAAGTTATAATTAGGGACTATCATGCTCCTTGCTTTGGTTCTTCCCAACAAATGATCATATGGTGATTGGATTATACTCTATTTTGATTTTCTTGAATAGCCAATCATGGAAGTTCCATGTTTTGTTGCTTCAAGTTCGATCCACATCCATTTTAATGCATTTATGACCATTGTGAAAAATAACATTAGATTCAGCGAAGTTACAACCCCTGTAGTAATCATTACGAAAGTTAAATAATTTGTTTGCATTTTATTTCTTACCTTGTAAATGATTTTAACAATATAGTACGATAGTGCTTTTTTATTGGAAGGAAGTACCAGATTTATTAGTTATTCAAGGATGATAATTGGGTTAAATAGGGGTACATAAAATGATTAATTACTTGTTCAAGGATGATAACTGAGTTAACTAAGGGTACATAAAATGTTAGGTGTTGGAGAAAGAGTAAACAGATTGTTAGTGTAGAATTATAAAGTACAGAGTTTACTTGGAAAGAAACTGCAAGACCGAGAAGTCAAAGGCATACTCGACTGCTACCCTTCAATATTAAAACCTAAAAACATATTATAGGTAGAGCATTCTACAAACGCAAGGATAAATTAAGACAAACAAATTTAAATGAATTCAGACGATCGTCTAGATCATTCTCTAGTTACCCAATTATCATCGCCTAAGGAATTTTATTCCAAGCAGAGTCCTTGAGGCTGTAAGATTCGCGGAGTGACTCGCTGGTGATTTGGAAGGCAAGAAAAAACTCTGCTCTGACTGTAGATATCCAATTTAAGCTTTAATTCCCATTTTCCAATTGGAGTTCACAACATCCCAATTTTGAGCTCAAGATTGCGACCCCAATGTGAGTTTGAATTTCGATCACCGGCTGTATTAGAATTGATGATGTGAATTCATAAAGAAGCTAATGTGGATGTTGACATGGGGAATAGATTTTACAGTTTTTAGCTTCTTCCCAACTTATGTATTTCTTTAACTGTTGAAAACTGGTATATTTAGCAGTATAAATAGTCGTAAACTCTTCTTTCAGTTTAATGAAAAGTTTCTTTATTTATTTAAGTTTTCTTAAACTATGGTCTGTAATATGGTATCAGAGCATTACTCTGTCAATCTTTCTTCTCATTTTTTCAACTCTTAACTTTTGTTATTCTCGATGGGGTGGTATCCAGCTAATTGTACTTTTTCAATTTTTTATTCGTCTTGTCTTGTCACTTTAATTTCTTTGTCTTCTTCGGATGAGTAAATGGAAGGCAGCTTTGAATGTTGGCAGTTAAGCTCATATTTTCCCAAATTTTTCTAGTTCCTTCGTCGATAACCCTAGTCATCCATATTTCTTACATCATGCATATTATTCAGGATTGGTGCTGGTTAGACATCTAATGAATGGAGCAAATTATCATACCTTGAAGCGAGAGATGGTTATGGCACTTAGTGCTAAGAATGAACTTTAGTTTGTTGATGGATCAATTGAGCATCCAGGTCCATCTGATGGTTGGTTCAACAGCTGGAATTAATGTAATAGCATGTGATGTGATCCAAGAAAGCTACAAATGTCAAGATCAAATAGGAGGCATTGGTGATCTAAAAACTAAAGCAAGGAAAAATGGACTACAAGTCAATTTTATTATTATTCAAGCCTCAAAGAATATTATGGAATCATTTGAGGTCAAGCATAGGTGGAAGTTCAAGAGCAATGAAAAGGAAATAGAATGTCTTTCCAAAACCATATATTTTCTAACATTCGACACGATTTTGATTTTTTGTCATTGAACACGACATCCATACAAAATACATCCTTCATCAAAATTGTAGCTGACAGCCTAAGCTTTTTGTAATGGGTTGGATCATTAAATTCAAAGTTCATTTACAATGTTTAAAGCCCATGGAACAGAGACTAAAGATTATGGAAAGTCCAAGTGTCTAAACTTGGAGACCAAGGAAACCCCTATATGGAAACCATTCAGGTGGCCAAGTACCAATATGGACTAGTTTCCAAATACATATAGACTTGGAGAAGAAGAAAGAAAGGTATTCATTAAAGAAGCAATGGTGGAAGAATGTGCAATGGGTCAACTAGAAAGAAGGACAAAGAATAAGGAAATTTTGGGACTGGATTTTCTGCGCACAAATATGCTTATGGAAATTTAGGGATGCTCCTCACTTCAAATGGCTACATAATCTGCATACCAAATAAAGAAGACATCTTACGCTTTCCATAGAGACCAAGATCGCAATATTTGGAGATGATGTAGGCATTCAAAAGGGTTTTCGAAAACTGTTCAACTTCCAGCACAGCTACTATGTGCAGGACCCATCTCTAAATCCCAAATTTAACCTCCATTTTAATCTTTTACGTATGGAAGCTAACCCTAGCTGCACCTAGGGTTTCCTAATTGTTATTTGTATTAAATTTAATTCATTTTAATAGTTTATAAAAGCATATGTAAGGTGCCTCATTAGAGGATGAAATTTTGAAATAAAAAACATGTGTGTTTGTGAGGTTTTCCTCTCTTTTTCTTCTTTACGAAGAACTTTGTCTCTTCAAGCCTCAATCTTGAAAGATCAAAACTTTGATAACTCTGGTTCTAGTCGACAGGTTTGGCTAGGGTCAAGTTCCTTTTCTACACTTTATTGATTCGATCGACGATCTGTTGTTTTAATTCCACAATTGTTGTTGGGTCTAAGGTTCCTAATATCCCAAGTTTGCATCAGTAGGAACCTTAGACCCAACAACAAACGCAGAATTAAAACAAAGGATCGTCGATCGAATGAAGAAAGTGTAGAAAAGGAACTTGACCCTAGCAAAACCTGTCAACTAGAACCATAGTTATCAAAGTCTTGATCTTTCAAGATTGAGGCTTGAAGAGACCAAGTTCTTTGCAAAGAAGAAAAAGAGAGGAAAACTTCACAAACACACAAGTTTTTTATTTCAAAATTCCATCCTCTAATGAGGAACCTTACATAAGCTTTTATAGATGATTAAAACGAATTAAATTTAATAGAAATAACAATTAGGAAACCCTAGGTGCAGCTAGGATTAGCTTCCATTCGTAAAAGATTAAAATAGAGGTTAAATTTAGGGTTTAGAGATTGGTCCCGCACATAGTAGCCTTGCGAGAAATTGAGCAGTTTTTGAAAACCATTTTGAATACCCACATCATCTTAAAATCTTGTGATCTTGGTCTCTATAGAAAGCTTAAGATGTCTTCTTTATTTGGTATGAAGATCACGTAGCCATTGGAAGTGAGGAGTATTCCTAAATTTCCATAACCATATTTGTGCGCAGAAAATCCAGTCCCAAAATTTCCTTATTCTTTGTCCATCTTTCTAGTTGACCCATTGCACATTCTTCCACCATTGCTTCTTTAATTAATACATTTCTTTCTTCCCGCTACAATTTGTATGAAGGCAAAATCGTGTCGAATGTTAGAAAGTATACGGTTTTGGAAAGTCATTCTATTTCCTTTTCATTGCTCTTGAACTTCAACTATGCTTGACCTTGAATGATTCCATAATATTCTTTGAGGCTTGAATATAATAAAATTGACTTGTAGTCCATCATTTGTCCTTGCTTTAGTTATTAGATCACCAATGCCTCCTATTTGATCTTGACATTTGTAGTTTTCCCGAATCTCATCAGCATGTTGACTTCCTGGATCATTAATTATGTTTTCAAAGAAATAGCAGACAACTTCTTTCTTTGAGTTCTTCCATGGCTGTTTGGAGAGATCTTCATGACAGGTTTAATCAAGCTAATGCACCTAGAATTTTTCAACTTCATACTTCTTTAATTTCGTTGAATCAAGGGACCATGGATGTTAATTCATATTGTACTAAATTCAAAACCTTATTGGACTAACTTTAGGAGTTTAGGCCTGTTCCTTCTTTTTCATGTGGAGGTGCTAGGTTGTTAATTGAGCATCAACATCATGAACTTATTATGCAATTTTTGATGGGTTTAAGTGATACATTTTCTCAAGTTCATCGTCAAATTTTGATGATAGATCCTTTGCCTTCTTTGAGTAAAGTGTTCTCTTTCATTATTCAAGAAGAGAGACAATGGTTAGTTGCTAATCCATTGGTTGATACAACTGATAAAATGGTTTTTTTGTCCTCTAAATCACAAGACTTTCAAGGAAGGTGAGATAAACATGTATGTTCTCATTGTAAACTGCATGGACATACTATAGACAAATGTTATAAGCTTCATGGTTTTCCACATGGTTACTAATTCAGAGAGAAAAATAATTCTAAACCATCATCTGGTACTAATGATGTTACTTTTGAGAAGGTTCATAATGATGTTTCACATAATAAGGTCACTACTCCTTCTCTAGCTTTGGATCAGTGTCAATAGCTTATTGCTTTTCTTAGTACTTGGCTGCAGAATAGCTCGGTCCAGCCTTCTTCATGTTCAGGTGAGATTTCAATTTGTAATTCTTTGGTTTCAAATTTTACAAGTACTTCTTTTATTCTTAATTCTTTTCATGATTCTATTGAGATAAATATGTTGCACTAGGTATTAGACACAAGGGGAACTCATCATGTTTCTTATGATATTTCTTGTTTTGCTACTTCTTCTTTGGTTGATGATCATTTTGTTACTTTGCCTGATACTTCTATAGTTTTTATTGAACGTATAGGCACTGTTAAACTCAATGATGATATCATTCTTAAAGATGTTCTTTATATTCCATCTTTTCATTTTAATTTGCTGTCTGTTAGTGCTTTAGCTTCTGGACTAAATTTTTTTGTCACATTTCATGTTAATTCTTGTTTGATTCAGGACAAATCTTCTCTTCGAACGATTAGGATAGGTAGTAGAATTAGAAATTTATATGTTATGCACCGCAATGTGTGTGTCTTTGCTGTTTCCGTTTTAAAAAGGGTGTGTAATGTCACTTTGGTAGATTCTTTTCTTTGGCATTGTAGACTTGGTCACCCATCGAATGTAGTTCAAGTACTTAAAGATTCTTTACACTTGTCTACTGTTAAGGATGCTTTTTGTACTGTTTGCCCTTTAGCTAGGCAAAAACATTTACCAATTGTTTCTCATAATAATCATTCTGCTACTTCCATTCAACTTATTCATTGTGATGTTTAGGGTCTTTTTCATGTTTCTACTCGGGATGATTGTCTTTTTTTTTGTTATTGTTGATGATCATAGTAGAGCAACTTGGGCCAATCTTCTCAAGCATAAATCCGAGGTGATTACTATCATTCCTCAATTTGTTTTGATGGTTGAAAATCAGTATAATTTGTCCATTAAAGCTATTCATACTGATAATGCTTTAGAATTCTCAATTAGTTATTTTCACAAATCCAAAGGCATTATTAATTATTGTTCTAGTGTTGAGACACCACAACAAATCTTATTGGTTGAAAGAAAACATCAACATAGTCTTAATGTTGCTCGTTTTCATATTTTTCAATCACATGTTCCTTTGAAATTCTGGGGTAAATGCATTCTTACTACTTTTTATCTTATTAATAGGATACCTTCTAAATTTTGTTGAATAAATCTTCTTTTGAGATTTTAAACTCTAAAGCTCCTTCTTATGATCATCTCAAGGTATTTGGGTGTTTATGTTTTGTTTCTACTTTGCGCACTAACATAAATAAATTTAGTCTTCGTGCTGCTACTTGTGTGTTTCTTGATTATCCTGCCAATTATAAAGGGTATAAAGTATTAAACTTAAAGTCTAATAAAATTCTTGTTTCTAGACATGTTATTTGTCATGGAAACATTTTACCTTTCAAATTTCATTTCAATAAACATTCTGATCTTTTAAGTTTTTCTTTTCCTTCGCATTTTTAAGTTTCTAATTCTTCATTTCCGTTTTTTTTTCTAATGATTGTTATAATGTTGTTTCTTCTTCTAAATGAAGTTCCAAACCTCATTCTTATCTGAATGATTATCATTATTTTTTAGCTAATTCTGATACTGCTTGTGATCATTCTTTTCTTACATATCCTCTATCATCTGTTCTTTCTTATCATAAATTGTCTCCTAGTTTTAAACATCTTTCTTTGGCTATTTCGTCTAGTTTGTAACCAAAGTTTTACTACCAAGCTGAAAAATCTTCTAAATGGCGAGAAGCTATGAAAGATGAACTTACTACATTGAAAGAAAACCATACTTGGACCCTGGTTGATCTACCTCCTTGCAAACAACCCATTGGATGTAAGTGGGTAATACGAAATCAAATATCATGCCAATGGAACTATTGAAAGATGTAAAGCTCTGTTATTTGCAAAAGGATATACTTAACAAGAAGGTATAGATTATTTGGATACTTTTTCTCCTGCTTCTAAGTTTGTCACTGTCAATTTTTTTATTATCTCTAGCTGTTGTTTATGGTTGGCGTTTGGTACAGTTAGATGTCAATAATGCATTCTTACATGGCGACTGGTATGAAGATGTTTACATGCAATTACCATAGGGTTATGTGGTTTCGGGATTTTCTTATCAGGGGGAGAGATCTTTGGTTTGTAAACTCAATTAATCTCTTTATGGTTTAAAATAGGCTTCTAGGTAATGGTTTTCCAAGTTCTAGGCTGCTATTGTTGTTCTTGGTTTTCAACAGTCTTCTACTGATCATTCTCTTTTTATTCAGTGTTCTTCTGACAGGTTCACTCGTATTCTCATTTATGTTGATGATGTGATTATTGCTGGGAATTCATCATCTCATATTGATGCTATTAAATGGATGCTTGATGCCAAGTTCAAGTTAAAAGATTTGGGAGATCTCCATTTGTTTCTTGGATTGGAAGTGGCTAGGAGTTCTAAAGGTATTACTTTTAATCAACTTCATTACACTTTGGAATTATTGAATGACACTGGTTTTTTAGGTAGCAAATTTGTTTCTACTCCAATGGAACCCAATTTAAATTTTCTTGAGAATGATGTTTATTGGAGGATCCAAGTGTTTGCAGTCATTTGATTGGCAAACTTATCTATCTTACATTTACTAGACCCGACATTTCTTTTGTTGTTGGTCTTCTAAGTTAATTTTTAGCTTCTCCTACACAGCTTCACTTACAAGTTGCTTATCGGGTTCTTTGTTATCTGAAAGGTACTCTTGGTCAGGGTATCTTTTATTCTGCTACTTCTGATTTGCATTTAAAAGCATTTTTTCATTTAGATTGGGCTTCTTGTACTTCTTCTCAGAAATATGTTATTGGATTTTGCATATTTCTTTATGATTCTTTGATATCTTAGAAGTCTAAAAAGTAGCAAATAGTTTTTAGATCCACTACAAAAGCTGAATACCATGCTATGGCTCAAACCACTTGTGAGATTATTTGGATTCAATCTTTGCAAAAGGATTTTGCTATTTCTTTGTCTAAACCAGCGGTGATGTATTGTGATAATCAGGCTGCTCTTCATATTGTAGCTAATTCAGTTTTTCACGAGCGTACAAAGCATATTGAAATTGATTGCCATATTGTCAATTGCAACTTGGTAATATAAAAGTTTTATATGTTTTTTTCGCAATTCATTTGGCGGATAATTTCACTGAGTCTTTGCATCTCAGTTCTTTTCATTCCATTACTCGCAATATGGGATTGTTAAATATATACTCTCCATCTTGAGGGGGAGTATTAGCATAGATGACGTGGATTAATAAAGAAGCTGATGTGGATGCTGACATGGAAGAATAGATTTTACAGTTTCTAGCTTCTTCTCAACTAATGTATTTCTTTAACTATTCAAAACTACTATACTTAGGAGTATAAATAGTTGTAAACTCTTCTTTCATTTTAATGAGAAGTTTCTTCATTCAGTTAAGTTTTCTTCAATATGGTATATTTTTGGGGAAATATATACTGTTGATATTGATTTTGACCATTGCATTCACAGTATTGTAGATAGAATTGGTTGTCAACTGCTATTCATTTGGGTTGTCATTAATTGAGGACTACTTTTCAGTTTTGGGTAATTGTGGATAAGAAATTATTGTCACTTTTCACCTAAGAAATTGCAATGATGGCAGACTCCAAGACTCTATGGAACTCACTTTTGAAGTTATCTCATTCCATTTTCGAATGAGAATAACTTCAAAAGTTGAAAGACTTAAAAGCTGAAATTTATAGAGGATCATGCCAACATTCTAGAGAGCAACCTATAAAAAATTTAGATTTAAACACACCCTACACACTACGATATGATTTGATGAAAATACCCCTTGGGTTAGGGTTTTCTGTGTTCTTTCTGGCTATCTGAAATTACTCAACTAATTCTAGACTTTCATACATCAAATCAAGATCAAAATATAACAATAGCAAAATTATGACCTTAAAAAAAGAGCTTCATCCAATTAGTATAACAAAGGGAAAAATGCATTCACAAAAGAAAGCAGAATTTTTCCATAAAAAAAAAAAAACAGATTCTCGGCAAAGATTTTCTCTCCTGCAAATCAACGATTTCACAACTAAAATCTCAAGAAAATATCTCCAAATCCAAAATAACACTAAATACAATCTAAGAGCTCCAAGAAAATGGAGATTCTTCTCAATAGATGGACTGGAAAGGGATTACAAACAAATGGAGTATGCCAATCCTCCAACAAGAGAGGGGTGACTTATTTAGCAAACCCAAGGATGTAACGATCCAGATTTTTGTAAATCATTAAAGTAGCATAAAACTTTGACCTTTCTTTTTCTTACAAAATCATAGTGTGTCTACCAGATCACTACTGACGTTATCCTTAAACCTCGTTATCAAAAACACTTTGACGAAATGTGCGGAAGCATATATACTAAAATAAAGTCATCTATTTAAAATCTTACGGAAACATTATAAAATACACCTTCTATATCATAGCAGAAATAAAAGAAATCTTTCAAAAGAAATCAAACACTACAATCTATAATAAAACTGGCCAATTTATTTAATTGATTCACATCCATCTACTCTTAATTTTCTTTGCCTTGCTAGCCCGAATCCGTGTATCTGAAATTATTCATCTCGTTTATCAGCTACTTTTTATCCGTTTACTATCAGTTCATCGTTGTACCAACATCACAAGTAAGGACATGAGCTTTCACCCAGTAAGGAGACAGGGAAACAATTATGCATATCTCTCTTGAGTTCTTCTTTGAATGGTGGCTTGAGTTGGAATTCTGTCCCTCTTCCGGCGTATCTCACCTTTGAGGTTCATCCTCTTCCACTGTATCCCGCCTTCAAAGTTTCTTCCCTTTTGGCCTATCCTACCAAAGGAATTCATTGGTTATGACGTATCCCGCTCATCTCGAACATTCTTTTCTTAGCATTCGTCCCCTTTTTGGCACATCCCACCTTCAAGGGTCCTTTTTTCTGGTGTATCACGCCTTTAGCGTTGCTTCCCTTCAAACATATCCCGCCGGAGGGATCGTTCAGTGATTGCATATCCCGCTCATCTCGGACATTCTTTTCTTAATGTTTTTCCTCACTCATGCATGTGGGTACCATTCCTTAGGGTAAGCCCTATTTGGTTTCTATTATCATGAAACTTAACACATAATATTTACTTTTTATCACAATAATTGAATGCATATATGAAAATAAGGAATATTATGATATTGAATTTTAACAATGACTAAGACAATATAACATTAAAGTAACATACGACAACTAAGCCTGCTCATTAAACTAAGCTAGAAACATGCTGAATGAAACTACATAATTGAAAGATTACTATCCAAAACAAAGAAATAACATTTAAAGAAAATAGGGAAAACCCCAAATAACATTCATACATCTTAACTCCTTAAACCTTTTTCCTTACTTTGTTTAGCTAACTAAACTGTTTTCCTTCACTTTTTAAGTTAACTTATTCATTTGCTCTGTTAACTATTCATCTCATTGTAGGTCACATCTCATTCATGCTCATCACACATTCTCATTTTCACTTCATCATTCTCTATCTTTCCACAACTACACCAAGACTCATTCGTCAACTAATAGTATCTACATTACTATTCAACAGTATTTTCGTTCAACAAAATCATATTCTAAATCAATCTTGGCAACAGAAAACTTACTGACAACAATAATGCTCACATCCCTAATTTAACCAACAAGAACCTAATTTCTAAACATGCTCTTTTGATCGAAACAATACAACAATAAAACTATATCAAGTTATAAACCTACACATATCTTTATAGCAACTAAATGAACATGGATTCTATAAAAACCAAAAGATAAATACCTAGCATGCTTCTAACTCAAGTACGCAAGAGAATAATCATACCTTTAATGACTATAACATTATCTATAACACACTTCTCATATGACAATGTAATAAGCTTAGCTATTTATTCCATTCACATTCCAGTCATGATTCTTACTGCCATTCCCTTTTCCCTTTGAAGTGTCTGGACCCTTTTTCTCTTGTTTCGAATTTCTTTCTTTTCTCCTTAAGTCTTTTATCAATTACCGTAAGCTAACATCATGGAGAATTAACAAAAAAATCTAGGAACTATGCAAAGGAAATATGAGAACATATTTCTTCTTTTCATGCATTTGAACATTCTTCACCATTAAGCCTTAATCTTCATCATTTCTTCATTAAATCTTATATTCATCCAACTAAAAATTAGGAAAAAAAACAAAGTTTAATAACAACAACCATCGGTGAACAGTCAACTAAGGAATACAATGAAAACTACACAACCATTTTATATCATTTTCAGACATAGCTTCGCAAAATTATTTACTTACTTATGCTTCCATTATAATCATCAATCCAAGTAATTACTTATTACCAAACATTGTAACACAATTTAAAACATATGCATGTCTCTTATTTGTTAGCTAATGTCTATCACTTTTACGCAATAACCTTCACTTCTTCATCACATCTTATTCCAACTGAACATTATTATCACATAATGGGTAACAAAACAAACCTTCACCACAAAAAGGAAACATCACATATTCAATACTAGCAAACAATTCTACAAATGTTAACACAAAATTTAACTAACATACTTATTCTAACTATACAACAACATCCTTAATTTCAATCGAAATCTTCTCATGGATTTATTGTCTCTCCTCCTTCATTGTTACTTGTCTAGAACTTCTTTTCTATAATTATCAACATCTTATCGTAACAAGCAAAAAAGCTATTAAAGAGGAAAGAATAACACAGAAATACTTGGGTGTAGGGCACAAGACAAAGACAACCCATACCTTAATGATTTGAAGAACTAAGCAGGGCCAGCTGCACCCTAAGCCTCCCACATGTGGCTCCCTCTCCATCAACTCATCCTCTCACCAAATCTAGTTTACACACAACCTAATTTTGGAATAAATGAGAGAATGAGAGAAAGGAAAGGTGACTTATACCTAAAGGAGGAGACAATGATGAGTGGATGCTTGGAAAGTTGGCCATAAATGGTTAATTCCTCGTCAAAAGGCAGCACCAGCTCTAGTGGACGTCATTTTCATTCTGATTTTTAACCTAATTTATCGCTAAACTGGTGTGCTTAGGATGAATGTGGACGTTGTCCTATCATCTACATGCATCTTCGTCCCATTTATGTACTGTCTGTACAAGAGTTTCATACGCCATTCGGAATCCACGTTGTCCCAATATAGCATCCGCTTGAGTTCAAACAATTTGACAGATTCATTTGGATGCCTCTCATTTGCGTTTGCATCGTGCCCAAATGTTCGAAGGTTCTAAGACTCAAAACAAATTTATTGCGGATGCCATATCCTTTGTCCACAGCATTTGCATACATCGTCCCAAAGTGTCTAGGGGATAGGACAGATTCATTCATATCACTCGTTTTGGCATTTGCATGCGTCCTAAACTCTCTAGACTTGTACAAATTCCTCGCAGACGCATCCTGCCTTGTTCGCACCATCTGCACCCTCTATATCCAGCTTCCGCAACCTCACTACAGGTTGATTTTAGGACACTGAATCGCGTCCTCAACCATCCCCAAGATTTGGGAAACACAAAAAAGCTCTTGCAACCAACAAAATGCGTCTACAATGTCGTCCTAATTTGTCTGCTACTCCAAAGTCTCCACTTTTTTCAATCTTTTTGTACTCAACACAATCTCACAACGTTTCCCCCATAAATACGCATCACAAAATGATATGTGTAGATACAAAATGCAATACCTTCATAATTCCAACACTTCGATCACATTACGTATCCGGGATCAAATGTTTCAAAATTGTTCATTGATTTAGCCCTCGTAACATCATTGGTAATATTCCGATAATTATCCATTAAAAATAATATCGGGATGTTACGTACTACCCCCCCCCCCCCCCCCCCTTAAAATAAATTTCTTCCTTAAAATTTGCCTCACAATACTCTCGTTAACAACACTATGCACTAAATCTCTTTGTAGCCACCCATTAGATGACCTAATTCCCTCTAATAGTTCTAATTATTCCCTCTTATTGATCAACTAAGCCAGTCCTTACCTAAAAATGTATTCTTTTTGATCAAAAGTCAACAAAAACTCTTGTAATTACTCACCACACATCCTCTCCACAACTCTGATTACATCACTTTAGATGAAGGAAGGCCATAATCAAATCCATTCATCAATATCAACAGCAAAACAACGACTCTTTTATGTCCAAACGTCGCTCTAAGCCAATAAATACTCCGTAGTTGTCACCCAACTCCGAAATCCACAAAATTTTTCCCTTTAATTTTGATTTTCCACAATAAAGTTATCCACCAACTACATATGAATTCAACACCGACTAGACGTTGAACTCACATGTCCCATACAATTCTACCTCTTATGACCCTTACACTTTGCCACTTGAGTCTAAACACATACGACCTTCTATCTCACTTTATGACTTTAGCATACTCGAATGCAGTTCCCATTGTCCATTTTGTCCATTCAAGCTTATTAGAATCACAAACTACACCACTCCATGGATGAGTCAGACTCGTTCTGTCTTGCTTCTCTTTTTGTATCTATACTTGTTTCCGATTGAGGCTAGATTTTTTTCCCGTATCCATTCATATTTCCATCTCCGTTCCCGTTTCTGTATCCGTTTCCATATTCATCCCCAGAAATCACTAGGAAAATTTCATTTCTATTTCTATTCCAATTTCTACCCCATCTTTGTTTCTGTAGTTGTTCCAAGAGAAGCTCAACTAATTGAATCCGCTCTTGCCTTACATTTGTTCAGTCATGATCCTGGCTATTATGAATGAGGCCAAATCGAAATAAGAAATACAATCCAAGTTCGACATAAGTTCCACCATCCATAAAACATACTCCAATACGCAAGTTTGACACTCAATCCAATCATTCTGATGACAATGGAGCAACTTTGTTGGAAACCAACGTCAAATACAAGTTGTCCATACCACCGAACTAGGCCATGAATCTCACATTCTTATTGGAAATCTAATGTAGCGCACTCTTATTTCACCCTTCATGGTTAATTTCTTCCAATCTTACTAAGTTCTTCTTCTAATTCCATTTTAAAAATCCCTACCATAAGTTTTCTAAGTCCTTCATCAAGGGGATCAAGAAAATCAACTAGTTCATTAATGGACTCCTACTTCTCTATTTTAGGTGTAGTTTAGTTATTCTTCCCTTGACCAATCAAATGTGTGTAACCTATGTGTTCACAATTGACTATCTAGTTGGTCACCTAGTTGGTTTTTTACCATTCGTAACCTATTCTCATCTCTATAGGGAAACAACCCTACCCTATGTAGGAATCAACTTATCTTATCCAATAGGTTTCTCTTCAAACTTTCTTCAATAAAGTCCATCTAAATTCTTCTTCTTAGTAATTACTACTTCCTTTTGGTTCCAAGTGTTTTCTTCTGCCGCAACTAATCTAGGTGATTTGGTCTTCTGTGTCATTTCCTTGGTGGTTTCGGTCAACTATCTTATTAATCTACCCATACTTGAGATTTTCTTCTCACTTAGTTTTCTAAATTTTAGGCAGAGTCTCCTCTGTTTTGCACTCCCCCAAAGCTAAATTCCTATAGAAAACCTCAACAGTGCCAGAATATTCACATCTCTCAATCCAAGATTGAGAAATCCAAGCCCAAAATATATCTTCCAACAACATCGAATACTCATAGATCTACAATTCTAATAAAAGAAAACACTTATCATCATGTACACTTTGTCCGCTAGTCTACTATTCCATTACTCTCTACAAGTTATCTTCTAGCAATTTATCTATCAACTAGAAATTATTAGAAAGCAAACTTACAGCAATAATGAATTTCCCATGTCGAGGCTAGTGTTGGAAGGCAAGCAGTCTTTACTTACTTAGATTAATTGTTTACTTAACCTTTCAAAATTTACCAGTGCTCATTTTTAAAATGCAAAAAACAAAACACATGAATTAGGGATTGGGTTTTAAAAAAAAAAACAATCAGAGCAGCTAACTAAAGAAAATCAGTTTTAAATCCTCATGCTTGGATACCAATGTAAAGACCAAGATTTTTGTAAATCGTTAAAATACCCTAAAGATTTGACCTGTCTTTCCCTTACGAAATCAGAGTACGTCTATCAGATCGCTACTAACGTTATCCATTAACCTCATGATTAAAAATACGTTGATGAAATGTGTGGAAGTGTAAATACTAAAATAATATCATCTATTTAAAATCACACAGAAGCGTTATAAAACACAACCTTGTAAATCATAGCAGAAATGAAAGAAATCTTTCAAAAAAAATCAAACACTACAATCTAGTTATAAAACTTTCCAATTTATTTCGTTGATTCATATCTGATTACTTGTCTTTGTCTTTGTTTTGCATGCCTGAATCCTGTGTATGTGAAATCATCCATCTCGTTTCTCATCTACTTTTTATCTGTTTATTATATGTTCATCGTTGTGCCTAAACCACAAGTAAGGACATAAGCTTTCGCCCAGTAAGGAGATGGGGAAAAATTTATGCATATCGCTCTTTTTTTCTTTTTAGAATGAAGGCCACCCAAACCAACTCTTTCATTACGTTCTTTCTTCGTTCTTTCTTTACTTGTTTCTCGAGTTGGAATTTGGTCCTTTTTTTTTACGTAGATCACCTTTGAGGTTCCTCCTCTTCCGGTGTAACCCGCCTTCATAGTTTCTTCCCTTCTAGCATATCCAATCAAAGGGATTCTTCGGTGATGACGTATCCCGCTCATCACAAATATTCTTTTCTTAGCATTCATCCTTTTTTTCGCATATCCCACCTTCAAAGGTCCTCTCTTTCTGGCATATCCCACCTTCAAAGTTGATTCCCATCTGATGTATCCCGCCAGAGAGATTGTTCGGTGATGACGTATCTCGCTCATCCCAGACATTCTTTTCTTAGTGTTTTTCCTCACTAATGCATGTGGGTACTCTTCAATTATAATATTGAATTTTAACATTGGCTAATACAATATAACAATGAAGTAAAGTACAAAAACTAAGCAATCTCATTAAACTAAGCTGGAAACATGCTGAATGAATCTATATAACTGAAACATTCCTATCCCAAACCAAGAAATAACATTTAAAGATAATAGGGATAATTCGAAATAATATTCATACATCCTACTTTGTTTGCTCAGTTAACCTTTCATCTCATTGTAGGTCATATCTCATTCTTGCTCATCACAAATTCTCATTTTCACTTCATCATTCTCTATCTTTCAACAACTACGTCAAGACTCATTCGTCAAGTAATAGTATCTACATTTACTATTCAACAGTTTTTCATTTCACCAAATCATATTCTAAATCAATCTTGACAAAAGAAAACTTACTTACAAGAATCATGCTCACATCCAGAATTTAACCAACAAGAAGCTAACTTCTAAACATGCTCTTTTGATGGACAATATACAACAGTAAAGCCATATCAAATTATAATCCTACACATACCTTTGTAGCAACCAAATTAACAAGGAATCTATAAACACGAATCTATAAATACATGGCGTGCTTCAAACTCAAGTGCACAAGAGAATTATCAAACTTTTAATGACTATACCAAAATCTATAACACACTTGTCATTTGTCAATGTAATAAGCTTAGCCATTTATTCCATTCACATTTAAGTCATGACTCTTACTACCATTCACATTTCCCTTTGAAGTGTGTGGGCCCTTTTCTCTTGTTTCTAATTTCTTTCATTTCTCTTTAAGCCTTTAATCAATTACAGTAAGCTAACATCATAGAGAATTAATAGGGAAATCTTGGAACTATGCAAAGGAAATATTAGAACATATTTCTTCTTTTCATGCATTTGAACATTCTTCACCCTTAAGCCTTAATCTTAATCATTTCTTCATTACAACTTACATTCATCCAACTAAACAATAGACCAAAAAACAAAGTTTAATAATAACAACTATTGATGCACAGTCAACTATGGAATACTTACTTATGCTTCTGTTTCAATCATCAACCCAGTAATTTCTTTTTACTAAACATTGTAAGACAATTTAAAACATAGGCATGTATCTCATTTGTTAGCTAATGCCTATCACTTCTACGCATTAACCTTCACTTCTTCATCACATCTTATTCCAAAAGAACATTATAACCACATAACGGGTAACAAAACAAAGCTTAACTATAAAAAGGAAATATCACATATTCAATATTTGCAAACAATTCTACAAACATTAACAAAAAATTTAACTAACTACAATACATCTTCTAACTATACAAAAACATCATTAGTTTCAATCCAAATCTCTTAAACTTTTATTCATTATTTTAATCCATTTAAGAAATCTTCTCATGGGATTCATTGTCTCTTTTCTATAACTTCTTTTTCATAATTATCAGCATCTAATCTCAATTATCACAAAGGCTATTAAAGAGGAAAGAATCAAGCACACATATACTTGGGTGTAAGGCACAAGGCGAAGACAACCCATTCCTTACAGATTTGAAGAACTAAGCAGGGCCAGCTGCACCCAAAGCCTCCAACATGTATCTCCCTCTCCATCAACTCATCCTCTCACCAAATCTAGTTTACACACAACATAATTTCTGAATAAATATGGGAAGGAGAGAAAGTCTAGGTGACTTATACCTAAAGGAAGAGACAAGTATGAGTGGAAGTAGGAAAAGTCGACCATAAATGGTAGATTCTTCTTTAAAAGGTAGCACTAAATCTAGTGGACGTCATTTTTTTACCTAATTTATCGCTAAACAATTATGATTCGAATGAATGCAGATGTCATTTTATCTTCCGCATGCGTTGGCAAGACCATAACTCATAGGCTGGCAATGAGAAATGGCATCTTTGTCCCATTTCCTTACCATCTATACAAGAGTTTCGGACACCATTCGGCTTCTGCGTTGTCCGAATACAGCATCCGCATGAGTTAAAACAATTTGAAAGATTCATTTGGATGCCTCTCATTCACGTCGACATTGCCCTTAAGCGTCTAATGGTTCTTAGACTCAATACAAATTTGTTGTGGATACCATATCCTTTGTCTACAGTGTCCGCATACATCGTATGAAAGTGTCCCGAGGATAGGACAAATTCATTTGAACGACTTGTTTTGGCGTCTGCATGCATCCTAAACTCTCTAGGCTTATACAGATTCCTCATGGACGCATCCTCCATCATCCGCAGCCTCTATAGGCAGCGTCTGTAACCTCCCTACACATTATCTTTAGAACGCTGGATCACGTCCTCAGCCATCCCCAAGATATGGGGAATGCGTAAAGGCTCTTGCAAAATACATAATGCGTCCGCAATGCCGTCTTAATCCATCCTCTACTCCAAAATTTCTACTTTTCTCAATCTTTCCGCACTTAACACAATCTTAAATACACTTCATAAAATGACACATGCAGATACGAAATAGAATCCATCCTCTACTCCAAAATTACATATCAAGGAACAAATGTTATAGAATTGTTCGTTGATGTACAACTTCTAACGTCCTTGGTAATATCTTAATAATTATCCATTAAAAAAATATCTTGATGTTACAAAGGATGACTCTCTCCAATGGGGACGTGAGCTCTTTTACCTCCACACCCTAAAACAAGACCATGCAAGAAAGAGATGCATTTTTTCAAGAACTAGCAAGAAAGACAAACCAATTTGTAGTGTGGGAGATGGCTTCGAAAGGAACACATAGACCTCCAAGAACATAAATGAGAGCTCTCCTTTAAGGGTTTTCAAATCATTCTTCCATCTTGCATTAGGAGGTACTAAGTACCTCTAATGGCCTTGCAAAAGAAAAGTACAAAAATTCACTTTTCTGCTAACTAAGTACCTCCTAAAATATGCAACTAAATTCCTAACAGTGAAAAAAGTAAAAAACCACGCGTAATCTAGTATCTAAATAATATAATTTGATGTAGCAAATCTACAAATAACTTTCAAATCTTCGAGTTAGTGTGGCTCCTCCATGATGGAAAGATAATGAGTCAATTAGTTAACGTTGCATGATTACACATGAAAACGTGAAATTGAACTCCTTGGTTATAGTGTGATATCTCCGAAAAATCAAATAACTTGTTGTGACCTGCAAAATAATAGCAAGTTAAAAAATAACGAGTTTCTTTGCTTGCGAGCGTGTGATCGGTCCACAGAGCACATCATCCTTCTCTTGGGGATATTACGGACTTGGCCTCAAATCCATTGATTGCTCCATAATATCCTTCATGGCATGTTCATCCTCCCCAAGGTATGGCGATAGATCTTGCATGTTGAAAGTAGATGAAACCCCATAGTCTTTGAGTAGGTCAATATGGTAGGCATTATTGTTGATGTGTTCCAAAAAATGGAAAGGTCCAACGACTCTTGGTAAGAACTTACACTTCTTTTGCAATGAGAATCTTTCTTTCATAAATGTAACCAAACAAGGTCACCCACTTCGAATATCACTTCTTTTCATCGCCAATTACCAAGTCTGCCATATTCAATATACATTTTCTCAATGTACTTCTGTACTTCCTCATGCAATGACTTAACTCTTGCAACTTTAGTTGTTCCATCTTCATTAACATAATCGATTATCGGAAGGGGGAGGATATCCATTGGGGTAAGGGTATTAAATCTATATACAATTTAAAATGGTGTGTTGCGTGGACCCATGCACACTCCGATTATACACAAAATCAACATAAGGCAATTGCAAAGCCCAATCGGTCAATCTCTTATTAAGGATAGTTTGGAGTAATGCTCCCAATGTTTTTTTTACCACTTCTATGTGCCCATTCATGTGATGGTGAAATGTTGTATTGAAAAGCAATTTAGTACCTAATCTTCACGATAAAGTCTTCCAAAAGCACTAAAGAACTTTGTATCGTGATTCAAAATGATAGAATGGGGCACACCATGTAAACAGATGACCTCCTTAAAGAATAATTCAGCCACATTGTACGTATCATCTATTTTATTGCAAGCTATGAAATTGGCCATGTTAGAGAACTGATCGACCACTACCATGATAGAATCTTTGCATCTCGATGTCATGGGAATGCTTAAAAAATCGACAATGTTTTCCAGCTAAGTATGTGAGGCCACAAGAAGAGGCACGTACAAGCCTTGTGGAAGAATGCAACTTTTAGCTTTCTTGCACACAATGCAATGTTCCACAATCTTTTGAACATCTCATCAAAAATGAGGCCAATGGTAATGTTCTTGGATAGCCTCCAACATCTTCTTACAACCAAAATGACTCATTTGCCAGGATGACGGTTTAACTCTCCCTAACTACAAATGTATTTCAAAGCATATGGTCGAAATGTATGATAAAGTCTTTCGACAATAGATAGTATTGCAAAACTTTAAGTACTTGAATGACTACAGAGAACTCTTTATCAAAAGTTTAATAATTTAGAGTAGTCCCCCATTAGATTCTCGTTGAAGTATGCAACCGATTTTCCCTCTTTCATGACTACTACACTGTACCCAAACTTGAGGCTTCACATTCAACTTCTAACATTTTAGCAAAGTTCATAAGCAAAACTAGAGTAGAGTGGCACAACTTTTCTTTCATTGAGTCGTAACTAGATTGGTCGGCTGAAGTCCATACAAACATTTTTCCCTTCTTTGTACAGTCAGTGATAAGGGCCATGATAGTGCTAAATCCTTTTTTTAAAGGCCAATAAAAGGAAGTTGGGCCATGGAAACTATGCACCTTCATGACATTCTTTGAAATAGACCATTCTGTAATTGCTTCAATCTTCGCTTCATCCACTTGTATGCCTTCTTTAGTGCTAATGAATAGCAAGAAATACACTCGGTGTTGGGCAAAAGACCATTTCTTTAAAGTTTCATATAGTTGAGCCACCTAGAAGGTTTCAAATAATAACTGTAAGTGATTGAGGTGAGCTAAAAGATCAGAACTATAAATAACGTTATCATAAAAATAAACAACAATAAAATTTCTCATGAAATCCCAAAGAAGATGGTGCATCACTCGCATGAAGGTGCTCTTGGCATTGGATAATCTAAAGGGCATAACAATCCATTCGTATAGACCATACTTTGTTTCGAACGTTGTCTTCCTTTCATCGACTTCTCGCATATGGATTTGGTGACATAGGAAATTGATAATTGATGGTAATTTGATTAATAGCCATACTAACAACACACTAATGCAAAAACCAAACATTTTTTAGAACCTACAATGAGGGAACCGCACACGGGCTAAGCAACTATAAAAAAATATATTCTTGGCAAAGATTTTCATCCCTCCAAATCCACGATTTTACAACCCAAATCTCAACAAAATATCCCCAAATCCAAAACAACTCGAAATACAACAAACGAGCTTAAAGAAAACACACACTTTTCTCAATAGATGCAATGGAATGGGATGACAAACAAATGGAGTCTGCCAATCCTCTAAAAAGAGAGGGGCAACTAGTTCAACAAAGACCAAGGATGACTCTCTCCAATGGGGGTTGCTAGCTCCTCTACCTCCACGCCCCAAAACATCACCATGCAAGGAAGAGATTCTCAAAGAAGTAGCAAGAATCGATTTGTGTAGGAAGTAGCAAGAAAACACCAACCAATTGTAGTGTGGAAGATGGCTGAGAAAGGAATCTATGGACCTCTAAGAAAAAAAAACTAAAAGCTCTCCTTTTTGTGTTTTGAAACTTGCCTTCCATTTTTGCATTAGTAGGTACTAAGTACCCTTAATAGCATTGAAAAAGAAAAGTACGAAAATACTATTGGCAATACAAAGAAAATGGGCATGAGGGCTCATTTTGCATTCAAACCGACCACCTCCAAAAATAAGCCCCCAAATTTCTAAAAGTGCAAAAAGTACAAATCCCACACATAATCCAGTATCTATATAATAAAGTTAATGTAACAAATCCAAAAATAACTTTCATTCTTTGAGTTAGTGTGGCTTTTCTAAGGCAAGAAAATAATTAGTCAATCGGTTGATGTTGCATCATTCCACGTGAGAACATGAAATAGAACACCTTGGTATTCGTATGAAATCTCCTATGAAAAATCCCATAACTTCTGGTGATCTACAAAATAATAGAGAGTTAGAAAAAGAAATGAGCCTCTTTGCTCAAGAACATGTGATCACTTTGCTGGGCACATGAGGCGAACTTGGGGTATTTGGAACCCTAGACCCAACAACAAACGTAGAATTAAAACAACGGATCGTCGATCGAATCAAGAAAGTGTAGAAAGGAAACTTAACCCTAAACCTGTCCACTAGAACCAGAGTTATCAGATGAGGAGCTTGACCCTAACCAAACCGGTTGGTTGAACCAAAGCTCTCAAAGGTTTGATCTTTCAAGATTGAGGCTCGAAGAGAAAAAGTTCTTCGTAAAGAAGAAAAAGAGAGGAAAACCTCACAAACACACAAGTTTTTATTTCAAATCCCCTCCTCTAATGAGGCACCTTACATATGCTTTTATAGACTACTAAAATGAATTAAATTTAATACAAATAACAAATAAGGAACCCTAAGTGCAGCTAGGGTTAGCTTCCATACCGAAAAGATTAACATAGAGTTTAAATTTAGGGTTTAAAGATGGGTCCCACACATAGTAGCCTTGCTGGAAATTGATTCATTTTCAAAGACCCATTTGAATGCCCAAATCATCTCCCAAATCTTACGATCTTGGTGCCTATGGAAAGCTTAAGACGTCATCTTTATTGAGTATGACGATGATGTAGCCATTAGAAGTGAGGAGCATCTCTTAATTTCCATATTGAAGCTTGTGCGCAGAAAATTCAGTCCCAAAATTTCCATATTCATTGTCCTTCTAGTTTTCCAATTACAGAACCTTCCATCATTGCTGATTTAATTAATACCTTTCTTATTCTTCTCCAAGTCTCTATGTATTTGGAAACTAGTCCATATTTGTATTTGGCCACCTGGTGGGTTTCCATTTAGTGATTTCCTGGGTCTCCAAGTTTGGACACTTGGACTTTCCTTAATCTTTGTTATCTGTTTCATGGGCTTTAGACATAGCAAATGAACTCCGAAGTTAATGATCCAATCCATTCTAGATAGCTTAGGATGTTAGCTACAATCTTGATGAAGCACACATTTTGTAATGACATCGTTTGGATGCCCAAATATTAAAATACTTATCAAAGGACAAAAAGTAGACAATTTTGGAAACTTCTTCTATTGCTCTTGAACTTCCACCTATGCTTGACCTTGAATAACTCCTTGATATTCTTTAAGGCTTTACTATTTAGATCTCTAATGCCTCCTAATGGATCTTGGCCTTTGTAGCATTTCCGGATTACATCATTCCCCCTTCTTTAAGAAGATTCGTCCTTGAATCTTTGTTCGATTAGATGTCTTTCGGAAAATTCTAGTTGCAATGCATATAATAGGGTCATCTTTCATTTAATTTTCCTTTAGAATCCTATAAAATAGGTAGGACAAACGCTAGCGAAGAAGTTAGTTGAATTGATGTAAAATAAATATTTTTACGTAAAAAGAAATTAACCTCACTAATATTCTCACACTTTTTAATCTCTCTAATATTCTTATCTTTGTCTATTTTTTTTCTCCCTCCTTCTCTCGGATTTTATTCTTTCTTCCTCCCAATTATTTTCTTCCTCATTGCCTTTTTCACTTACTTGAATTTTGGCTTTTCTCTCTATATCTCTTTTGTCACTTTTCATCTTCGCCATTTTCATTATTCATTTCTCCAACTTCCAAATTTTTTCAACTACCACAAAATCTAATTTTTCCTCTTTTGTAACTCTTTCCATTTTTGTTTCTATTTGATGGCTCTCTTTTGACTTGACTTCACTAACATCTTGTCTTTTCTCAATTTCTATCTCTTCTATCGGCTTATCTTCTTTGTTGACTTTACTTCTTTGTTTTACTTCACTCGGATCATCAATCACCTTTTTAGAACTCAATGGTGCCGAGACTACTGGTTTCTTCATCAAATATGATTCATAAAGTTTCTCAAGATCCAATTGTGATTTTTGACTTAATTCCCACCAATAGTGTGAAGGAACAAACTTCATTCTCATGATGGTTCTCATGTTTTCCCAAGTTTTAATTGATGGGTCTCCATATCGCTTTTGATCTCTTAATAATTGTGTCCACCAAATGTTTGCATAATCCGTGAACGTCATGGAAACCAATCTGATTTTCTTTTCTTCCGAGTAGTTTTTGCATCCAAAAATAAAATCTACTTTTTCCTCCCACTCTAGATAAGTTTCTGGATCGTTTTCCCCTTGGAAAAGTGGTAGAGTTACCTTTTTAAGGCTTAAATTTCCATCTCTCCTATCGATACGCAAATCTCTTTCAAAACCTCTTCCTTAGTTACTTTCCTTTTCTTTCTGAAGTTCACATCATTCAAAATGTTTCCTTTCTTGGACAATTGTTGGAGTTTTCCTTTCCAAATGATCTAACCTTGTATTTAGAGCATGAAATTGATCTAGCATATCCCTCATACACGTCTTCATATCCATGTTGTCCAGTCAATAAGTATAAAGAATGGAGATGAGGAGAAGATATTACAATAATTGCGATAAGAAGGATAAAATATCATAAACAAGGAAATAAAAAAAAATTCAGAATTGAAGTGCAGTAATGTAAATACGGTAAGTAAATTATGGAAAGGTAAATTGTGGAAAAATAAATGAAAATAAAATTAAAGTCCTTTCTCGCTCGCTTACGTGTATCACTCGTATAATGTTCACTCCCACTCGTGTTTGCTCTCGAATGGCTTTTATAATAATATGCTCACATTCATGCCTTTTACCACTCGATCCTCGCTTTTAGGTCTTTACGTAACAACTCAATCAAAGAATAAAAAGGGTGTTCAATCAAGCAAAATCCAAAAAAAGTCAAAACTTTTTAAACTTTAAATTCAATTTTCCCCAAGTTTGATTAAAAACCAAGCTACTCCAACTACTTGTTGTGATTAAGTAGCCTAAGAAGAAATACCTTGAATTTGGGATAAGGTATTGAAGAACTTTCCCAAAGAGGAAACTTTTTCACAAAATTGTTCAAAAACTAATAAAAACAGACCGACGATTGAAGATATGAATTGTACTCCTTGAAAGGTTTCCAAAAAATATATTTTTGAGATTGGAAAAAGTTTTCTTCCTTTTTTTTTTTTCAAAATTTTGAAAAAAAAAAAGAGAAAAAAAAGTTCTTTTTTTTTAAAATAATCACAACTTTTTTTCTTGTTTTATTCAATGGGTGATCAAAAGTACAAAAAGAAAACAACTAGATAAATAAAGGAAATAAAACAAAGAAACTTTTTTTTTTTTGAAAGATATTTGAACAAAACAAAAAAAGGTAGAAGAAATACATAAACATAAAATAAAGATAGCTACTTTAATTCGTTCGAGCCAAAGCTCTGATACCAACTTATGTGAACTTGGGGTATTAGGAACCCTAGACCCAACAACAAACGCAGAATTAAAACAACGGTCGATCTAATCAAGAAACTGTAGAAAAGGAACTTGCCCCTAGCCAAACCTGTCCACTAGAACCAGAGTTATCAGATGAGGAGCTTGACCTAACCAAATCGATTGGTTGAACCAAAGCTATCAAATTTTTGATCTTTCAAGATTTAGGCTTGAAGAGACCAAGTTTTTCATAAAGAAGAAAAAGAGAGGAAAACCTCACAAACACACAAGTTTTTATTTCAAATCCCCTCCTCTAATGAGGCACCTTACATATGCATTTATAGACTACTAAAATGAATTAACTTTAATACAAATAACAATTAAGAAACCCTAGGTGCAGCTAGGGTTAGCTTCCATACCGAAAAGATTAACATAGAGTTTAAATTTAGGGTTTAGAAATGGGTCCCGCACATAGTAGCCTTGCTGGAAATTGAGCCATTTTCAAAAACCATTTTGAATGCCCAAATCATCTTCCAATCTTGAGATCTTGGTGCCTATGGAAAGCTTAAGATGTTGTCTTTACTTCGTATGCAGATCACATAGCCATTAAAAGTGAGGAGCGTCTCTTAATTTAAATATTGAAATTTGTGCGTAGAAAATCCAGTCCCAAAATTTTAATATTCTTTGTCATTCTAGTTGACAAATTGCAGAATCTTCCATCATTGCTTCTTTAATTAATACCTTTCTTTCTTCTTCTACAAGTCTCTATGTATTTGGAAACTAGTCCATATTTGTTTTTGGCCACTTAGAGGGTTTCCATTTTGTAATTTCCTATGTCTCCGAGTTTGGACACTTGGACTTTCCTTAATCTTTATTATATATTCCATGGCCTTTAGACATAGCAAATGAACTCCGAAGTTAGTGATCCAATCCATTCTAGACAGCTTAGGATGTTGGCTACAATCTTGATGAAGCACACATTTTGTAATGACATCGTTAGGATGACCAAGTATTAAAATACTTGTCAAAGGTCAGAAAGTAGACAGTTTTGGAAAGTTTATCTATTGCTCTTGAACTTCCACCTATGCTTGACCTTGAATAACTCCTTGATATTCTTTAAGGCTTTACTTTTTAGATCTCTAATGCCTCCTATAGATTTTGGCCTTTGTAGCCTTTCCGGATCACATCACAAAGACTGAAAGATAGAGAGAGAGAGAGAGAGACTCTAAGAGTGAGAGAGAAAGAGAGACTCTAGAAGAGAAAGAGATTGAGACTGTAACAGAAAGTGAGAGAGTGTGTAAGAGACATAGAGAGAGAGAGCGAGACTCTAATAGAAAGTGAGAGAAGGTGTAAGTGAGAGAGAGAAAGACACTGTAAGAGAGAGAGAGACAGTGACAGATAGAATCTAAGGGAGAAAGACAATGAGAGAGAGCAAGACTCTAGGAGAGAGAAATAGAGTGTAAGAGAGAAATAGAGTGTGACTTTAAGAGTGAGAGAAAGAGTGAGAAAAAGATAGAGTAAGAGACTTTAAGAGAGAATGAGAGAGACTCTAAAAGAAAGAGAAAGACTCTAAGAGAGAGAGAGAGACTTTAAGAGAGATGGACTCCAAGAGAGAGAGAAAGAGCCAAACAATAAGAGAAAGTGAGAGGAAGAGAGAGATTATTAGTATTACTATTACCCAATAGAGAGTAATTCTCTCTTAATATTACATACACACACTCTTATTTCTTAGCCGATAGAGTAATAGGATGATATTACTCTCTCTATTTCTCTCAATATAACATTATTACTCCCTTCCTATTTCCATTCTTTCTCATTATAAGTATAAAGAGAGAAAGAGAGATGGAGAGAGATTCTAAGAGAGAGAGAGGGAGATCTGAGAAAGAAAGAGAGAGACTCTAAGATAGAGAGAGAGAGAGAGAAAGACACTAAGAGAAAGTGAGAGATCGAGACAGAGTATTTCTATTACTCACCGTAATAGAAAGAGTATTAGGAATAATCAATATAGAGTATTTCTTTCTTAGTAATACATACACACACTCTTTCTTTCTTAATACATAGAGTCGTAGGATGATATTACTCTCTCCGTTTCTCTCAACATAATACTATAATTCACTTACTATATCCACTCTTTCTCATAATAAGTAAAAAGAAAACAAGAGAAACTAGAGAGAGAGAGAGAGAGTTGAAGACTCTAGGAGAGAGAGGTTGAGAGAGATTCAAAGAGAGAGAGTCTCTAAGTGGAAGAGAGAGGTTGAGAGAGATTCAAAGAGAGAGAGTCTCTAAGAGAGATAGAGCTTCAAAAAGAGAGAGAGAGAGGCTCTAAGAGATAGAGAGACTCTAATAGCTAGAGAGACTCTAAGAGAAAGAGAGACCGTAAGAGAGAGATAGACAAATAAAGAGAGAGAGAGAGGCTCTAACAGAGAAAGAGAGACTCTAAAAAGAGAGAGATAGAGAGACACTCTAAGAGAGAGAGAGAGAGTCTTTAATAGAGAGAGAAAATCTAAGAGAGAGAAAACTCAAAGAGAGAGAGAAAGAGAGATTTTGAGAGAGATAGAGAGACTCTAAAAGACGAAGAGAGAGAGACTCGAAGAGCGAGATGGAGAAAGGAAGAGAGTCTCGAAGAGAGGGAGAGACTCCTAGAAAGAGAGAAAGAGATAATGTAGGATAAGAATGATTTAAACTATGAGAGAGAGAGAGAGTAAAAGATAGACTCTAAGAGAGAGAGAGATAAAGAGAGATTCTATGAGAAAGAGAGACTAAAAGAGACAAAGAGAGAGACTTAATGAGACAGAGAAAGACCAATAGAGAGAGACTCTAAGAGAAAGAGACACCCTAAGAGAGAGAGAGAGAGAAACAGAGAGAGAGAGAGGGAAAGAGGGAGAGAGAGACTCCTAGAGAGAGAGAGACAAAGTAACTCTAAGAGAGAGAGAGAGAGAGAGAGAGAAAAAGAGAATGTAAGAGATAGGGAGAGGGACTCTAAGAGAGAGAGACAGAGACTCTAAGAGAGAGAGGTAAAGACAGATCTAAGACAGATAGATAGAGACTGTAAAAGGGAGAGAGAGATAAACACTAAGATATTGAGAGAAAGAGAGAGAGTATTACTATTACTAACTCTCATAGATAGAGTTTTAGGAATACCCAATAGAGAGTAGTTCTCTCTTAATGTTACAAACACACACTCTTTCTTTCTTAATACATAGAGTCATAGGGCAATACCACTCTAGCTATTTCTCCCAACATAATACTATTACTCCCTTCCTATTTCCACTCTTTCTTAATATAAGTAAAGAGAGAAAAAGTGACCTATAACATAGAGACATAGAGAGAGAGGTAGAGTGTCTAAGAGAGAGAGAGATATGGAGAGGGAGATTCTAAGAGAGAGAGAGTCTCTAAGTGAGAGAGAGAGATTGAGTCTCTAAGAGACAGAGTGAGAGAGACTGGAAAAGAGTGAGAGAGAGACTCTAAGAGAGAGAGATACTCAAAGACAGAGAGAGAGAGAAAGACAAAGAGAGACTCTACAAAAGAGAGTGAGACTCTAAGTGAGAGAGAGAAAGAAAAAGAGACTCTAAGAGAAATAGAGAGTGAGAGAGATAGAAAGACTCTAAAAGACAAAGATAGAGACTCTAAGAGCGAGAGAGAGACAGAAAGAGAGAAATAGAGAGAGACATTAAGAAAGAGAGAGAGAGACTCTAAGATAGGGAGAGAAACTCTAAAAGAGAGAGAGAGAGAAAGAAAAATTATTGGGGAGAGAGCGAGATTGAGATTCTGAAAGAAATAGGGAGTGAGAGAAAGACATAAAGAGAAAGAAAGAGAGATTCTAAGAGAGAGAGAGAGAGAGACTCTAAAAGGAAGAGTGAGAGAGAGACTACTCTAAGAGAGAGAGAGAGAGATTTCATGGAGAGATACATTAAGTGCATAATATACTATGACTACTCTCAGAGAGATAAAGAGAGACTCCAAGAGAGAGAGAGAGAAAGAGAGAGAGAGAGAGAGAACGAATGAGAGAATAGGAGAAAGAGAGAGACTCTAAGAAAGATAGAGAGACAGACTCTAAGAGAGAGATAGAGAAAGTGACTGACAGACTCCAAAAGAGAGAGAGAGAGATAGAGAGAGACAGAGATAGATAGACTCTGAGAGAGAGTGAGTGAGTGAGTAACTCAAAAAGAGAGAGATAAGGAGAGAGAGACTCCCTAAGAAAGAGAGATAGAGGGAGAGATAAACTCTAAGAGAGAGAAAGAGACTCTAATAGACATTGAGGGACTCATAGAGAGAGAACAACTCCAAGAGAGGGAGTGACTGTAAGAAAGAGAGAGATAGAGAGTTTAAGAGAAAGAGAGAGAAGGAGAGATAGATTCAAAGATAGAGAGAGAGTAAGAGAAGGAGATGGAGACACTAAGAAAGAGAGAGAAAGAGAGAGAGAGAGAGTTTAACAGGGAAAGAGAGAGTTTTTATGGAGAGATAAAAAGATTGTATAATACGCTATGACTACTCTAAGATAGAGAGAGAGTGTGTGTGATATGATGCAACCAATGAAGGGATTAGAGACACAACAATATGAAGGACCCATGGCAAGAGCAAGGACAAAGGACATGACTAAGAATTTACACACTTTGATCAAAGAAATGGATGAAAAAGACATGATTAATGAAGGACAAAGACCAATAAATGTCTTAAGTATTGTGGGAGAGTCCATGAAGACACAAGAATGGAAAGGAAGGAATTCCATGTTGAATTTGAACATGGGGCATGCGTTCACATGGGTCAGCGCCTGCCAGCATTGACCACGCTTGCGCGCCGCCCATTCGACCCGCGCGCCGCCGCCTACACATTGCCACCCGGAACTGCTTCGGTCAAATTTTGCCCAACTTTGATTTTTATCAATTCTTTTGTATATTTTATGTACTTTTAACAGGTTTTAAAGTCCTTTCAAGTTGCCTATAAATAGAAGAGCACTTTTTCATTGTAAATCACAACTTACAACTTGAAATTTGAGAGCATTTTGCATTCTCTTCTTGAGTTCTCTTTGGAGGGCTTGATCTTCTTCAATTGTTGCTTGAAGAGATCATTCTTGATAGCTTTTGTTCAATCAACAAGTTTGGTTTCTGGTCAAGCTACTTCTTGATAGTCTCAGTTCTTACCTCTTTCTAGGTAACGGATCGAACTCCTAATCCTTTTGAATCATCAAGGCATCTTGGGAAAATTTTATGTTGTTATCGGGTCTCGGATCTCTCATATCCGTCGTTCTCATCATTTGGTATCAGAGCTAGTTGCCTACAGTTCAAAATCTCTATCTTTGTTATTTTCTTATTTTTCTCATCTATTGTTTTTCTTTATCCAAAAAAAAGTGTTTGATTTGTGTTTCTTAAACTCTTCTATATTCGTTTAAAAAAAAAGTGTTTGCCTATTGTTTGCTTTGTGTTCTTCACACTCCTCTATATTCGTGATTCCATTCAAAAAAAAATCTTGTTGTTGTAATCTTTGTTACGATCTAGTTTCCAAAACTTCTTGAAAGTTTCTTTCAATCCAAAAAAAAAATTAATATTGCCAACTTCTCTAGTTTCAAAGTGTATTTGAAAGTTTGTGTCATTTGATATTATCATCGGATTTCTTTGTTTTCCACTTTTCTTTAAAACTTTTGCCGAAGAAAAATTATATTCTTGTGAAATACCATATTTGATTCAAGGTGACACCTTTTGGTTGAAAAAAAGGTTGGATTCAAAGCTTGAAAGGTTTCAAATTTTCTTGCAACGTTTATTTAAATTTTGGTTGAGTCCTTTCTTAAAGAACTTAAAGAAGAGATTGCATGGTAAAAGACAAGAGAGCAAAAGTACATATTGTAAAAGATAAAAGTACGAGAGTAAACACGTGAGCAAAAAAAAAAGTCTATCTATTTCTTGTACTTACCATTTATTTTATTACAATTTCTTTTCCGCATTTATTTTCTTGTAATTTCTTTTTTGCAATTACTTTCATGTAATTTTTTTCTCGCATTTACCATACTTTACTTTCTTATCTTTTATTTTTCAATTTACCTTTCTTTTGTATTCACATAATTAGTGCAAGTGGAGAAGAAAACATCAACGTTGATTTGAGGATGTTCATGAGGGCTATGCAAGACCAATATACAAATCTTGTCAGGAAAATGGAACGCCTCGAAATACCATCCCCACCCCCCGAACGTGAAAGAAGGAATGACTTTGAAAATGAGATGGAGATCCTGGAAAGGCCGTTTCAGAGGGAAAGGTACGAAAGAATGGATCAAGAGGATGGAGACCTAAGCCGCATCAAGGTAAAAGTTTGTTCATTCCAAGGGAAGAGTGATCCTAAAACATATTTGGAGTGGGAACGTAAAGTGGAGACCATTTTTTTACTATCACAATTATTCATAGGAAAAGAAGATGATTTTGGTTTCAATGGAGTTCATAAACTATGCTAGCATTTGGTGTGACCAATTAGTGAAGACTCGAAAGCGTAATGATGAAACCCCAATTTGTACATGGGAAGGTGTTAAAGCTGTCATGAGCAAAAGGTACATCCCGACTCACTATCATAGAGATCTGTGTCAAAAACTCCAAACTTTGACGCAGGGGTTTAGAAGCGTGGAAGAGTATTACAAAGAAATGGAGGAATTACTCCACAAAGCGATCAAGGTAGAACGGCAATTGAGGACCAAAAAGAGCTCAAAGGTGGGATCAACGACACAAAACTCTTGGAGACTAAATTGGAGAAGTGACAAACCGAATCCCAATGATGCTTCCAAAGGTAAAGCTTTTGTTGAAAACTCTACACCATCTAAGTGTAAGGGGGGAGACTTCTACACCAACCCGGACGAGAGATATGAAGTGCTTTTGATGCCAAGGACTTGGACATTATCCATCAAACTGTCCAAATAAGAGAGCAATGATCTTGCTAGAAAATGGCGATATGGAAAGTGTGAGTTCTAGTGATGATGAAGTAGAAGATGAAGATGACGTAGATGTAGAGGCTCTAGTTAAAGGTAAGCTGTTGATCACAAGAAGAGCCTTACATGTCCAAGTTCGTGAAGACAATAAAAAAGCCCAACGAGAAAACATTTTCCATACCAAATGCCATGTTTAAAAAAAGGTATGCAGTTTGATTATTTATAGTGGGAGTTGCACAAATGTTGTTAGTTCAAAAGTTGGGATTGAAGACTCAGAAACACTCAAAGCCCTATAAGCTACAATGGTTGAGTGATTGTGGCAAAGTCAAAGTGGCCAAGAAAGTAAGTATTGCAGTATCCATTGGAAAATACAAGGATGAGGTGTTGTGCAATGTAGTTCCAATGCAGGCAACACACATCTTACTAGGGAGACCATGGCAACATGATCGGAAGGTCAAGCACGACGGATTCAAGAATGAGTACTCTCTAGTTCAAAATGGGAGTGTAGTGGTCCTAACACCTTTGCTACCATGGGAGGCCACCGTTGACTAAGAAAGAATCACAAAGGAGTTCCAAAGTCACATCAAGTTTCAAGAAGAAAAGGGAGAGACAAATATTGGAGTAGTCAAAAATTCGAGTGCAAGAGAGGAAAATGAAAAAGTCAAGAGTGAAAAAAAAAGATAAGGAGAGAAAAGTCAAAGTGAAAGAGAGAAAAAGAAGCAATGAAGTAGAAAAGAAAATAGGAGGAGAGAAAAAGAGTGAGATGATTTTGTTGGTGTGTAAGGATGTTTATTTGAACTCTAATGAACTAACAAAGTCTCTACCAGTGAGAATTACTTCTGTTTTGTAGGAATATGAAGATGTATTTCCTAAAGAATTACCAAAAGGAGTTCCCCCCTTCGAGGAATTGAACATCAAATTGACTTCATACCGGGAGCAACAATTCCAAACCAACCCGCATATCGTGCAAATCTTGAAGAAACAAAGAAATCCAACGGCAAGTGGATGACTTGGTGGAGAAAGGGCTCGTGAAGGAAAGCCTTAGCCTATGTTTGGTACCCGTTATTCTAGTCCCAAAGAAGGACGGGACATGGAGAATGTGAGTTGATTGCCGAGCGGTCAACAAAATCATGGTAAAGTATCGACATCCCATTCCTCGTCTTGATGATATGCTAGATGAATGCATGGTGCTTCTTTGTTTTCTAAAACTGATTTGAAAAATGGATAATACCAACTTTGTATGAAAGAAGGTGATGAATGGAAAACTGCTTTTAAAACATAATATGGCCTTTACGAAATGGTTAGTTATGTTGTTTGGCTTGTCAAATGCACCTAGAATGTTTATGTGATTAATGAACCATGTTCGAAGACAATTAATTGGAAAATTCGTTGTTGTTTATTTTGATGATATATTGGTGTATAGTAAGTCTTTTGAACAACACATAGAGCACATAAAATTTGTTTTTAATGTGTTACGTTTGAATCAACTACATGCCAATCTAAAGAAGTGTACTTTCTACATGGAGTCGGTAGCTTTTCTTGGTTTTGTAGTAAGTTCAAAAGGGGTATTAGTGGACGAAGAAAAGATATGAGCAATCAAGGAATGACCTACCCTAAAGAATGCTAATGAGGTACGTAGTTTTCATGGTTTAGCAAGCTTTTATAGAAGATTCAAGACAGATTTCAGTTCCATTTGCTGCACCTATGAATGAATTGATTAAAAAGAATGTTGAATTTAAATGGACTGAGATACATGACAAGGCTTTTACCTTATTGAAAGATAAGTTAACCAATGCTCTGTTATTAGTCTTGCCAAATTTTGATAAAACCTTTGAAATTGAATGTGACACGTTGGGAATAGGAATTGGAGGTGTTTTGATGAAAGAAATTAAGCTGATCACGTTTTTCAGTGAAAAGCTAAGTGGAACGGCACTAAATTACCCAACATACGACAAAGAGCTTTATGCATTGGTGAGAACTTTACAAACTTGGCAGCACTACTTATGGCCACTGGAGTTCATCATTCACTCAAACCATGGGAGTTTGAAGTACTTAAAGTCCCAAGGGAAATTGCACAAGCGACATGCCAAATGGATGGAGTTCAACAAGACATTTCCTTACGTCATACACTACAAAAAAGGTAAGGACAACGTTGTTGCTGATGCGTTGTCAAGGAGGTATGTTATCATCACTTCTCTAAAATCTAAACTATTAGGGTTTGAAATCATTAAAGACTTGTACAAATCAGACATAAATTTTTGTGATGAATGGAAGAATTGTGAACAAACAGCATGTGTTGATTTTTATAAATATGACGGGTATTTGTTTAAAAGAAATAAACTTTGTGTATCTAAATGTTCAATGCGTGAATTGCTTGTTAGAGAAACACATGGAGGAGGAATAATGTGACACTTTGGTATTGAAAAAACTTTGAACATCTTAAGTGAACATTGTTTTTGGCCTAAAATGAAATCTGATGTAATCTCTATTTGTGAGAAGTGTATTGCATGTAGGAAGGCCAAATCAAAGGTCAAGCCATATGGGCTATATAGCCCTTTGCCAGTACCTAACCATCCTTGGATGGATATTTCCATGGATTTTGTTTTAGGTCTTCCAAGGACATCGGGAGGTAAGGACAGTATTTTTGTGGTGGTTGACCGTTTCAGCAAGATGGCTCATTTTATAGCATGTTCTAAAGATTATTGTGAGTGACAGGGATGTCAAGTTCTTAAGTCATTTTTTTCAGACATTATGTAACAAGCTTGGAATGAAACTTTTGTTTTCCACCGTAGCACACCCGCAAACAGATGACAATCTGAAGTGGTCAATCGAACCTTATCAACATTGTTTCGAGCGATAATTTCAAAAAATTTAAAGCATTGGGTAGAATGTTTGCCACACGTTGAGTTTGCATACAATTGCATTGTACATTCTACTACTTCGTTTTCACTTTTGAAATAGTTTATGGATTCAATACACTTACTCCGCTTGATATATTACCATTGTTGAATAATGATTTTGTTGATCTAGATGGAAGGAAGAAGGCTGAGTTTTTCAAGGAGTTACAAGCCCAAGTACGGGATAATATCCAAAGGAAAAATCAACAATACGCCCGCAATGTCAACAAACTTCGCAAGGAAGTGATATTTGAACCTGGAGATTGGGTTTGGGTTTATTTACGAAAGGAACGGTTTGTGGACAAGCGAAAGAGTAAACTATAACCACGAGGGGACGGACCATTCCAAGTCCTAGAGCGCATCAACAATAATGTCTATAAGATCGATCTACCAGACATGTATGGTACCTTAAGTAATACGTTTAATATCGCTAACTTATCTTTATATGATGCGGGAGATTGGAGGATGAATCTTTTCGAAGGGGTAGGGAATGATATGATGCAACCAATGAAGGGATTTGAGACACAACAATATGAAGGACCCATGACAAGAGCAAGGACAAAGGACATGGCTAAGAATTTACACACTTTGATCAAAGAAATGGATGAAAAAGACATGATTAATGAAGGACAAAGACCCATAAATGTCTTAAGTATTGTAGGAGAGTCCATGGAGGCCCAAGAATGCAAAGGAAGGAAGTCCATGTTGTTGAATTTGAAGAAAACTTTTCAACCCAAGTCAACCCGTGCACCCCAGACCCACCGTGCGCGGCGCCCAAGCCCATTGCGCATGTTCACATGGTTCAGCGCCCCCCAGCACTGGCCGTGCCTGCACGCTGCCCACGTGATGCCGCCCGGAACCACTTTGGTCAAATTTTGCCCAACTTTGATTTTTATCAATTATTTTGTATATTTTATGTAATTTTAATATGTTTTAAAGTCCCCTTAAGTTGCCTATAAATAGAGGGGCTCTATTTCATTGTAAATCACAACTTACAACTGGAAATTTGAAAGCATTTTGAATTCTCTTCTTGAGTTCTCTTTGGAGGGCATGATCTTCTTCAATTGTTGCTTGAAAAGATCATTCTTGATAGCTTTGCTTCAATCAAGAAGTTTTCTTTCTGGTCAAGCTACTTCTTGATAGTCTCGGTTCTTATCTCTTTATAGGTAACGGGTCGAACTCTTAATCCTTTTGAATATTCAAGGCGTCTTGGGAAAATTCCGCGTTGTTGTTGGGTCTTAGATCTCTCATATCCGTGGTACGCATCAGAGAGACTCTAAGAGAGATAGAGAGAGACTCCAAGAGAGATAGAGTGAGTGTTATGCAATCCAAGGATCGAATGAAAGCCCATACATGCAAGGAACAAGACTTGCATCTAGGCAAAGGAGATTTACATAATGACGTCCAAGTTAATAACCAAGCAAATGATAACCCAAGGTCAACAATGGTTACAAGCATTATTTCAAGACAAATGGAGGACCAAGGAAGAAATGAGTTAAATGAAATTGCGATAAAACTGATAATTCACCGAAGAGAAAGAGAGGGTAGTACTATTACTCAGTATGAACTAGCTCACACCAAAAACCGAAGAGCAATATCTAGTCTAGTATATGATAGATAAATAAGCTTCCCAACTAACCTTTGATATCTATCCTTATCTATTAGTGGATCATCTAGAGTTGTTTAAAGTTTCTTTCATAAGACCATTGGAGTATCAACTGGTTTGTAGTCCACATGTCAATTTCACTCAATAGATCTAGGATGTATTTACACTGAGTTAAAAATATTCCTATATCATTTTGACCTACTTCCACTCCTAGGAAGTATCAAAGATGTCCAAGATCCTTAAGATCAAAATCTTTTGGAAACTGTGCTTTAATCCATTTTATTTCATCCTTATCATTACCTGGAAGAACAATATCACTCACATAAACCTGTAATTTAGTGTTTGTTTGTTGTTTACGAAATAGAGTATGATCTAGGCATGCTTGATTCCAACCATTTTTCATAAATGTCTTTGTAATATCTGAAATCTCTTAGTCACTATAAGTTTAGAATAAGGACGATGATAATTGAGAATAATGTTAAGAAATGTTATGGAAAAGGTTGTAAAAGAATTAAGAATATATTATTTTATGATTATGGAAAAATTAATTTAGGAAAAAGAATTGAATAATTTAAATTGGACCAGTGATTACTGTCAAGCGGTGTTTGGAAAAAGTCGAAAGTTGGAAGTGAGTCGATTAATAGATTATGTGTTGATATATATATATTTATATGTTAATTAAGTGAGTGAAATTAATGCTGAAATAAATGAATGAAGGAGAATTAAGAAATAATTAAGTGGAAGGAGAATTAAGAAATAATTAAGTGGAAGTAAATTAAAATAGGTAAGGTATATGTTATGAAGATTAATTAAAAAGAAGGAAAGAAAGAAATTTAAAATAAAAGAAGAAGTAAAGTAAAAGAAGAAGGATTTAAATTAAAAGGGAAAATTGAAAGAAAAGGGGGGAAGAATTGAGTAATGGCTTGCAACCAACTTGAATAAGAGAGAGGGGGAGGACTTGGGCATGGGGAAGGAGGCGACTCTCGTGATGTTGTATTAGGGTCCAATGTGCCTGGTGAGTGAAGTTATCGCAATGTGACTCGTTGAACCATGGGGTTGGATTGAAGCATCTAAGTTCGCGACACGGAACTCGCGAGCGACAATTTTCATGGCACACGAGATGCTTGGAGCAAAGCTCTCCTAAGCTAGTGTTTTTGCAGCTCCTAGCGTGGTTTATAAAGACGAAAGATGTGTGAATGGCGAGAGGAAACACCAGTAATGTGGCTGATGTCTCAGGCAGGTGCCCCTGTGCTTGAGCTTCTTGGCCTCCAATGCTGAGCCTTGTAAGTGCTTGTTTTGTTTTGGATGAACTGAGCATGTGTGTGTGTGTGGCTGCAATGCTTCTAGGGCGAGAAGGTTTTGTGGAAAATTGACCAGGAAATAGTAATTTAATGTGGGGAGAGTTGCCATGTGGGAGAGATTGAACCTTTCCTTGATATGGATGATGGAAAATTGTTTTTGAAGGATGAAGGGTCAAGCGTGTGCTCGACCAATTCGACTTGGTCATGCCACCCAAAGATGCAATGTCACGTCCACCCTTGTTGTAATGGCAAATTATAAAGCGTGTTAGGTGAAATTCTGGAGAAGAAAAGAGAAACTAAGAAAGAAAGGCAGAGATGGAGGAAAGCTTCTAAAGGGAGAGTGACAACAGTGAAGTTTTAGAGAAGAAAAGAGAAAAGGAAAGGAAGAAAAAGGAAAGGGAGATTTTCTCTGGTTCGAAGGATCGGCTCTCGAGTAATCTTTTGGTATGGATTTCCTTCTCTATTTATAGATTTTTATAGATATGGTTCTCTATATATTTACAGGTTTGTTGGTGATAGCTGAGGCAAAAATATATTAAGGTTATATGCTCCGAGGTTGAGGACTCTATGTTTGTATTGTTTAGTGCTTTGATTGATATGCATAAGGGTTGTGATAATTTCTCTCTATCCAATTACTTTATTGATAAATCATTGAATTGAATTGTTTTATGCTCCTTATTTAAGTGATGACAATAATACATGAAAAGTGAGGTGAAGAAAAATGATATGAGGAGGGTTCTTCATTCATGGTTTTAGAAAACAGTTTAATGGATGTTCATATATACTAAGTGTACGGTGTTCTCGAGGGTTGATCATTTGAAGCAGACAATCGTCATTTGAGTTGTAGGAATATTTATTTTACCATTGAAAGTAAAATAGATAAAAAAAAATTAATAAATGAAAGCAGAAAGATAAAGAGTAAAGAAAAATGCGTAAAGAAAATGAAAGGGGTTTGAGTCAGATTCAGTTCACCGCTCATTCTCAAAATGTTAATCGAAAAGGCTAATGGTATAAGTTCATCATGATGGCCTAAGATCACCATCATGATTATGTTGTGGTTCATTAATAGAAAAGGCAAACAATATACATTCATCATGATGTCATAAGATCACTATCATAATTCATTTGTAGTCCATACACAAAAAGGGGTCAATAATATAAGTTCATCATTATGGCATAAGATCACTATCATGATTCTATGTGTTGTTTTATGTTCACTATGCTGGCCTAAGGTCACCTGCATAGTACAAGTTCACTTGAGGGGCCTAAGTTCACTAATACAACCAAAGTTAACTATCAGAATTAATGTTTATTAAAGTTCAAGGATAATGGCGAAAAGGAAAATGAAAACAAAAAACTTCATATGAATTTTAAATGAGCATGGAATGTTGCATACTGCATATTTTATATTACTTATTGAGTCTTATGCTTGTAATTTAGGTCTTGTGATATATGTATGCATGGTATCAAGGCTAGGAGCACTTAATGAGACATTTGTGCATTGTGGACTTGGTGACTGGCTAGCCTAATAATAAAGAGAAAAATGGAAAAAGGTTTTCTCCCAATGTGTTTATAAAATGTTTTTAAGAAAAGCATTTCAATTATTATCTTCAAATAGTCTTAAGAACAAAAATTATTCCGTAGTATTTATAAAAAAAAAAGTTTCAAATTTTACAAGCCTTCAAAACTACACATTTCTTAATATAAGAAAAACTACACATTTCAAATTTTGCCATTGGTGTGAATGTTTCTTGGAAATTGACACCATATGTTTGAGTATAAACTTTTGCAACAACTCAGGCATTGAATATATCGATTGTTCCATCTGCCTTAAACTTCACAGCGAATACCCATCTACACCCTATCGACCTCTTCTTTCCATTTTTGTTATTCCATGCATCCTCAAATGTGCTTGGATTATCAATATTACTCAATTCAGTAACAAATGCCTTCATTAGACTAGGCAGATGTGAGTATCCTAGAAATTCTATAATCAAATGCTTGGTACACAGTTGAGTGCCCTTCGGAATAGCAATTGATATGTATAATGTGGAATTAGATGCTTCAAGTAATATATCAATAACAAGACATTGGTCAAGGTTGGGATGACCCTGACCTTTCAAAATTTCAACCATCGATTGTCGAGAATGAGTCCAAGCAAAGAATTGAGAATTGCCACTACTCTCATCGATGATAAATTAGGGTTTGGTGTTTGAGGAATATGAGAGACACTTTTGAGGTTATGATTTTTTAGACTTGAGGATAGATTTGTTGGGACTTGAGAGACACATTCGGGTGGTGTAGGTTTTCCTAGATTAGGCAAAGTAGTTGGAATGATCTCATTATTTTCATTGAGGAATATATGACGTCAAAATAATTTCCCTAATTTTGTGGCTTAACTAAGGTAAAATCTGGTGGAAAATTTTGTAGCAGATTTTGTGGGTGTTAGGCTGGTGTCGGAAGATACTAGAAAGGAAGTGAATTATCTAGTGTAGTAGAAAATTTTGGCAAATTTTTGGAACTGAAAATGCAATATCAACTAATTTCCCTCCGAGAGACTTATTTTTTGAAAAATACATTTGATGTTCAAATAATGAAACATCATGAGAAGTCAAGTATTGGTTTTTAGTGGGAAAAAAACATCGGTACCAATTTTGATTTGAAGAGTATCCCAAGAAAAAAAAATTCAAAGGTTTAGAATGGATGTAGTGTCAATGCTTTATGCGTGATCATATGATGCATTTACTTAAAAGAACCGTATCTTTTCTATTAAGCCAAGAGTTAGATAAGTCATATGTGATGTAGCTATCCGTCACTCCTACATGGAAATACATCCTACGACCTCACAATCATGGCTGTCACCTCACTTCTTTATTAGAGACATTAGAGATTTTAGTACAAGAGAAGAGGATACAACCTATGGTGCACATGGCTAACGGTCTTTCTAATGGGGAGATACATCTTATGGTGTCCCCATCGATGAACCGTCACCAAATCTCCCAAACCCCCTACACCCCTATTTACATATATTAAATAGGTCATACATTATGTTGAAAATTTCATAAACCATAGGTATGATGCATGAATGTCAACTATAGTTCACAAAATATCATGAAAATTAAACAACAATATTAACAATTTATGGAAAGAGATTTAAAAACCCTTTATCTTATCACTTTCGTTATTTGACTATAATAATTTGAAGTTTTATTAACATTTAGGTTTTAGGAATTCATGGTCATAATCCAACTTCGCAACAATACTCCAAGCAGAAGATATCACAAATAACCCGTGATGTAGGTTCTCCTTTAGCCAACTACACTCTAATTCTTACCTTTGTAGAATATTCCTTTCTTCCTTAGCGTTTTTAGCTCTTACCCTTTCCTTCTTTATTGTTAATACATTCACAATAATATTTTCTAATTAAAATATATATATATATTTTTTATTAATCGTGGATAGTATTGATTAAGAATATTCTTAGAAAACAATGCCCTTGGTGATTCTCCATAGATAGAATATTCTTTCCATGCAAGTTCCCAAGAAAGACTTGAGGATCACAACTGTAACAACCTGACTTTTTAAATTGCACAATTATCGAGGTATTACTAAGGACGTAATTGACATATTATAATCTAGAATAATTATTTAAATTGGACTTGTAATGGTCGTTAATAAGTATTCAAAATAAGTCAAATTATGTATAAGATGATTGAAAATTCAACGTGGGTATCTGACATAAAATTACATATTAAGTAAATAAATAAAATTATATTAGTGGATTGATATAATTAAGAGAAAAGTTTTAGAGAATTAAATAGAATAAATGAAATAATAACGATAATAATAATAATAATACTTTAAAATAAGAAGAAGATCAGGTTAAGGGGAATAAGTATTTTCTTGAAGAGAGCTTGAGAGAGGCGAGAGGGAGACAATCGGCAACAGGCTAGGTGTCGATTTAGTGGTCGGCAATGCAGTCTGTGCTCGGGTCCATTCCGGGAGGCTCAACTACGTAACGTTCAGCATGTGGTGAGCAGCTACAGCATCAGGAGTCGTAACTGTGGTTGAGGATTGAGTGATGAAGCCGTGGGTTGCCAGATTAGGTATCAACCATCAACAATCTGTCAATTTCTGGTTAAACTTGGCGACGATGTGGCTGATGGCGGGTTCCGACTTGGGTCGAATTGCTGGAGCCCCGAACTTTGACCCATTTTCTCCATCGGGTATGTCCAACCTAGTTTGGCAGCTTGGATTGGTTGGCCGCTCTTGGTGTTTCTTAAAGAGTGATTCTCTCCAATGCCGAAATATGGAGTCCAAATTTAAGGAGGAAGCTGTGAAGTCAGTGAAGTTGGATATGTTCTGTTCTCTGGTAAGCCTCCTTCTCGATTGTTTGGTTAATTGGTTTCTGCTAGTGGTTGTCTGCCAAATTTGGATTATGTTTATGTCTTGGTTTGTGATATAAGGAATGAAGATTTTAAATAAGTTGTGTTGGCTGTGAATTGTGGTTATTGAACAATCTGTTGCTTGTGGGAAATTCAATCGTGAAGGGTGGATAATGCTATTGTTGAATAAATTAGTGACTGTAGGCAATGTTGAAAGTTGATGTTAACATATAAGAGGTTAACTTGAATGATTGCCTCTATTAATGATTTAAGGGAGATCATATTGTCAATAAAATTTATACATTATAACTATAATGATAGGCATTTCTAATTGTGAAGGTATTGAAGACGGAGAACGCTTAAGCACTGATACACGTTAAATAATTGAGGCAAGGAATTGGGTGTGTCATGGCCATGTGGAGGCCCACACCACAAGTAGAGTGCTTGAGTTTTATGTTAGTGTTTTATAGGTTATTGTAGTTATGTGACATTCTTTGATGGTTCTGTGATTCAAATACTTTATTTGTAATGTTTATTACTTTCCTTTGATTCTAGTCAGGAAATAGAATTAACATTTCTTATTGCTAATGCTTATAGTAGAGAAATGCAATGAATGATGATGTTAAATGGTAGGATACAATGACGTAATAAAAGATGAAATGATATGCACATATGATTAATTACGAATAGAGACTTCAAATTCTATTTTTTGCACAATTAGTTATATTCTCTTGTTGTAGTTTCCGTGAAATTCATAAAATTATTTATCGTAACTTATTAATTGTTAATACTTCTTTTGTTTCCATAAATCTAGCATGTGTAGATAAATTAGGATGATAATTATAGAAGCATGTTTAGCATAATCAACTAAACCAAACATGTAAAGTTAAATCTAAGTCCTTGTAATTAAATTAACTAGTACGTTTAACTAATTGAAATAAAAGCATGATCAATCAATTAGGACGAAATCTATTATTTGAGTCCTTTAAGTAATTCAAACATGTTTAGTTAGTTTATCAAGCACATTTCCAGTATTTGTTTGAGGAGCATGTTTATATTCGTCTTATTAGAAAAGTATGTTTCCATGAATTAATTGCTAAATATGTTTCAATAAATTTTTTTGTGAGCATGTTTCCATTTATTAGTTTGTTTCAATTGATTAGCACATTCTAATTGTATTTGAGTATTAAGCATGTCATTGTTTTCTATCATTGTTGAGCACGTTTCCTTTAATTCTTGATGGCTCGGTGTGTACTCTGATATGTTTTTCTTAAATTTAACACATTTTTAAATGTATAAAGATCGTTACAACAATGGTCCACATTAAATATTAGTCTTTTTAAACAACACAGTACAATTACATCACTAATATCATTTTCAAATAATATCTCTAAAATAATATTACAATATTAATTTATGAGGGTAAAAAATCATTACCAAAATCTTAGGGCAACCGCACGATTTCCAACCTTTGAATTCCCCGCTTATGGCCAAAGTAACGATTCTATCCTTGAAATTTACTACGCAAAATCTCGCAATTTTCCCTCCAAAACTTCAAAACTCACTATCTCCTTCACCTCCCTCTTTCTACTCACTCTTTGTGTGATTTCTCTTCAGCAATTCATGCCTATTTATAGGCATTTTCCTTGGCTTCTTCTTCCATTCAACAGGAGCTAACAAGGAGAAAATTGGGTGTAAATTAGGTGAACATTTAGTCTAGCAAAATATTTCAGCATGTAGAGGGCCAAGTCATATTTCATGCAACCAGACCTGCTTTTGTGACCAGTCCAACTACATTCATCATGTGACCAAAGTAACTACAATCTAATTATCATAATCTGCAGTCAGTCTGGTTGCATCCCATGCGATCAAAGCCTCTCTGTCGACTCGAGCAATGCCAAAATCATGCGCCTAAACCAACATAGCTCATTGTTGCTTCTTCATTTCACAAGACAACGTTGTTCCACTAAAAAAAAATTTCTTTGGGACAGGTCAACCTATCCAAGCATATCAACCTCACCCACCTAAAGGAGCTATCATCCACTCTTACATGAAACTTTTCTTCTTCAAATGTTGCCCTATCACTTAACCATATCATCCATTAATTTATTTTAGTTTTTTAATTCATTTAATTATTTTCAATTCTAATTATACATCAAATAATTATTCCATAAACATTCATATCCAATTTAAACCAAATTAATTTTCCAATTATTTTCACTTAATTTCGTTGTGGGAAACTGGGGTATTACATTCAATGAGAAAATCATTCCACAATCTCCAAAATTTATAAATAATATATTTTTGAGCCCTATAAAATTCTACGGTATTACAAAGGTAGCCTTTGATGTTTGGCCAATTGACAAATTTCACAATAAAGGTTGTCATTATTGATGTATAACTTTGGAAACAATATTTTCAAATACAAAAAACTTGGATGCCCTAATCGACAATGAAGAAGAAACACCTTTTGATGTGAGCTTGAAACTTATTTGACAGACAGTTGCTAAAAAAATTTATAAAGTCTAGATGATTCTCTAGCATTTCCATTCACTTAGTCTAACATCTTGTCTTGAAAAATATAAAAGATGGAAAAGGAAACATACTGATAGATAGTAATTTATATGAGATACCAGGTACATATAAGACATTTTCCCGCTACAAAGATGAACTCAATAAAACTATTCTTGTACCAATTATAGAGAATTTGAACCATTTACTATTTTTACCAAATGTGACTGAGTGCAAGAAAAATAATTAGACAATAGGTGGAGGCTACCCATTACATGGTCAGAAGTGCCTGAGTTAATGATCCATGGTTCACTTGGCAGGTTTAGCAAAGGAGATGAGGAAACACTCATTTTTGCCATAAGAGATGAACATGCAGATGATCCAGGGGTAGCCATAGATGAATTTGCAAAAAAACTTACCGAGTTGATCAAGCTAAATATGAGAGAAAGAACTAGAAGGGGCTGATTCATCTTACTAGCTATTTCTGAATTTGTAATACTTCCACCTTGAGTTCCTCTTGGTTTCCAATATGGGGACTTTCCATGCAGCTTCCAACACTTATCATTAGTGTAATATGGTTTCTTATATAATTCACAACGAGTAATTGACTTATCTATAGAAATATGAGATTCCAAGGTAGATTCATGAGATAAAGAAGGAGTTGAATCAGTCCCAATCATAACTTTTCTTTGGTGTTCTTCTCAATGAATGTCAGGAAAACTTTCTTCGAGTGTAGGAATGAGTTTGGTTCCCAGAATTTGTCCTCTTACTTCATCTAATGAGGGGTGAAGAGCAACCAGAAAATCATAAATACGTTCTTTTGCTAGAAGTTTCATGTATAATTTTGCATTCGCAAAATCAGTCTATGATTGATGTTGAAACAAATCAAGCTCTTGCAAAATATGAATTAGGGAATGTGAGTAAGTGGTAACATAATTGAATTCTTGACAAAGGTTGTAAATTTTGTCTAAAGTGAAAACATTTGAAATGAATCTTCAAGATCGGAGTAAGTTCATCTTACTATTTCCCACATTTCATAAGCCTTAGAATAAAGCAATTACAATTCATAAATTTTTGGTCCATCGAGTGAAAGAGCCAAGACATCAGCAAAAGAATTATGAATTTCCTAGGCTACAAACGTTGGATTAGTAAGGGCTGGTCCTGGAATAGAACTATCAATGTATCCTATCTTTCCACGTCCAAATATTATCATGAGGATATACCTAGACCAAGGAACAAAATTATATCTTTTAAGTTTAAAAATAGAAATGACAATCAAAAAAGGCAAAATCGCAACAGATGGTCTTTGATAATTTAGCACTTGGAACTCCAACTATAATAATAATAAAAAAATACCTTTGGTTGCTATGATACCATAAAGGTGTATTGGGAATATTTCAATCCCATTTTTATTTTATCAACAAAAAGATCCTATTTATAATTAGTATCAGTATCTTGTTACAAAGTGAACAACTTCTTTAAGAATAGAAAAATAAATTAATAAACAAACTTCCTAATATTTTTTTAGAATAACATAAAAATAGTAACCTAATTGAGACTACCCAACAATCGTCGAGATAGAACGAAGGTCAAACAAAACCTCATAACCTTAACCACACTCAACGACAGTCAACCAGGACCATCTAGTGCCAAGGAGACATGTCGACGATCAACCAGAACTTCAAAATGGTCGATAAGACAAGCACGTGACCATCCAAGACTCGACAGTCATAGAGACTCATATAAAGTGGAGTGTGCATGGAATGAATTTATATCTAACAATCTCAAATTCTAGAATGGAATCCTGGAATAACAACTTTAAGCTGTTCAATGGATGAACGTGATGGATGAACGCAATACTTCTCACCTCCTTAGATTAGGACGTGACTGCAAGTTTCTTTCATGATATAACTCACACGAAAGGGACTTTGGATATTACATATCAAAGGGTCTTTGGATATTACTCACCAAATAAAGAAAATGATCTCTCCAATTCTTGAAAAGCAAAAGCTTTGTTTTATCAAAATTTAACAACTTCGAAAACATAAGTGGTGATGGCTTTATATAGCCAATTGAAAACATAAATTAGAAAATTAAATAAAGGATAATCTAGATAAGTGGAACTAGATATCCTAGATAAGCGAATCTAGATGTCATAAAAAATGGATCTTTTTAGAGATACTATCTAAAGAGATAGTATCTTTGTCCCTCTTGTCCTCCAAGCTTGTCTTCATGGGCTTGCTCTTGGATTTCTTTTCGTGTTGAAGTTGTCCACATGGATGGCTTCCATATCTTGAGTTTCTTGATAACTCAAACTTCCCTTAAATTCTTCCTCTCTGTTCTTTGGGCTTTTACCATAGCAAATGGACTCTAAATTAAATGATCTAACAGCAATTCCATCCCCAATCGAGGGATGTCCGTCCTGGTCATTGGAATGATGGTTCATGGATGTTTGATCAAGGATGGATGTTCCTCAATCATAATGGACAGTTATGATGGAGTTTGTCATTTTTCCAAGGCGATGGCAGACGATGGTTCATGGATGTTGGATAAAAAACGGACGTCCCTCGATCGGAATGGACAGCTAGGATGGAGTTTATCATTTTCTAAAGGTGATGGCAGATGATGGTTTTGGGCCATTAGATCCAGGACAGACGCCTCTCAATCGGATCTGACAGCTAGGACGGATTTAGGTCACATGCAAGTCACCCATGTTTTTAAAAGGCAAAATATGTCAATTGAGATGGACATCCATTGACCCATGACGGACGTCCCTATTCCCATATCGGACATCCCTTGTCTAGAAATGGATGTCCCTCGTCTAGAAACGGACATCCCACAACTTGAGACTACGTCTTTATGCCATAGCAGATGTCCATAGTCTTACAATGGACAACCATCTACTTAAGACTACGTTGTTCAAGATGAAATGAACATTCATCTTTGGCCAAAAGACTATTTTTATGTTTGAGGGACTTCTCATAACATTAAACTGTTATTGTTGCTTCACAACCTAAACGGATGTCAACCAAGGAGAAGAAATACAATTTCTAGAGAAGTAATATTCCATTAAAAGTGAAATTTACAACAATTGAAGAGAAATAATAGAAAGAAGAGAAAGAAGGAGATGGAGATTTGTAGAGAAATTGGAAAGTATAATCATGAATGACGTTTGCAACAAAAAAAAATAGATGGATCATGGATAATTTCATAATTAAACTAAATAACTAGCCCTTCGGACGATATGATTAAATAAAGTATTCATGGTGTGATATAAATTTATAATTTAAATGTAATTTTTATTTAGGATTTCTTTAAAACTTAATCTAACATTTTTTTTAAAAGTAGATTAAATAAAGATAATCATATTCTCATTTTCAAAATTAATACATAGAATTACTAGTTCTAATTTTACTCAAATTGATAACCTATTTTCTGTATAAATAAAACCTTCGACTATTCATTCTCCCTAGCCTCACTTTATCACCATATTTCTCTTCTTGCTTTCCCTAGTCTTTTCTTTGTCCTAAAGCTCCAACCTTGGGGACCGATGAAGCCACTCGCAACATTATTGGTACTTTTTTCCTCTTTACTTCTCTATCTTTGTGTTTTCATTTTCATCTTTTTATTTTTGTAGTTTGCTGTTGATTTCTTGTGTTTTTTTTTTACTTTTCTATAGGTAATGTAATCACATTCGATCTCTTTGTATCCCCAATGTAAGTCTCTCTCTCTCAAACCAAACAATAAACAATAGACAAAGATCGTCTTAGTTCATTATAATAGACTAAGAGAAAAAATCTTTCACTCTTTGATTTCACAATGTGCACAAAAGCACCCCACCTATTTTTCATGCACACTTTCTTCTCTCCCTAAAAAATTCCCACTCTATTTTTTTTCTTCCTCCATTATTTTTTCTATTCATTTTTGGATAATTCCTTCATCAAGAAACTTCTCTGTTTATAGAGAGGATTTCCAACAACAATACAAAAGAAGAAAATTTAAGCATTGAAATGAGAAATTCAATTTCCTCATTTCCCACCTCATTTTCTTTTTCTAAATATAAGGGGTGTCCCTCATCATATAGGATGAAACCTCACACTCTCCCTCCCAATCTATGATGAAGAAAGTCTAATCCAATTGAGATTCTACAGAATTTGTGCTTACTTTTCTCCAAGATCTTTGTCATCATATTTGTGTCATTTTCATATGTGTATATATTTTCCAAATATACTTCCTTCGTGTCCAACACATCTCATATCCAATGATCTATAATATCCATGTGTGTGAACTTTGATTGAAAATCTAACTATTGCTAAAATGAATAGCACTTTGACAGTCACAATATATGATATATTTGTTTTATTTATGACCAATCTCTATTGGAAGTTTTTGCATCCTAAAAATTTCTTGGTACGTGTAATACCCCAAATATTTTCCCTCACTTTATTGGTTTATTGAATCTAGATAATTAGAATATATGAATATTATATCATGTTGTGTGATGGTACACATTAAATTGTGCTTGAAAAGTATAGGATTAATATTGAAAAATAATCTAAACTGTGAGATTCTAAGGAAAAGTGCATACATGTGAGTTTCGAACGAGTGCAGATGACATGCGGACGTGAAGTGGCATCCACAAATACATAGTGCTTTGCCCTTGGACCTTAGGAAAACATGGGGATTGAACTCTAAGTCCCAAACTCAGTAGGTCGACTTGCGGACGATCGCAGACAAGGATGAATAGCGTCTGAATGGAATCTGTCTCAATCTTTGGCACGTTCAAACATCTACAGATGCTACATGTAAATGCAAAATCTTGTATGAATGTCGCATGTGGATGGTATGAATAAGGTGCTAGGTCATCGTTTCTTATTTAAAGTCGACTTTTGGATGAGTGAAGACGGTGCCCAGATGACTTGATGCATCCGTAAGGTCAAAAATCTACGAGAACCCCCATTTATATTTCTTTCTCTTTCTTCCTATTTTGTGATGCACTCAATAAAAGTCTCTCCCTCTAGTCCCTATAGCATGTCTAACCCTCTTCTTTAAGTGTGGAGTCTTTCCCACATGGTGCTCTCTCATTGGACCACTCCTTGGTTTGGTTGGGGTGATTTTCACCTCCCGCTCTCAGCTTATCTCTTCCATCTCTCTTGGTCATCTATAAGAGGTAGGTCATCTCCTGTTTGTTCCTCTACAAACGTGAATGAAGTAATAGTAATTATTGTTCAAAGAGAGTAAGTATATTAAGCCAATATTTTTTAAATTTTGTTTATATTTTATCAAGTAATGGAGAAAGATCGTTTCTTAGTCTAAATTGAATGTTATAAAAGTTGGTAGAACAAGATGAGTTGTAGGATAATAAATTCCCAAACATATATTTGTAGCTTCAAAAAATGGTTTTAGAAAATTAAGAAATAAATTAACAATATTGCAACTACTATGATAAAGAGTAATACATCTTGCTGTCGCGTATTAGATGAAGTAATGTAAAAAATTGTAGATCGAATAGATTCAATATGATGTGAAATAAATGGCATGTCATCCCGTATAACTAAATTTATAATATGGCAAACACATCGCATATGAAAAAGAGTATTACAAGTCATATCTAATTGAAATAACTTTTTAAATTCACCAATTGCAACATTGTTAGCAGAACCATTATCTAATTAGTCCACTCGCCAATCCGCCCGTTAGCCATGACTAGAATCCATAATCCTAAATTGATTTTGGAGTCAAGCAAACATATCCAGTAAAATTCGAACAAAATTTATAAATCAACACAAAAAATTATTCTCATGTCTCATTATTCTCTCTCTCTTCCCCCACAACCCATATCTCATTATTCTCTCTCTCTTCCCCCTCTCCTTATCCATCCGAACATATCTTAAACTTCTTAAAGAGTTTCTGGATTTTCTCAGCTTCTAAGATTTGCATTTTCCCTCAAACTGAGAATTTTTTTCATCCATCGGAAGGTAATTTCGATTAGAACCAGTTTTTGAGATCTTGGTCAATCACTGATATTTCTTGCTTTATAATCGAATTGAATTGCGATTCATCGCAGAAGCTGAATCTCATCGACGAGTCAAGTTCGCCGAACATATCTAAAACTTCTTAAAGAGTTTCTGGAATTTCTCAGCTTCTCCTCAAACTGAGAAATTTTTTCATCCATCGGAAGGTAATTTCAATTAGAACCGTTTTTGAAATCTTGGTCAATCACTGATGTTTTCTGCTTTATAATCGAATCGAATTGTGATTCATCGCAGAGGCTGAATCTCATCGACGTTATATGATGCCTCGATGGGTTATCTTCTCGCCTTCACTGCTTCACGCGAGACGATGATACGACTCTGACTTCTCTTCTCGCCGAGCCCGAGCTAGCAACTGTCGGGCGGGCTCACCTGGCCAGCCCGCCAGGCTCGCGAGCTCGGGCTCGACGGGCTGGCAAGCCAGGGATTTCGGGCTCGGCTCGACCCGCCTACTGAGCTCAGGACAAACCCGCTCGGTTACTGTAGCGGGCTGAGCTCAGCTTGGTCCGCTATAGTAACGGGCTGACGAGCCAACCCGCCCGTTAGCCAACACTATTTTCAACTCATCACATTATATATATATATATATTACATAGTATTTGTGGGCCCACCATATCCCTTTTATTTTAACTATTGAGGTATAAAAGTCGATTTGAAGTGGTATCCATGTACAAAAATTCATTTTTAATTTATTAAATACAATAAATTTTTAAATAATATAATTCTTTGACAGAACAAATGGATTCTTCATTCTAAATTAAGACATCTTAGAACCAACCGTTTGGTTTTTGGTTCCAAGAATAAGGAACAAAAATTGGAACCGCAATGAACTGAATCTAGAAGCAAAACTAAATCTCAATTCCAACTTAGTTCCAATCAGTTCTGGTTCCCAACTTGAAATGCAAGTTTTTCTTGTATAAATTTGCAGTTAACTATGTTAATTGTCTTCATCCAATCTGAAAGAATTGAGAGAGGCCGCGAGAAGGTATCAATCTTCAATGTGGTTGAAAATATTAAAGCAAATTTCAATTACAAGAAGGTATTTGAGTGTGATATGATACTAATTGACCCGTGATGAAATGAGAAGGTAATTAGATTGACAAAAATTCCCATACAATAAGACCAAAACTAGGATGAGCACGTGCAATTAATAGCAGACAAGCATGACCTCAACTCACTCCATGTCCATTAATGCTAGCTTCTTTTCTCTTCCAGCAATCATATCATGGCATATGAACTTACCCCCAACAAAAGATCTAGTGTCAACTTTAACTAGAATCTTGATAATTCCAATAACACATTTTTGTGCAATATGGTTTGTTTCTTGTTAAAAAAAAAATAGAATGTAAAATTTGTGTGCAAAAAGACACAAGTCTAAAAATGGTGAACAAAAACAACATTACATGCAGGAAAAGATTTATGATAATCGTTTGAACTCTACAATACATACATTTTTTAGACATCCCCATCCAATTTAGAGAACTATTATCATATTTGGAACTTTTTCTTGCAACAGGTAAATGCAAGTTCTTCTAGGTTTGATTCTCAGCTTAGAAACTTGTATATATGATTAACATAAAGCATATGAGAAAGTAAGCAAATTAAGAAACTAAGAAATGGAGGAAGCTTCGATTCAAAGCTTACCTTCCTATTCTTATCAACAAGAAGCTTCGAATCAAGAAAAGCAAATGAAAACTATAGATACCAAAAAGATGACCAATATTGTGATGTATTGCATTTTTGATAAAAAGTTTTAATAGAAAACTCTAATACCATTTGTTAGAAATCGAACAATAACCAGAAAAAGAAAATACGATGTGGGACATCAGATTTACATGGAAAAACCCTTACGGGAAAAAACCACGGCCAAAGGAATAATCTACTATGAAGATCAAAATACAACAGCAAATTTTACGACTCTAACTTACATTAATTTATTGATAAAACAAAATCCTAAATGAGATTTACAATGTGGGCCTATTGGCCTAGCCCAATAGAATTCGGGTCACACCGACATCTAACAATCTCTGCCTTGACATGAATTCTATGAAAGAAATCTATAGTGTGTGCTCGTTAGCCAAACCCAACAAAACAAATTTAAAACTCTAAATTCTAACAATCTCTTTCTCGAAACGAATTCTAATGTAAGTAATCAATTTTTAAATCCTCCTCTACCACACCTTTAAAAGAAGATCTGCAACGAGGGTTTATCTGCCTGTCTCAAAGAAATATACTAATCACTAATATAAAACACGATCATATTAGTGATCGAAAGATAATCGAAAAAAGAAAATATGATGTGGGACAACAAATGTACGTGGAAAAACTCTTACGAGTAGAGGAATAATCTATTATGAAAATAAAAAATAAATCCGTGAGTTTTGCAACTCTAGCTTACAGTAATTTATAGGGAAAACAAAACCCTAATAATATTTACACTATGGGCCCACCGTCCTGACCCAATAAAATTCGGGTCACACTTAAATCTAACATAAATACTTATATTAAGTTTTAGTTTTTAGAAACTTATAATATAAAAGTAAATTATTAATTTTAAAACTATAAGTTATGGAAAGAATTGATGAAAAAATTGTTTTTTTTTTTCTCATTTTTGTGATCTCTGAAAAAATAAAGTGGATGTTAGTTTTTAAACTTATAGGTGAAAAACAAGCAAGTTTTGAACCTTTTTCCAGGCAAACAAGTATATGAATGTACAAGTGTTAGCAATTAAATCTCTGGTATTAGATTTGCTTTCAATACAATCATGTTTTTTCACATGACATCTTGTATCCTATCTACTAGGTAATTTCAAAAGAAATGAATTTGAGATTTTGACATAGGTGCTTACAAAGGAGAACTAGAGAACCATCGCAAAAAGAGAATGAAAGGGATTTTGCGAGTAAGAGATTTTGACAATTGCCAAAGAGAAACTTGTTGAAAAACTTAACACATTGACAAAAAATCATCTCTCGATCCGATTCCGACCCTGTATTCGTACGCCCCTCAGATCCATTCGTTGGTATTGAGGCTTGTCAGATTGATTCCTGGGTATAGAGGAAGAGGAGGATGGGAGAGATACAGAAATGGTGCGTCGTGACGGGAGGGCGGGGCTTCGCGGCTCGACATTTGGTGGAAATGCTCACCAAGTACAATATATTCGCCGTTCGGGTTGCTGATTTAGGCCCTACCATTGAACTCGATACCAGCGAGGAGCATGGATTCCTTGGGCAAGCTTTAAGCTCAGGCCGGGCTGAATACGTCTCTACCGATCTCCGAAACAAAGCTCAAGTGTTAAAAGGTAACTACTTTTCTGAACTTGATTGTTAATCCATCGCAGGCGGAAATAGGAAGTTTAACATTGGTTTGAATTATGCAGCTTTTGAAGGAGCCGAGGTTGTATTCCACATGGCTGCTCCGAATTCATCCATTAACAATTACAAGCTCCATTACTCTGTCAATGTCGAAGGTAGATTAGTTTTTGACTGTGATTAGTATCCCCCGTCCGGAAATGTGCTCAACTTTACTTGGTTTTCAGGAACGAAGAATGTAATCGATGCTTGCATTGAGAAAAACGTCAAGAGACTAATCTATACAAGTTCACCCAGTGTCGTGTTTGATGGCATTCATGGAATTATCAATGGGGATGAATCACTGCCCTATCCAGAGAAGGTATTAATACGACTAACTTGATATGCAACTTTTTCAGCTTACTTTCGGCTCAGAACAAATTTAAGACAGAGGATGCTTTAGATTTTACATACGAATTAAGTCTTTTTTCTTTCTTTCTTTCTATATTTTAATGGTAAAACTAAATTTGGGTGGATAATTGGTTCTCACATCTCAGCACATTGATTCCTATTCTTCTACCAAAGCTGAGGGAGAGACGTTAATCATCAAGGCAAATGGTGCTAATGGGCTTCTAACTTGCAGCATAAGGCCTAGCAGCATTTTTGGTCCTGGTGATAGATTGCTGGTTCCAACTTTAGTTGCAACTGCCAGGGCAGGAAAGTCCAAGGTAAGCACGAACGCTGCCCTTGGTTATTTTCTTCATCATGTTTTTGGATTTTGCATTTGTATGTAAGTTTTTAGCCAGTTTAACTTGTAATCTGAGTAGAATAATTCCATAATCCATCTATGCAAAACGTGTTGTGTCTTTAGCTATGTCTTTACTTGATTTTGGATTTCTTTTGATTGCCATGAACGTATATTATCACGCTTTTGGATAAATCTAAATTCTTATGGTTTTAAATGTAGGTTACTGAAAAGGAAAATCCACACCTATTTAGTTTTTACTCTTAAAAACACTTACCAATCCCTTTTTGTTACATATTCCACGCTTATCTCTGTAAACTTCCCGGATCACAACTACCCACACTTAATTAACTAATTGAAACGTAAGAAAATAAACTGAAATTACAAAGAATAACACCACCCAATGCAGTAGCACAGGTACCCATAGCTACTGCGCTCACAAACTGTGCAATCAAACAGTGACTCAGCACAGTAGCCCCGAAAGATGGTGCTACTGTGCCTACAAACTGTGATTTACACAGAGAGTAAGTGCAGATAAACTTCACAGGTAGCAGTACAGCGCTGCCTCTTGGAAAGAGAGCACTACTGCACTTATATTCTGGCACTGGAATGCCAATTCTGTTTCCTCCCCTTGCTGATGTTGCTTCTTCCGTCTTCTTCCATAAGTTAGTCAAATGGGCGGTACATCAGTTACATTTGTATTTTGGCTCTTTAATGTCGTGTGCATCCAGCATTCTTTCACTTTTCATTTCATGTTTATTTTGCAAGTATGAGGAAAAAGTGCTACGATTCCTTGTTTGGAATGGGGTAGACTTGCACTTCAGCTATACAAATTTGACTATTTTTTGTTGTCATGTAACTGCACAACAATAATTGAATCCACCCTCTAATCTAAAATAAGCTGCAGACTTAACAATAAGTATTAAATTTAGAAAGTTTCAATATAAAATCTAATGTTGAATCTAATTTCTGCCTGTTTTCCACACAAGCAGTTTATTATCGGTGATGGCAATAACATTTACGACTTCACTTATGTTGAAAATGTGGCACATGCCCATGTTTGTGCTGAACGGGCCCTGGCATCAGGAGGAAGTGTTGCAGAAAAAGCATCTGGACAGGTCTGTTTACAACTTTTTAGAAGATCTCCATTAATCATTCTCTTGATGGAAACAATAATCTGCATGCAAAGCTGGTTTTATAACATGTGGCATGCCTTCAATGATGGTAGATTTACGTAATTACACTTATGTTGACATCATGGCACGTGCCCATTTTTGGGCTATTATCTGCTGGATGATCTTCCCTGAGTAATGCTCTATATTTTTTTATCAAGTGGCACAAAATTGCACTTTTAGATAATAAAAAATTTCTTCCTTCAGGAACTAGTTTCATTTTGGATTGTTGTACACAGATCCCTGAAGTAAACTTCGTATTTTGATGTCTGATTATAAACATGCAATTACCTATGCCATTGATCATGTTGCTGATATTCAATGCACATAATTTTTCTTGATTCCAAACCCATAATGTATATCTTTTTAGCAAAACATGAATGGAGCAAAACTGTTTATCTGCAGAAAGTTAGAAAATTATGAGCAATTATAGAGGTTTATTTGTTTTTGCTAATATTGGGATTTATTCGTGCAGGCATATTTTATAACTAATTTGGATCCTATCAAGTTTTGGGAGTTTATCTCTCTTATTCTAGAGGGTCTTGGTTATCCAAGGTATTTCTTTGTCTCAAACTATTTTTTTATGATCTTTTCCTTTTGCAAACTCTCGAGCCAATATTATTACACAAATATGGAAAGTTAAAAATTTTCTTCTGATTTTGGTGAATGGATCTGTTTACAATGCCTGCCTGCCTTTGTCTCAATTGCAGGCCTTATATTAAGATCCCTGCGTTTGTTATGATGCCGATTGCTTGTATTGTGGACTGGATATTTAAGTTATTAGGCCCTTATGGAATGGCTGTTCCACAGTTGATACCTTCTAGAGTTAGACTTCTTTCTTGCAGCAGATCTTTTAACTGCTCAAAGGCGAAAGATCGACTTGGTTACACACCAATAATATCACTTCAGGTGATTTGATTTTTGGAAAGAGAATGAACAGACATTTTACAAATATATTACCCACTCTCTTACTATTATAATGTTAATGGAGGTTTTCAATGTGATTGATGTGCTAATAATATTTTTTATGGCCTGCTGGAATCTTTAGCTGAACTACTATGGCCTTAATTTGTGTGAAGTGAATTTGATGAATTCCATTTACATTGAATGAGATACATCATTACCAGCTATTCTGTTTTAACCCGTAACCTTCTTGCGATCTCCAGGGTTAGTGTTAGAAAAAATTTGGCATTACTGTTGAATCATGAAAATATCTTTTCATCTCCAATATAAAATTGCCATGTTTCTGAACTGTTTTACTTAGCTATATGCACACTCAGGCTTTGTTCTTACAATATCCAGGATGTCACATCATCTCTCAGGATGACCTTTTTTTGGTGTTTTTGCAGGAAGGTCTGAACAAGACCATTGAATCATTCTCAAACTTGAGAGCTGAACATCATCCTAGAAAAACAGGGCCATCAAAAGCTTCCCTGTACCTTGGCAGCGGAAGAGGTATGAATGATCAAGTTCATAGTATGTTCTGCTTTAGAAGTTTCTTGGTTTATGTAACGTGCTTTTGTATTTATTTGTTGAGGACGAATGTTTTGATTCCATTGAGAGCTATCAGTTGTTCAGTAAAACTTTGATAAGAATTTCAACTTAATTTATAATAGTTTGTTTCGGAAACTATTCTGTTCTTGTTATGTTTCACATATGATATGAACCTTGTAGTTGTAGAAACTAAAAGAACACTTGAAAGAAAATAACTCAATGGAAGACAATGAAAATTATAGACTTTCGAGAGGTCTGTTCTCTCCTTACAGCTTTTCGAGAGGACTGTTCTCTCCAATTTACTTCCAAATTCGATGCCCCTCTCTTCCTCTAAGGTCTCCTTAAATAATTCTCTTCCCCTAACATCTTTCCCTAAAACACTCCCCCTTATTTCCTGCAAACTCTTGACCCATAAAAGTTACAAACCACAATATTAATTTTCTTGTCTCTTGCCAAACTATTGACTAATAAAAGTTACACTAATTTATTAAAGGCAAAATATGGAAGAGACGTATCAACATAGCACACAATTCATTATGGTTTTTGGTTGGAGCTTTGTCATGACATATGCTGTTTTCTTCTTCAATATTGTCTATTTATTTTATCTTAATTAGAAGACATGCTTCTTGCCATTTCTCTCTTCCCTCCATTTTGCATGTTATGGCTCTTCCAAATATTAGCATATGGAAAAACATTATATTTGTTTCCTCTTGTTTTGCAGTTGCAGACATTTTACTCTGGAAGAATAAAAAACAGACGCTGACAGTGTTGTTAGCTTTGGTGGCAATTTACTACAACATCATTCTGCCTGGAGTTACCCTTATTACTGCACTTTCAAAGATTCTCTTGGTGGTTCTTTTATTCTTATTCATTCATGGGAATTTGCCAGATAAAATGTATGTCTTCTGTTTCTGTTACATATATAATGTTTTACATTGAACATTAATTTCAGTTATAGCATGTTTTCCAACTCAATTAATGATAGTTATCTTGACGCAGATTTGGATATAGGATTGAGAAAATCCCCATTTCACATTTTCACGTATCGGAAGAGATGTCTCGAAGGGTTGCTGCATCAACGGCCTCTTCATGGAACAATGCAGTTAATATTTTTCGGTCTCTTTGCATGGGAAATGACTTCATCCTCTTTGTCAAGGTACCAACTTCTAGCTTTCCTTGTTTATATTCTTCCATATATATTAATGGCAAGGTTGATGACTAACACAATCTATGAATTGGTATGTTCATTAATATTTAGATCCACAATTTAAGAAAATCAAACCAGGAAATAGTTATCCCCAAGAAGTTTTCAGCAAATCTATTAGTTTTCATGGAGGGCCATAGAATGTGGTCGAGGACTTCAAGTTCACGTTGTTTCCCTCGATTCCCCGACCACTCATGGATTTGTTTTTCCAGTCATTTTTGCTACTCTCTTGATGAGCATATATAAGAAATTAGTAAATGGATTGTATTTTCTTTCAGTCTTTATTTATCACCCCATGTTTCCAATTTCTGAATCTGTTCACTTTACATATACTTTTGGTCGCAACAGGTTATCATCTTCTTGTTGGTAGTAAGCTTTACTCCAGCCGTTTCACTTCAAAGTTTATTTCTTATAGGTTCTCTCTCTCTCTCGAAAGATTCTCCTATTTAATTTAAACCTGAGATATAATCTCTAATAAATCTCAAACATGTGTTTTGATATTGCAGTACTTCTAATTGCCTTCGGAGCTTTCTTTGTATACGAAAAAAAGGAGCAAGAAATTGATGCTCTGTTTCTTGAAATTCTCTCGTTTGGATACAAAGTGAAGTCAGATGCCGGGCGAAAGTTATGCACCTCCAAGAAGGTCGACTAATAGCTTAATACTCATTTGCTTCCCTCAAAATTAGCAGCTTCAGGCATTGAGATTCCCCATCGCGGAGCTGATTTCGACTGCGTCGTTGCCTTGTATGTGCAAATTTGTACTGATTTGTTTCCATTGAATTTGATGCTTCTTTGTATAACATAAGCTATGGAAAGTCCTTAAATATTAGAAAACCACTTGTCCCCGGATTGATCAAATTGGATTCATTTTTCTGTTGGAGAAACTCCATAATGAATGAATGATTGTTTTTGTTTTTAGGCCCTTTCATGGTGAGTTTTAGACAATAGTAAATACGTGAACTTTATGTTGTTTATCATCCCTGTGCGTTGACAATTGATTTACTTTGGCAGATCTGAAGGTTGATGATGCAGAATCAAGCATTCTCTGGGTAAGTGAAACTCAGCTTTTTTATTTTGAAACAGCATGAATTCTAACTTAGCCTATACCACTTTAACTTTTGTGCTCCAAAGCCACACACCCACTTCCCTTTCCCCACCCAAAAAAAGAAGTCCTTGGTCAACTTCATGTTCTAGGCACTTTTCTTCTTTTCTTGCGTGAGGAGAAACAATCATGTGGCCTTATGCTTTCTGGTAGTTCTATTGTCCTTTGTCTTTCTTTTTCTTTTTCTCAATATAAATCGAACTCCTAGGTCGCATTTCTATTGTATATTTGTTCTATTAACAAAGGCTGTTTTGTAGTTCAAGTATGATATGATTCACAAGCTGGTCCTTAGCATTAATGGTGGATTGGGTGTGGTGTCTTTGTTGTAACAGTTGGGTAGTGTTCTTGCGTTGAAGCAATGATTGTAGACACTTTTCTGCTTCAGTCATTGACTTGTGAACAGAAGCTGTAAATCATGGTCCATCCTCTGTGATTGAAATACTTTGCCTAACAAAGTCTACTTGAAGCTTGCTTGAATAGGGTCCTCCAATTATGCTCTTGCTTTCATTTTTTGTTAGGTTTTCTTGGCAACTAGTGAAGAAAATATCAAGAATACCGATGGGTGTCCCATTTGGTCCATTTGAAGTGGTGATTGTTTTTTTTTTTTTTTTTGTCAATCTTATGTTGATCTTGCTTTAATTATAACATCATTTTGTTCATTAACAAAAAGAAAAAAAAGCATCAAGCAATAAATCAAATTTTAAATTAAGTTCACAAACAATTAAAATTTAGAACTATAAGATAATAATTTTTGCAATTATGTTTTCAGTTAAAAAGCGATTTTTGGATATCCCTTGGCTTTAAAAGGACATTCAAGGTCTTCTCCTTAAAAAAAATGTTTGTTAATCTTTGAACAATAATCAGAAGGACGATTGCACCTTTGTATTTATATAGATGCGGATGGTTCATCTATGGACATTAATAAGAAGGATTGTCTAACGTCTATGACAATCCTTGGACGACCTCACAATCCTTGGACGTCCTCTAATGGTGAGAGACGTTTGAAAGATGTCTTTTAATAGAAAATATAATTGTGAGTTTGTGTTACTTTTTTTTATAATTTAAAATTTTAATTGTTAGCAAAATTAATTTTTGGGTTTGTTTTTTTTTATTAATTACCCTAAAAAAATTATTAAAAAATGTGTGGTTAGCTGTAGCTACATCCACTACCCTTATGGTTGAGTTGGATTAAAAATTTAGGGTGAAAATTAGTTCAGTTTGGTTTTAATATTAACAAAATAAAATATAGAACTAAACTAAAAATAAAATTAAATCTAAAAAAAACTATTTGAGTGAATAATTTAATTAACTTTTCTTTATAAATCTATCTTAAGTAAAAGTAAACTTGATAATTCTTTGCTCCTTCAACCTTTGCTGCCCTCTATATGCATTATTTGAAGAGATGAAAAGTTTCATATTTCAACTCTCACCCATCGTTTTGTTTATCCGTCGAGTGTCAACTGCCGAGCGGTATCATTAGTATCAGTGTTGTTGTCATTGTCATCATCGCCTATTCAACACAACCTTAACTCACGGTCAGTGTTATCACTTTGGGTAGTTGTAATTTGCACTGCGAACTTCACATAGGTTGGTTGAATATATATTCAACGATTTGTTGAATATATCTTCACATAGGTTGGTCGAACCCTTACATGAGCCATTTTGCTTTTCATATGGCTAACTGTCATAATCTCTCATTCTCGGGGACTCGATGTCCTCGTCGGCCACACTTTCAGTTGGGTTTTGGCTCTGATACCATTTATAACGCGTACAGTCCTCATAATACAATATTGTTTGTTTTATGCCGAATCTCGTACAGTTTTGTTTTTTTCTTAGCTCAAAATGCGTTGTATTAAGTAGAGAGGAAAATCCTATTTATAAGCTATGCATTTTACACTATCTTAAACGATGTAAAATTATACACATTCCTGATACGGGTGGACCTCATATGGGTCATCATGACATTAACAAGGATTATGTAATTTAATAAAAACAAAAGAAATTGCTAAATATTTATATTTTAAATCAATAATATTATTATTATTTAAATCATCAATGACTTCCTTAATAGAAATTGGAGGGGAGGTTATTATTCTTCGTACGGTTCGTTCTCAGTCTTTCCATCCTCGCCCATTCTCTATTCATTCTCATTGTCGCAGCCTCTTCCTCTCTCGCATTGCCCGTGACCGAACAAACCAGCCAACCGACCTAAACCCTATTGCTTATTCGGAATATTCACTCTCCATTCTCTTCTCAATCCGTCTCTTTCGCTGCAATCTCATACTCCTTCCATACAGATTGTAATTACACTCGGGCGGCTACCGAAAGGGTTACGTTTTCTTATTCTCCTCAATCGCTGCACTTCACATAATGGTTGAAAATAATGGTTGAACTTCACATAGTCTAAGAGAGAGAGGGAGTGAGACTAAAATGAAAGAGAGAGGCTCTAAGAAATAGATAGAGAGTCCAATAGAGAGAAAGAGACTATAAAAGAGGAACAAAGAGACTATGTGTAAAGACCGACCCTTTTGGGCCAAAAAAAATTAAATTAAATTAAATTAAATTAAAATTAAAATTTAAACTCCCCCTTTCGGGGGAGTGGTTGCTGAATGCTATTATTTCTGTGGTATCATTTTTCTGTATTGCTGAATGCCATCTAGAGGAACCAATAAATACTCATAGAACACTAAATTATCCTCCACCAACTTCTCTTGACCAATATATACATAATATTGAAATATAATTAATTACACTTATAATTTTATTTTTGTGTATTGAAGAATGTTAGAGAGAGGAACCAATGTTTAGAATAAGATACGCAAATGCACCACCTACTGGATTACCTAATAATTAAGCATAACCTTATTAAGCAAGATCACCATGAATAACATTAACAACGTCGAAAAGTTACAAGTTAGCAATTTACACATTAGAACCTTAACTACAGAATTAAGTAGTTTACCAGGAATACCCTTCAAGAAAAAAA
>CM039486.1:16559570-16624661 GCA_022433065.1 Begonia loranthoides | reverse complement strand
CTTTATTTAATGTCGTACTACTACTCTACTCGCGTCTCTGTCAGATCTACTATAGGCTCCACAAGAATGGCCTCCTTTGCTCCTGGGAGAATCATCTCGTTACCTACACCACAAGTAAGGACACGAGCTTACGCTCAATAAGGAAATGAGGAAAACAAATACATATGCCTCTTTTTAGTTTCTTTTGGGATAGGGACCACCAAAACCAATTCTTTCATTACGTTCACTTTTTAATTTGTTCTTTACTCATACTTCAAGCTAGAGATTTGGGAGACCTATATTGAATGGTGTAGCTGATCGGATCTAACCCTTTACTTGTAACCTAGAACTCTCGTTCCTGATGAAGGAGGGCTTCGGCTAGATTGCACACTAGACCCGTCTATCCATATGCCCTAAACTCCCTTTTCGTTCTTTTCTTCCATCTTTTTATCATTTTTCTCTCACTCATGCATGTGAGTACCACCCCGAGGGAGTACTCCCTAATTGGTTTTTATTAATGTGAATATGTAAGAACACTACAATTAATAGCACATCCATAGAAAGTACCTAGCAGAAATTCTAACTCAATGATAAATGGTAGAATATAAACGGGACAATAAGGGAAAACAAGCAAACACAACATCCAAGACATGCTATTAGAAAATGTTAATAGTATAACCGACATTGCTAATTTAGAATATTATACTCAAAGAGTAACCATAGTTAGTTCAATATGGAAAGAGCAAAAGAGACATTAATTTAGTTAATGGGCATACTTGAAAACTAATAACTAATATGCAGAATTTGTAAACGGTAAGTTAACATGCTTTACAACAATTAATTGATAAATCTAAAGATTTTTACATGTGACAGACTAACATGTTTAGAATTAGAGAAAGGTTAATTTACGTGCTAATTAATGGAGAACATACAAGTCAACATGCTTATAATCATGTTTGACAATGGTGGCAAGAGTAATTAACATATCGAAAGATTTAACAAACTAGTCACGTAAATCAATTTATTATGTAAAATTTGCATGATTAAACAACTTACCATGCTTCTAAGGAACAAATAACACAACAGAAAAATAATTGCTAACCATGCGCTAAATCGTTAACCAAAACAGCTGTAATTATGACTACACAACTATGAATCATGCTTTGAACTACTAAAGACAGTGAGAAACAAAGCAGCATATTAGTAACAACATGCTTCCGAACAATGTAAAAATAGTGAGAAACACAAAAATGAATAGCAAAAATATGCTCTTAAAAAACTAGAAGGGAACAATGGCAAGAGAACATTATACATAGTTTTAAACATACTTTTATTTGGCTATCATGACGAAAAATAAGAAATCGAATGGACAACAAATCATGCTTTTGATTTGGAGACAACAACGATGTGAAATAGCGAAGCAAAAGAGTGAATACATGCTTCTTAGAAAATAACGAATAAAATGCTTCTTAGCTTGAGGTTCTCTACTGCTACTGTCATCATCATTCAGGACTTAACGCTTCCAACTTATCATTCCAAAACTGTAAATTAAGTGTAAGTCATAGAAGGAAAGTGAAACTACAATGAGCATAATGTATACTTATCCAAAGAAAAGTGTAACTACAGTGATGCATAATGTATTCGTATTCAGGGAGCAACAATCAAGGAAAAGCATCAAAAAATAGTGAGGAAATTCTTTAGAAATAGCTATGAAAGGAAGAAAACACTCGAATGAAGCAACAAGAAAACTATAGGAAACTTGCCACAACCAAAAATCACTACTCACACACTCTTGTACTTAGGTGCAGGGTCTCCAATTGGCCAAGACTACACCGTTCCCTTACCCTTGAAGACTCCTCTTCCATGGACAACAACTCCTTGGTGACACCCTTCATGCAAAAATCCCTAGCCCTTCTGGTAAGAATAGAAAAATGCAGACAAAGGAGTTAAATGGTTGGAGAAATAGACTCAGCTGGGGGACAACTCGTACACCTTGCAAGAGGGAGGAGCATGCGACAATCTTTGTAAATCGGTATCCTACGAGTGAGGTTAAGTGATCTAGGTTTCTATTGGTTCCACATCATTTTCCTTCTGATTTAATTTTTATCTAGTTGCTGAACTACTATGATTCAGATGGATGTGAATGAAATCTTCTAGTTTGCATTTGTCTACAAGACCAGATTTTCTGATGGTAAAGTCTAACTTTAGATGGAAATTGGTGTCCTCACTTTTGTCCCTATCATCCAAAATCTTGGTTTGGATGCCAATTAGCGTGTGCATGTGTAATTGAATCAAATAGATTCGATTTTGATGGGATCTCCCGTTTCTGCATCGTTTACATGTATCACATGAATGTGTCCTAAAATTGTATAGATTCAATTCAGATGACTCCTCGCCTCCTCTGCAAGCATCTACAATCATCAGTGCCCTGCATCCACAACACCTTAACATAGTGAGGTTAGCACGCCAGATTGCGTCTTGAGTCGTCCCCAAACTCTATGCAACTCCCAGGTGTTCGGTGGATGACACCTCTCATCTACAACATTGTTCATAGGCATCTGTATCCCCTTTGAAATTTCAACTAAGTCTTTGCCCGAATTTGATTTCCACAAAAATTATATGTCACAACTTAACGCATATAGAAACAATGTAGGTATACATATTACGCTAATTCTCTTCTCCAAAGTTTGAATATATCGTTCAACGTAAAGTTTTAAGATTGGGTCGTCACACTTATTATCTATAAATTCATGCTCCAAAGAAGAACAATAAGATAGTAGCTAAACTATTATCAAAAGAGCATTGACTTCCCTAAACATACATCCAACGTATTCATTAAAGAATAATCATCCAACATGTTGATCAAAAACTACATATTAGCAATTCATTTTTTTCCCAAAATCCCCCTCTATCTAATTACTTTTCATAGACAAAGCATAAACATCCAATCAAACTCACTACCAGTAGCTCACACCACTAACAAAGTGTTAACCCAATTAATACAAGGAAAGGAATTACCACCAGTAGAAACACATAGCCATAAGAAATCCCAACACTTCCTTTCCTAGTTCACCAATTCATACGTCCAACAATGCGTCTAAAATAACAGATAAGTATTCTTATCATGCTTCAAGCTACTAATAAACAAAGAAGGAATTGATCACCTAAAGGAGTTAGAAAGCTCAAACTAAAGATGGAGTTCATCCTTCAACCACCTGAGTGCAAATTAAATGGCTAAATGATAAGAAAACTATTATTTAAACCCTATTTTTCATAAATCTAGCTACATTTGGATGAGGGTTTACGTCATGGCCTCTTTCGCGTGCATTCAAAAGTCACAATTCTCTTGGCCGATTTGTGCATTCAGACAAAGTTTAGCGTCCTGACCTTCGTCTGTACTCTTCTAAATCCACCATTCAGATGAAGAAATACATCTGCATCTAACATCAACGTGCGTCAAAATAGTCCATAAATTAGACAAATTCAAAATTTTCCCATCCTCACTCATTCGCATGCACTTACGCTCACATGTGTCTAAAGTCTCATGTCGAAGGAAAACTTGGATGCGAAGTCTCGTCCTCCATCGTCCTCCATCGGGGATGCCACTCAATGTGCATTTGGAACACATATCAGCTTCCGCAACTCCCAAAACTCATGATTTTTCCTGCATTTGAATTCTTCCAAACATAGCCTATTTCCTAATATGTTAGTTAGATTTAAGTTTGACAAACATATAATTTTCTAGGTTTTTTTTGGTTGGATTTAATATTAGTTTGATTCATGCTAAAAACTTTAGCACAAGGGCATTTTTGTAATTTTAGTATTAGGTGAAGTACTTAATAGCCTAAGGAAGCCCTAATCATCAATTTAGAAACCCTAAACAAAATTTGAATTTGCGTTTTTGGAGTGAGCTCCCAAGCCCTCGATGTTCTAGGTTTTTGCTTCATCGTAATTCCAATAACAAAAGGTTTTCCTCACTTGTTTCTTGATCAATATTAGAGGGGAAAACTATTGCTAATTCTTACAACATCTTCTTTTGGAGGTGTCATTGATGTGAAGAGTTAGAAGATTAAGTCAATGTCATGGTGGAGGGGTCTTTGACTTGAAGAGACCCGAACTAGTCGTCATTCCTTGGAAGGATTAAGTTTTCGCGAGCCAACTTGGTGCCCTATTCTTCCTTCTTTATTTTTTGAATCTGGTTATTGTCATATTCTAGAGTTATTAGTACTTAGCTACTTGTTGGATATTGATTGATAATTCTTGAATTGTAATTAGATATTAGGAGTTTTGGTTGTTGTTTTGAAGAATCGCAATCTGTCTTTCTTGAATCGCTAATTTCAAGCCTAATTTTCTTCCAAATGTAACTCGGCTTGTAGTACAAATTTGAGTCAGAATTTTAATGCTGTAATCCTCTCTAGAATGCAAAGAAATTGATATATTTTTTACAACATTTGGATTTGAACTCGCTATTTTGTGCATCTTTCTTTGAACTTCGTTTGAACTATCTACATGAAAACAGTTTCAAGATTGAGTATTTATTCTCACATAACTCTCGTTCCATAATATTTTTTAGCACAAATTTTGGTGTGAGTTATGGCCCTTTTTTAATTGAAATCCCCTCCAAATTTGACATCAATAACTTCATATTCATGAGATATTGATTTATCATTTAAGTGGGCACTAATCAATTTTCTAGTAGTGATTTCTAAACAGCTCATGTTTTTTATCATAGCCCCATGACTACAATGAGTTTGAGCGTGTAATTTGGTGGTGATATCTTGTTAATTGAGTACAGATTGCCTTCTAAATTTTTGGTTGTAAAACTGTATGCTTATCATGTTCTAGCCAATTCATTTTTATTGCTCACGTTTTGTCATTGCCGATTGAGATTTGCTTTTGTGTCGCCATCTTGAATTTTGAGGCACATCACTAGAATAGGATAATCTCAGCGAATCACAACCTATAATCTGTCCTCAATGAAAATGACGGTCACACAATGACCCACAAAACACATGTCACAGAAAGGTGGCTATTTATCACTAGCAACACCTCATGAGGTAGGAAAAAATACCAATGATGACGACCCAAGATTCAGCACATCACCCAGGTTTGCCAACAAGCCAAGCTCTAAGTTGACACAACTCGTATAATTACAGTAAGGGATGAGGTTGCTCATGATACATCATTTCTCAACTAAAATACTTATGTGTTCCAATTTGACTAGGGTTTTGACGAGCAGAGCTACGAGCCATCACACAACCCATCAAATGAAACGGTACTAAGATAGGCCAGTCCTAGCAATTGACAACCTACAAGCTCCATGTGACCAAAACCCAGTCAGGTTCTAGGGCTCGAAAACCAAGGAAGCATTATCACATTTCTATCTCCATTTTTTGACTTTTGAGGCTCAAAACCCGAGAACGTATCACCGATATCTCATCCCCATTTGAACTTATGTGGCTTGAAATCCAAGGACATGTCTTCAACATCACATTGTCTTGAACATCACATTTTCATTCCACACGCAAGCGACCAATCTTCTCACAGCAAAAAATTGCACTTTATAACCTTATGATGCTTTAGCATTATAATGCCTAAAGCATCAAGAGTATTCATTCTCCCAATATACGTAACAAGTAACTCACTTTCTCCCTATAGAAAATGTTATGGGATAGCCTCGTGTTGCTTTAGCACTAGAGTGCCTAAATCATCAAGAGTATTCATCTTCTCAATATACGTAACATATAATCCATTTTCTCACTGCAGATGATGTCACAAGATGATGTCGTGATGCTTTAGTGCCAAAACACTCAAAGCATCAACAGGATTAGTCATCTCAACGTATGAGCACAAATTTAACATTATTAATATGTGCAGAATGTCAACAATATACCATGTGTAGAATATAAACATGATAAAAAAATATGTAAACATAAAAACTAACATGCTGTTGAACAGTTCCCATTGAGTTTAGGCTTGGCATCTCACAAAATAGTGGTTTGAAAATCATGATGCAAAGCACTGCATAAAGTATAAATATCTTTACCTCAATGATGACAATGACATATTTACCAATAAATGGCTCCACGCAATGTCGTAAGTGAAAGCAGCACCAATAACATCTTTAGAACATATAACAAGGTCAATGTCAACATCTCATCAATCACACAAGAGACAACAAAAAAGTATTAAATAAGACTAGAACCCAAAATGATTTCTAGGGACAATCACAAGTCTGAAATTGGAAACCAAACCCCAAGAATATAACAAGGATCCTAATCTGAAAACCAAATGTAGAAATACAATATATACATAAGATTTAGTCTAACATTTATCAACACTACACTTAGTATTTACCCCATGATTAACAAAAAAGAACAACACATGTCCTTATAACATTTATCAACTTAACTAGACATTATCTAAGACCAAAAACAATTCCTCAAGTTTATAACTCTCAGCAAACATAAATAATGTCTCAATAAGACATCACCTTCTTAGTTTGGTAACCACAACTCAACAACGGTGAGCAATGCTTTTCAACAGATATCAACATCAAATTCTCAACTGATGCATTAACCAAACAATATCATCCCTACGATCAAAGTAAAATTCTCAAACAGAACCAAGCAAAAACCAAATAACCACGGCACATTTAACCTATCATTGAGGGCTATTAATATAGCATAATCCAACATCAATATAGCAACAAAAAAATAATGAAATTTAGATTTCATCATGGGCAACAATAAATTGAATATCCCTCCTACTATTATAAAATTACAACTCATACAGACAACAAAAAATAGGAATCCACAAATCTAAAACCAAATTCATTAATGGCAGTGGACAGAACCTTAACCATGAGTTTAAAAAAATTCATACTCCACGGGCCATCAAATTTAACGGCTTAACCGAACCATACCCAGCCAACAATTTATCAAATAGAACCCAAATTCATCTGCTAAAACTGTTGCAAAACAAGGCATGGACAATTCTATTGAGAGACCAAGAATACCTACGACATATCTCCATCCAAAAACAACAACAAAAAGAAACCCATACCCAAATCAAAATTCAGCTCACGACATTATCAACAAAACATAATCAACAACTAAAATTTTCACAAAAAAAAAAAAAACCAACTTGGCCTAGAGACTGAAAATGCCTAGAAAATTTAACTCATCCTAAGAAGTTGGTGGAATGCATCTCCCTAGTGAGTTCACCGTCGCCTGAAGCATGGAAAACCCTTAGACAAGTTGAAAAACTATTTCTGCAAAAAGGAATTGAGAGAATTATGAATTATATTTTTTCATATACTTGAATTTGAAAAAAAAATGTGAGAGTACACATATAAATAGCTAATAAATCAAATCTACAGTCATGGAAAGTAATTAATTACAATAATTGAAAATAAAATGGAAAGTAATTCAATATGGAAAGTATGATTAACATCTCCCCACAAGCTCAAGGATGCGGTATGAGGAGCTTGTTTTGAAAATATTAAACTTGGAAAGTGATACCAGTTTTGTGAGAGCATCTGCTACTTGATTGTCAGATGGAGTAAAGTGAACTAATAAAGATTTTCCTTGAACTTTTTCTCAAACAATGTGGTAAACAATCTCGACATGCTTAGATTTGGAGTGAAATACTGAATTTGAAGCCAGGTAAGTAGCACTAAGGCTATTGCATAAGATTATCGGGATACCTGAAGAAGAGATGCCTATCTCATTAAGAAGAGATTTAATCCATAGAAGTTCAGCAGCGTTGTTGCAATGCTGCGATATTCTAATTCCGTACTGGAGTGGGTGACAACCTTTTACCTGGCAGTAGACCATGATATGAGGTTTTGTACCAAAAAAGTGCAAAAAGCACTTGTGCTTTTACAATAATCAAGACATGATGCCCAATCGGCATCAGTAAAGGAACGAAGATCAAATCAGGTTGTTGGATAAAATGATATACCTAAGTTTGTGGTCCACTGAAGATAATGAAGAATGTGTTTTACTACTTGCCAGTGAGCATTGTAGTAGCATGCATAAATTGATTTATTGACTGCAAAGGCAATATCGAGTCATGTTATACAACAATATTGCAAAGCCCTGATGATGCTCCTATAATGAGATCCATCGGATAAAGGGTTTCTCAAGTTTTTGGATAGAATTGGACCAGAAACCATAGGAGTAAGGGTGAGTTACTAGAGCTCATATTCGCCCTGAGAAGTACATATGTGATATAACTGGTCTAATGTAACATCAAACATTTATCAGTAGTAGCAACATAAATACCTAGAAAATAATGAAGAGAACTCATATCACAGACTACAAATTTGGAGCAATGATGTCATCAACATATACGATCATGAGAATAATAAAGGAATGCTTCCAAAAAATAAATAAAGAAGTATTCGACTTTGATGTCGTACCACCCCAAAGTAACAGAGCAGTATATAATTTGTTATACCACACACGTGGTGATTGTTTCAAGCCATATAAGGATTTTTGCAGTAAGAAAATTATAGAGGGATTAGAAGCACTTACAAACCCTAGAGGTTGTTGCATGTAAATTGTCTTTGTTAGATCACCATTCATAAAAGGCTTATTTAATGCCCTACTGTCTCGTAGTTCTACCAAGAGAAATAGCCAATGATAAGGCAATCCGTAGTGTAGAGACTTTGACAACCGAACTGAAGGTTTCTTCATAATCAATGTCTTTTGTCTGATCATATCCTCTGGTAACGAGGTGGGCATTGTAACAATTTATCGATCCATCACTTAAGATGAAAAACCCACTTACAATTGATGAGTGTTGCGCTGTAAGGGAGGGGGACAAGCTTCCATGTATTATTCTCATGCAAAGCATTAATTTCTTCGTTCAAGGTAGCAAACCAAAGCTTGCTTTTGGAAGCCTGTAAAAAGTTAGTAGGTTCTAAAGTGGAGCCATTATTTGTGTGGAAGCCTTTTGGTTTGAAAGTGCCTCCCTGGATCTTATCTGCATAGGGTGCGAGCTGGTTGTTTGTCTAGTATTGTTAAAAGCGAACAAGCTGTGATTTAGGGATGGTGGATGTGGGATAGGAATATGTGGAGATGGGAAACTAGAAGAGGTGAGAGGTGACTTTGGAAATGGAGATGTAGAGCTAAAGCTAAAAGAGGCAGAGCTGGATGTGTTAGTTAAGGTTGAGATTGGTAGTGATGAAAAAGGGAAGGCGTGGATGGTTATTGAAATTTTTTGGTTAGGGATAGGAGGATGGGATAGAATGGGAAAAGGAAATGAACTTTCATCGAAGATAATGTGTCTACTAACATAGACACGATTGGATGTGGGATCGATGCATGTATAGCCTTTATGATTAGCATTATAGCCAATGCAGACTAATGAAGAGGAGCGAGGTTGTAGTTTATTTGCATTGAAAGCTTAGAGATATGGAAAGCAAAGGCATTCGAGCACATGAAGAGAGTGATATGGCAGGTGGGTGCCATATAAACACTCATACAGATATTTGAAATTTAAATTTTCATTGGCATATAATTGATAAGTGTTACAGTGCTTAAGAAAGGATAAGGCCAAAACGATTGTGGGACAGAAGAGTGAAACAGCAAAGCAAGACCGATTTCCACAACATGGCGATTTTTGCATTCAATACGACCATTTTTCTTTGGAGTGTAAGGACAAGAGATCTTATGATGTGTTAAATTTTGGTAAGACATTAGAATTCCCCTCCCCATTTTGATTGGAAACTTTTAATGGGTTTCCCAAATTGATTTTTATTGAAAGCAAGGAAATTTGAAAAGCAATTGTAAACATGATCCTTTGTTTTAATATAATAATCCAGGTGAATCAAGTGCAATCATTAACAAAGAGGAGAAAATATCGAGCTCTAGTGATGGAGGAAATCAGTGAGGGTCCCCAAACATCAGAGTGTTACTTTAATGAGAATTGAAAACTTTAAAAGGTAAATTGTAAACTTTAAAAAACTAGATAATTTGGAGAAACTAGGGTGGCATACGTAGAGAATGAGAATTGGAAACTTTAAAAGGTAAATGATGAATTTTACTTAAATAATAAGGAGTACAAATAGTAGATGTTCCAAAGTTGAAAACGGCAGATTATAGAATTTTAAAAAACAAGATAATTTTGAGAAACTAGGGTGGCCTAAGTAGAGGTGCCATAATGTTGAGGATGGAGGCAGTGTTGTAGAAGGGCGAGAGGAGGCAAGACTGGTAGTCAGTGAAAATGTGGGAGGAGGTGGGAGAATTATATAGAGACCATCACTGAGAGAACCTCGAAGGATTATCCGGTGAGAGGTCTTATCCTTAATAAAAAAAAAAGAATTTGAATGGAATTCAAAAAAAGCAAGATTATCATGACAAAGTTTGTGAATACTAAGTAAATTATGAGTAATGGACGAAGCATGAAGAACATACTGAAGTTTGAGGGGTAAGGAGGTAGTGGGAATCACAGCATGTCTGATATTAACAATGAAAAGAGGTTTAGCGCTTGTTGTAATCACTTGAGTAAGGCCAAAGTAAGAGGTCAACTATATCATTGTACAAGACGATGGAGTGAAGTGGTGAGTAATGCCACTATTTAGTAACCAAGTGTAATTAATTTGATCTTTAGTGTGCAGCGCAGGAGTGCTGTTAGAGATCGTGGCATTGTTGTTGGAGTATTGAAGAAGATCTGCTGAGTTGGCCTAAGGTGAAGCTGATGGAATTAGTGTGCTTGAAGCAAAATTCATATTTTGCTTGTGATAGCAGACTAAGGCCATGTGGCCTACTTTATACAAATCTGGCAACTAGGCTTAAAGGGTGCCTTGGGCCTGGGTTGATGCCATGCTTATTGAGTTGGGTTAGGAAACCCAAGAATGTTGTTGTAGCTGTTGCAATTAGGGCGTGCTAATGGCAATGGCAGCCGGGAGGATCAAAAATGCCTGAAGGCTGCATTGGCTTGAAAGGAGTTTGGTGAAGGGAGTTGGGCAACAAAGTTCTGTTTGTCTAATCAAAAGTTGTAGCTTAGGAGAAGATTGTGAATCTCCTTTATAGGTGGTTGATTGGCACCTCTTGTGATGGTGATGACCAATGGGTTGTACTCGTTGTCTAGTCCTCCGAGAAAGTATATAACCTGGTCACAATAAGTTAGTGGTTCTACTATTGCAGATAGTGAGTTGCATATGGCTGTTATTTTCTGAATGCAAACAGCAGTAGAAAAGTCGTCTTTGGAGATGTTGTGTAGTTGACTGCTAGCCATAGAGGAGGAGGCAAACATCCGGTCGAGAGCAATCCAGATTTCAGTGTGTTAGCCTTTTTGTTAGGCTAAGTTTTATTTTGATAATGATTAAATTGTTTGTTAATTTAATAAATCAATAAGTTGTATTTTGTATTTTGTAGATATTTTTTAACGTTTTTATCATACTATGTATATCCGTGTTTATTGGAAATACCCTCAAAATGGGTATTATTAATGTGCTAACACGTTTGTTTGAGTCCATGTAGTGTAACATATCATTTAAGAACTTAGTATAGTTCAAGGTTTATTTTGGAGAGAAGTGGGGACGAGCTACAGATGAGAAAATATCATCCCAAATCGGGTCTGCACTCATGCGGACGAATGCAGACAATATGCGGACGAAATAAAGGCGTCTGGATCATCCCTGGAGTGTGTCCATCAAGTTAAAGACGAGTGGAGAACAAAAAAAAATGCATCTTGAGTGGTTTCAGACGAGTTCGGCCATGTGAAGACAAAGTTGCCCCACGTCCGATTGAATCTCTAATTTTCAAGGTGCAATTCAGATGTGCAGACGTGGGGTGCATATGTGAATCTGCATCCTAAGCTGCGGATGATGAACAGTGACCTGCGGATGCAAAACTTTGCATCATAAACTGGTGAACAGTGACTTGCAGATGGTGAACAGAGTGACTTGCGGATGCAAACCTCTGCTTCCTAAAGTCCAAATTTCTTCACAACGGCTATATTTTCAATGGACATTTTTCAACGGTCACATGCAGACGATTGAGGACGTCCGAAAGTGCAAAGTCTATATGATATGATCCGGGAAAGCTACAAATGTCAAGATCTAATAGGAGGCATTGGATATCTAAAAACTAAAGCTTCAAAGAATATCAATGAGTCATTCAAGGTCAAGCATAGGTGGAAGTTCAAGAGCAATAAAAACACTTTCCAAAACTGTCCACTTTCAGACCTTTTAGACGTGTTTGAATATTTTGGCATCCTAAACGACGTCATTACAAAATGTGGTCTTCATCAACATTGTAGCTGACGTCATAGGCTTTCTAGAATGGTTTGGATTGCTAATATTGGAGTTCATTTGCTATGTCAAAAGCTCACAGAACAGAGAGCAATGATTAAAGAAAGTCCAAGTATCCAAACTTAGAGACCAAGGAAATCACAATATGGAAACCCTCCAAGTGGCCAAGTACCAACATGGAATAGTTGTCAAATACATATAGACTTGGAGAAGAAGAAATAAAGATGTTAATTAAATATTATGATGAAGATCCAATGGTGGAAGTCAATGTGCCAACTTGAAGGACAAAGAATATGGAAATTTTGGGACTGGATTTTCTGCGCACAAATTTTGATATGGAAATTAAGAGATGCCTCCTCACTTCCAATGGCTACGTGATCTTCATACCAAATAAAGAAGACATCTTAAGCTTTCTATAGACACCCAGATCACAAGATTTGGAGATGATTTAGGCATTCAAAAAGGTTTTCAAAATCTGCTCAATTCCCAGCAAGCCTACTATTTGTGTGACTCATCTCAAAACCCTAAATTTAACCTAAATTTTATTCTTTACGTGTGGAAGCTAACCCTAGCTGCATCAAGGGTTTCCTAATTGTTATTTGTATTATTTTTAATTCATTTTAGTAGTCAATAAAAGCATGTGTATGGTGCCTCATTAGAGGATGGATATTTGAAATAAAAACTTGTGTGTTTGTGAGGTTTTCCTCTCTTTCTCTTCTTTACGAAGAACTTGGTCTCTTCAAGCCTCAATCTTGAAAGATCATACTTTTGATAGCTTTAGTTCAACCAACCGGTTTGGTTAGGGTCAAGCTCCTCATCTGATAACTCTGGTTCTAGTCAACAAGTTTGGTTAGGGTCAAGTTCCTAAACTTGATAGCTTTGGTTCTTATCTCTTTATAGATAACGAGTCAAGTTCCTTTTCTACACTTTCTTGATTCGATCGACGATCTATTGTTTTAATTCCACATTTGTTGTTGGGTCTAAGGTTCCTAATACCCCAGGTCCGCATCAGTTGGTATCAGGGCTTTGGCTCAAACGAATTCAAGTAGCTACCTTTATTTTCTTGTTATCTATTTTCTCATCTCTTTCTTTGTTTTTTTCGATTATCTATAAAAAAAACAAAAAACAAAATATTTTTTTTTCACAAAAAATCTGCTCTGATAGAACCGGTTGGGAAAGATTTCAGCAGATGAAGCTGCCTAGTTTTAATGGGGACATCACTGATATTGCGAAGGTTGAGGAATGGATCCACATAGTTGAGGAATTCTTTGATTATGCCAGTGTCGATGAAAGCAAGAAGGTGAAGTGTGCTACTTTTCTTCTAGTTCAGGACGCTCGCTTTTGGTGGAATTCAGTTAAGGTTTCTCGTAGCGTGGAAGACCTCACCTGGATGAATTTGAAGGGGCTATTTAATGAGAAGTATTTCAGCAGTTCAGCAAGCGCCCAAAAGATGGTAGAATTTGCTTAGTTATGGTAGACGAGAGCGGTAGCCGAGTATGTTCAAAAGTTTGAATCCTTGTCTCGATTTGCGACTCATTTAGTGGATAAGCCAGAAAATAAGATTCACCATTTTATTCATGGACTCATGATGGAGATTCTGGAGAGTGTAACAATTGTGGGGACGGATGATGTACCTTTCGAGAAAGTAGTGGCCAAAGCACTGGCAGTAGACAATGTTAAGAACATCGCAGCAAGGTTCCGTGAATCAAACCAAAAAAATTGGAAGAACAACAATAATAATAAGCAAAAGCGTGGTGTTGGTCCTTCTTCAAATTATGGAAATAAAAGGCCATTCGTGTCCTACCAGAATGAAGAAGTAAGGAAATGTTGTACCAAGAGTCTTTGCATTGAACAACTAGAACGAGAACAACGATGGAAAGCCTGCTATGGTAACTGGTATGCATGTTTTCACTACACTTTTCCTAAGCTAGATATGCATATTATTCATGAATTATAATAGTATAACTATAAAAGTAAATTAAGAATTGTTTAAATATTTTAGGTACAATCCTTATTAACAATTATGTTGTGACTTGGCGTGTCCCAAAATTCTCAAGAAACACTTGATAGAAAATCTACTACAATAATCCTTAATATCCCGTCCACAAAACTTCAAACGGAAATATCTCCCAACCCAGACGTGAGAATTAGCTGGAATTTGGAGGTCATTAAATAAGCTCGTTCACAAACGACATATCAAACTTTCAAGGTAAAATCCACTCGGAAACTCCATATATGATAAAAACAACACAGTCCTGAATTTAGGGTTTCAACAGATCAGATCCAGCCTCTACAATTGAAACAAATAAAACTTCACGTGCATACAAGCTATGAACGCCAAACTTGGAAGGTTCTAGCTCAACAATACAAACAATATCTCAGCCAAAAATCAGATCAATAGGTCAGCAGCAAGTCATTCGAATCCAGTACCCAATCCGTTAAACAAAGCAGAGAAATTTCCAGACAGATTATTGGCCAACAGAACAATCTTCAAAGAAACGACAATAATCAATTACCACTCCATAAGGAATACCTTTGTAGGGCAGGGGATTCAGTATGAATGATCAGTAAGTCACTAGAATAATCATCCCCTTAAGAATAACATGAAATAACAAGAATAACCAAGGAGTCCGTTTATCCTCTTACCGTGAGAGGGACGATAAACCCTAAACCCTAAACCCTAAGAGCTAAGAGGGACCCTAAACCCTAAGCCCTAAACCCTAAACCCTAAACCTTAAAACCCTATTGGCCAGCCAACAGAACAATCAACAAGTCACTAAAATACCATTGTAGGGCAGGGGATTCAGTATGAATGATAAGCAAGTCACTAGAATAATCATCCCCTTAAGAATAACACAAAATAACAAGAATAACCATGAAGTCCGTTTATCCTCTTACCGTGAGAGGGACCCTAAACCCTAAACCCTAAATTCGGTTCCTAACTCTCACGGATATGGAAGATCCGAGACCCGACAATAAAGTGAAAAATTCCCAAGACGCCTTGATGATTCAAATAGATTAGGAGTTCAACCCGTTATCTATAAAGAGTTAGGTACTGAAACTATCCAAGAAAATGAGCTTGACCAAAACCACACCTGTTGGTTGAACCAAAGTTATCAAGTTTGATCTTTCCAAGCTAACACTTGAAGAGATCAAGCCTTCCAAAGAGAACTGAAGAAGAGAATGTAAAATGATCTCAAAACTCAAGGTTGTGTATTCTTCAAATTGTGATGTACAATGAAAGAATGCCCCTCTATTTATAGGCAACTTAAGGGGACTTTAAAATATGTTAAAATTATATAAAATATACAAAAGAATCGCTAAAAATCAAAATTTAGTGAGATTTGACCGAAGGACACTCGGATGCAGCACGTGGGGCGACAGCGCACGCTGGGCTGGGCCATGGACTGATTGGACTCTTATTCAATTTTTGACCCTTTTCTCTTCAATTCAATCTTTGCTTGGGCTTCCATTGGATATTTCTCATTCCCTAAAAACCTCTTGGGCCATGGCTTTGTATGCAATGGGTCTTTAATGTTGGTCAACACTTGTAAAGATTGGTCCACCTTCCTTGTTATGCATTTCCAAATGTCCAATGATTCTTGGCCATGGTTTGCTCCTTGATGGATACTTGGATTACATCATGTCCTCATCTGACTGTTGAAATATAGTCATTGTGCAAGATCTAGAGACTTTGGATGTGGAAGTTTCATCCGGTATCCATCCCCGTCGTTCGAAAAACTTCAGCAGCATTCTTCTAACTTTGTAAAGATTCAATGTTGAACGTCTGCTTTTTTGGTAGTCATCCGCGTTGTCCAAAATTGTACAATTCAAACGCAAAACATCTATTGTCGTCCTTGTCGTCAGTGTTGTCCGAAAAACATAGACTGTGTTTTGGGATGCTTTTATCCTGTCTGCTAGCGTCATCCCAAATCACATAAGCCTACCTCTTTCAAGTATTTGGATGACTCATCAAGAATTTGGATGCCACAGTCCCATCCGCTAGCATCTAAAAATGTCTTTGAATTTTACAGATTCAAAACAATAACGTCTGCATCATCCGACTCGTCCTAGAGCATCTGAAAATGTTGCTATATAACAGAGATAAAAACAACATCGTTCTATTCTTCAATAATTGAGCTCTTCAAATTTTTTAAGTCCCACAATACATTCTACATAGACTTAATGAAACTCATTAGATAATAATACCCTTAAGAAGGGTATTTCCAATTTAAGCTATATATTCGAGTATTATAAATTCAACTAATAAACAACTTATGAAGCCAATTAATATCATTCATCATCAAAATATAAATATGCCTAATGCGCTTTGGCTAATGTCTTTCACTATGGTTCTTCCACTGAACATGAATTGAAAATATTTCAAAATGACATAAAACTTTGTTCTCATGACTAAGAACCTTGTCGAGTTTTTTTAAGATATATTTTTTCTGAATTGATAGTTTATTCCAAGAAATAACATAAGAATGATCGGGGATATATTTCCTTAGCACATAAACTTTCTAGACATTATGAACATAGTTCAATTATGACAATAAATCCACGATAAGCCATTAGACCAATTGCTCAATAATCTAAAAATGACTTATATATCTTGGGCTAACTTCCCTTTCACACCCAAAACAACTAAATACTCTAACAAGCTTTTACCTTTTAGAGCACAAAATTATTACCTTCAAATTAACATTCCTTTCGACAGAGGTCTGCATAACTCATTTGTTGACTCTGAACTGCGAAACACATATACAAGTATGATAAACTGTTGTTATAATAACTCCACTAAAGACAAGTAATTCACCATAACAATTTCTGAAATCTGGAATGCAAGATCTCAACATATTTTTTAGAATACATCTGTTTGAAGATGATGCATAGTACTCAAATTAAGCTTTGTGCCCAAAAGCTCTATGAAGGGATTTCTAAAATTTCAATTTAAATATTTGATATCTAATAGAAATCATGCATGAGAGAATACCATGAAGACGAACAATACCCTCAATATACAATTGACTTAACTTCATTCAAGAGAAATTCATTATGACAAGAATAGAATGTGTGGATTTTGTTAATATATTAACAATCACCCACACTGCGTCGAATTTTCTGCACTAACCCCTAGAAACTAGTCACGAAATCCATGGTAATCTTATCTCATTTCCACCAGGGATAGGTAAAAGCTACAATAACCCAACTAGTCTCTAATGTTTAATCTTAAGCTGCTAACAAGTTAAACACCTTGCAATATACATAGATACATTCTGTTTCATTCTAATCTAGCATTACAGACGCTTCAAATCATGATACATTTTCCTATTTTCAGAGTAATAAAAAATCTGATCTTGTGACCCTCATCCAATACTGCATGTCTCCAATACAAATAACTAAAGACAACAACTAGATTATTAAATAATAGGAGTATATTAGAACTGATTTCCCAATCGTCAATTTGTTTACCAACTTGAATCATGTCGAATCTTTCTTTCAACTAGAGGTGTTCACGGTCCGGTTCAATCTGGTTCCCAAGTGGAACAGCACAGAACTGATCGATTTTGGTTTTGGATTTCCAATACCGGAACCAGTCCCATGGAAACCGGGTACCGAACAGATAGCAGACCAAAAATTCTGTATTGGTTCCGATTCGGTACAGAATATAAAATATATATATATTTTTTTTTTAATATTATAATAAAATTTTATAAAAATAAAAAATACAAAAAAAAATCTTAAACACATAAAATGCAATTGAAAAAACACATAAAACTCTAAAATAAGAGTCAAACTCACTAAAAATATCCAAATATAATAAAATCTGAAACACATAAAACTTAAACATTTTCCACTGCTTCGTGTTACCCGTTTCGCTTTGCATTTGCCAGTATCTAAAGAAAACACCTCCATCGACAGCTAATGCCCCAGCTTAGTGGGGACCCAAGTGTATTTAATTGCTGCTCAACACTCTATTCTTGTGCAAGATGATTTAAACTTGTGCTATAGAGAAGTAGAAATATACATACCACATTACTTTTTGGTTCACAGGTTAAGCGATGGGCAGCATTATCCTCAAGCAAAGGCAATGAATATAGAGAAAGTAATTAGTACAAATGACTATCCTCGGTTAAAGTAAACCTTAAGGGAAAACTAAAGAATGAACAGAAAACAAAAACTATCAACAGAACATAAACTATCATTATCAACATTCAACACTAACAAAAGTAAAGAACACTATCAAAAGTCATAACATAAATTATAGAATAAATAACAAAACATAAATCACTATGAGAACCAAATACATCAACACTTCAGAGTTCAGAAAACAACACATAGATTACAACTGAAAATAAAATGACAGTAGAAACTATCGTAACAGAACAGAATAATTAACACTAACAGAACATAAATCACTATCAGAAGTGAATCCACCAACACTAACAGGAGGACCAACACTTCAGAGTTCGGAAAACAACTGACATGCTCATATTCATCAACAGAGTACCAATACATATTTATCAACAAATAGATTCATCAATGATTAAACAATCACATAAATCACTATCAGAACAGAACATAATATTGACCAATGAGCAAGTTGGCGACGGAAGTCAGAAGGGTCTGGCGCTTGCGACGGAAGCTGAAAGGGATTGGAGCTCGGGACTGAGGCTCGGGACTAGGGAGGGCTTGAGCCAGAAGGAAGACAAAGGCCAGTGGCTAGAGTTCGCGAGATGGGACTGGAGGTTGGAGCTCGGGAATTCACTTGACTACCACATAAAACTCTTAAGTTGAGACTTGAGAGCAGTAAATATCTAAAATCGTGTAAACTTACCTATTGGCAAAGACTGTGGTGGCCAAGTGTTGTGGTTGTAGGGATGATTGAAGCAAAACAAGATTTATAGACTCCTTTCAAAATTCTTTGCCCTTTCTTGTCCCCACCATTTCTTTCTTTCCTCCACTCATATCTCCTACTTGCTCCTCTCTTTCCCCCTCATGTCCTCCACGTAACACCTGCCTCTCTCACTCCTTGGCCCCACCATTTCTTTTTTTCCCTCCACTCGTGTTCTCCATAACACCGAGAGACTTGGAAGTTGGGACTGCCGAACTGGAGCTTGGTACTTGGGAGGCTGGCGTTGGAGGGGAGACTAAGCACCAAGGGCTGGAGCTCGGGCGGGACAAGGCACGTCATTGGTGAGTCGATGAGGAGCTAGGGATGTTGCTGCAGAGTTCTGAGTGTGGGGTGAGATTCCAAACTTTGGAAGAAGACTCCAGATGCCTTAATTAAATTAGGCTACTTTAATTGACTTTTTGGTTGTTCACTTGATACCGATTCTTCGGTATCCAGAACCAGACCCTGAAATCAGTTCTATTCAAACAAAACCAATTTCGACCTGGTACTAAGTAATTTTGCACCGAACCGGTAACGAAACCGCCAATTACGTTCTGATTCTTCAGTACCGATTTGATTTTGCACACTCCTACTTTCAAGGCATCATAAAACTTTGCAAGTTCACATGTTGCAAAAATATTGGGGTTGATATTAAATTAATGAAATCACTATTGTCCAAAAGACGTCAAAATAGTAAACTATCTTTTTCAATCATCAAAAACAAAAACAAAATAAAAGATCATTGAAAATAACTACTATAAGACATCAATTACAATATTAGCCTTGTAAAGATGATATTATATAGTAAAATCATAATTCTCCAAAGACTTAACATCACAATGCAAGTTTTGTAATCCAAAAATATCTCAAATTTAATATTATACAAATACCTCAGCCAAACTTTTTAAGGTAAAAATAATAATATGCTAAGTAGGATAATTTCATTCCTACCTTTTGAACTGTTAAAATGCAAAAGTTATAATGTTATCCTACTGCATCAACATATAACAAAATTAACTCCACCATTGCCTATGGTTTATGTTCTACAAACAATCTTTCTTTCGTGCAAAGAAGGAAGGACAGATTGCAGAAAAAACTAGGCTCTCTCTCTTCAAGAAATAGTAGTATATACGCAGGAAAAAAATCCGAGGGTTTAAGTAGAATCAAAGCAGAAAGCTTGATCAAGAAGAGCTTGAATCCCATCCACCCAGCTTTTCCTGTGAATCTTGCTTTTGCACTTAAATTCTAAAAGACCTCTCGCTGTTTTGAGTCCAAAACACACCTCTGGAATATCCCTCTCCTTTCTGTATGGCCATGCAGATGGTTCGTCACAAACTCCATAAACAACGCCTGCAAAAAACATTACCAGTTATGTCCGAGCAAGGTCAGAGAGAAATTCCATAAACAATTCCTATGGTAGATTTAAATGCTTACATTTGTTCTTCTTGGAAAAGGCACCTCCAACATGCTTGCTTTTTATTGAAACTGTCACCTGACGTGTAAGAAACGCTTCAATAACAAGAAATTGTTCCATTTGGACAACCGAATTTTTTTTTCAAAGTTTTTGGTTGGGCATTTTACCTGGGATTTTTTGTTGATATAAATAGAGACATGCTTCCAATGAAGATCTCCTGTCAATTTGAAGAAAACAATGGACTTCTTTTTTATAAGTATAGCTTTAATAACTTCAGCCGATGAAATTAAAACCAAACAAATTAAATCCTACTGGAATCTAACAATGTTTCTTCTAAATTTTGACGCTCACATTTTGGTTCTGGCAGTTACATGCAATTTGGTTACATGGATAAGTTAAAATAAGTAAACAAATTCTTAATCAAATGAGGAAACTTTACCTTTCTTCATGAGTTGCAAAAGATCACCAACAACTGCAGGTACCTGTTCCTCAATATGAAGAGGAATATTAGCATTCCATTGATTCTCTGAGGCTCGCCTGTCATAAGGACTTATAGAAGCATTGTTTCTGGCCTCCTTTGGAAATCTTATTTTCAAAGCAGCTTCGCCCCTTAAAGCTGTATTAGTAGTTAGCAGAACCAAATGTTTTCTTATCAGTACATCAATATCTTTTTGGACATTTCAGGACAAATTGCAGACCAATGGTGTAGGTATACATAATTAGTATTTGCGAGCACATTTTAATAGAAAACAGTTCGTAGAGGATTAATGTTTTCAGTTTTTACTCCGAGCTTTGAAAGATGGAGGAAGTACCAGTTGCAGCAGCAGCTGTAAAAGTCAGAAGTTCACTGGGGCGTTGAATTCGAACTGCTGATCTTACTGCAGAAGCCACAGAATCATCATCAGCTCCGGCCAATTTAGCCAATTCTATACAATGTGAAGCTAATATCTCAGTCGCCGTTGCTAATGCGTTGCCCATCTTTGATCCTGAGCCATTTGAGTCGTCAGTTGCTGCTACAGCAGCCAAAGCTGCAGCCAGTCCAGCAACGGAAAGAGCTGAATGTAAGCGTGCATTTTCTACCCTTTCTCTATCTTTTTTCCTTGTCACGTAATTATTGTCTTCTTTGTGGTGAAACCATTTTCCAAATGATCCTCTCTTTCTTGCATTCTAGTAACAATATCAGGTTACATCACTATAAACTAAAAGGCATTCAAATTTAAACAGCCAAGCAAATGATAAAATAGCTCACCAGTTGTGGGGCGGAACAGGTTTCTTGGACGGTGCTATAACTTTTGCCATGAAAATGTGGCTTCGGCTTCTGGGAAAGAGCTTTTGTAATTTCAGAGGCAGAAATGCTCCATGATCTTGCAAGGAACTCCATTGGCTCTTGCGGAGTTTGTGGTTGAGGAATTAAAGGCAATGATGACACAAATTTCAACTCCTCTCCTTCGTCTATGTTGTTTAATCTTTGGATGGATCCATTTTTTGTTTGGAAAATCTCCATCGTCTTCCTTTCTATCTTTCTGCCTGTAAGCAAAAGAAAAAGACTCAAAATATCTAAAGCAATATCTTTCCTCCAGCACTGTTATTATTATTATTTTTTCAATTCTAGTTCCAAAAGACTCTTCAATCAGAAATAGAGATCATTCTCACAAGCGTCATAATTATTGAAAGAACTAAAGAACTCATCAAACTCGAAGAGACATTTCCACAAACAGTTGGAGGGCAAAAAACAAAAGAGATACCAGAATACGCCTTAACTCCCTCTGCAGCTTTGTTATTATATACAAGAAAAAGAGAGACAGAACAGATTCACTTACACAATCCGAAGCCTCGTGCTTTTAAACCCCATGAATTCTGGCTAAACTGCACCAATAAAATGGGAAAAAAATCGAAAGAAACAAATAGGAACCCCCAAAACTGGAAACAAACGCGATATTAAAAATAGGGGACACGAACAAAGCAGAGTCCTGAAAAAGCGGGAGTTGTTGGAAAACCCTCGTGCAAGAAAGCCATTATAGTGACTAAAAAAGGGGAGGGAAGGCAAAGGAAGAGGCCTGAAAAGGTGAAAGAGGGTACAAAATTTGATAACGGAGATTTAATTATAATGCTCGTGGAAAGGGCCAAGAGTGAAAGACCCTGGCTCTGTTCTTTTCCGCGGCCTTCACCATTTTCAAGGTCTGGTCCTTCGAGCACACCTGGACTGGACGGTTTGGACTGTTTTTTTTTTTTTTCTCCTTTCAATTGCAAATTTCTTTCTTTTTATTACTTACAATTCAACCATCATGATTTACGATCAATAACAAGTCAACAACTGTGATATGTTTTCTAACAATTTAACCATCCACGTATGCTAAAATGACAAATCCACCATCTCTGTGAGAAAAAAAAACTGAGGGCATGCCAATTTTAACTTGGACGCCGCGACGTGCAGGCCATTTTTCCTGGAAGCCGCGGCGTGCAGGCCATTTTTGCCTAGAAGCCGCGGCCTCCAGACCATTTTTGTCTTGAAGCCGCGGCCTCCAGGCAATTTTGGCCTGGACGCTGCGGCCTCCAGGCAAAACGACCTCTTGAATTTCAAACGACCATAACTTTTGCTACGAGTGTCAGAATTGGACGCATAAGATATCAAATTGAAGCTCTTTCAGAGATCTAAAACTTTCCATAGGGTTTATCCCATGATTCCACTTTTTCGGCTCCATAATCAATCGTTTAATCACTGAAATTTGGGATTAAAACAGACCAAACTTGTTTTGATCGCAAATTTGAAGGCTTAAACGATTGATTTTTGGGCTGAAAAAGTGGGATCATTGGGTAAACTCAATGACAAGTCATAGATCTTTGAAAGAGATTCGATTTGATACCTTTTGCGTCCAATTCTGACACTCGTACCAAAACAAGTCCTGGACGCCACGGCGTCTAGACAAAACGACCTCTCGAACTTGAAACGACCATAACTTTCGGTACGAATGTCAGAATTCGACGCATAAGGTATCAAATCGAAGCTCTTTTAGAGCTCTATGAATTATTTTATCCCATGATTCCACTTTTTGGCCCATAATCAATCGTTTAATCACTGAAAATTGGGATTAAAACAGACCAAACAATGTTTTGATCACAAATTTGAGGGCTTAAATGATTGATTTTGGGACCAAAAATGTAGGTTCATGGGATAAACCGCATAATAGATTGTAGATCTCTGAAAGAGCTTCGATTTGATACCTTCTGCGTCCAATTCTGACACTCGTAATGAAAGTTATGGTCGTTTGAAGTTCAAGAGGTCGTTTTGTCTAGACGTCGTGGCGTCCAAGCCTTGTTTTGCTACGAGTGTCAGAATTGGACGCAAAAGGTATCAAATCGAAGCTCTTTCAAAGATCTACAACTTGTCATTGATTTCACCCCATGATCCCACTTTTCAAGCCTGAAAATCAATCGTTTAAGCCCTCAAATTTACGATCAAAATAGTGTTTGGTCTATTTTAATCCCAAATTTCAGTGATTAAACCATTGATTATGGAGCTGAAAAAGTGGAATCATGCGATAAAACCTATGGCAAGTCGTAGATCTCTGAAAGAGCTTCGATTTGATATCTTATTCGTCCAATTCTGACATTCGTAGCAAAAGTTATGGTCGTTTGAAGTTCAAGAGGTAATGGCCTGGAGGCCGCGGCTTCCAAGCAAAAATTGCCTGGAGGTCACGGCGTCCAGGCAAAAATTGTCTAGGCAAAAATGGTCTGCACGCCGCGGCTTCCAGTAAAAATGGCCTACATGCTGCAGATTCCAGGAAAAATTGCCTACACGCCGCGGCGTCCAAGCTAAAATTGGAGTACCCTCAGTTTTTTTTCTCACAGCGATGGTGGATTTGTCATTTTAGCATACGTGGATAGTTAAATTGTTAGAAAACATACCACAGTGGTTGACTTGTCATTGATCATAAACCATGATGGTTGAATTGTCATTTTCCCTACTTTATAATAGAAATATACATTTGCCCACACTCAAGAAATTAATCACTTTATCATCAATTATACTATTAATCACAAATTAACTATAAATTAATTTTTATTAATAAATGAGATAATAAATTATAAAAATACGTCACATAAAAATTATTATTATATTATTTATTAAAATTTTTAATTTTATTTGCATTGAATAAGTTTTCTCTTCATAATAGGCTTGTTCTATTATTCTCGTTGAATTTCTTGAACTCTAATTTTAATATCTTAAGTTTATCAAGGTAAGAAATCAATTTTTATATCAAAGTAGTAAAATTATTGTGCAGCTCATCAGTGACACCGAATAGTGACTTTGTTCAGGGCCTGATAATCAATACATAACCGTAAGCTACCGTCTTTTTTCTTTTGGAATAATACAGGTGCTCCAAAGGGTGCTTTTGCTGGTTTGATGAACCCTGCCTCGAGTAGTTCATCTAACTGATTCCTCAATTCTGCAAGTTCTGGTGGAGCCATTCTGTAAGTCGCCCTTGCCGGAGGTTTAGTCCCTGGGGTCAGTTCAATTGGATGGTCGATGTCTCTGCGCGGGGGTAATATCTTTGGCAACCATTTAGGCATAGGACTCTTGTATTCTTTAAGAACTTCCATGATTTCAAATGGCACTATTTCTTCTTTGCTTATATCCATGATCGAAGGGACAATGATATCTGTGGGTTCTTGATTCTTCAATCCCTTTTTGAATTGCATTGCAGAGATCATCTTTATGTTGCTAGCACTCGGTTGCTTGAGAGTAGTAGGAACTACTGTTGGGTCGTTCTTGGTAATTACCATGCACTTAGCCGATGGGATGGGAATGACTTTGTGTTCCATCAGGAATTCCATCCCTAATATAATATCAAAATCATCCATTTGTGCCACAACGAAGTCAATTGGTCCCGTCCACGTGCTGAGTTTTAGCTGCGCTCTTTTTACCACCCCAACTACTGGCATTGCTTTTGCATTCACTGTTTTCATCTTGCTAGCATTCTTTTCAAGTTTCAAGCCTAAACGGTGAGCTTCCCTTTCTGTGATAAAGTTATGTGTGGCTCCCGAGTCAATCATAGTGCTTTTGGCAGCCCTATTATTAACAAGGCTTTCCACATACATAAGTCCTTTATCTGGGGTTCTTTTCAACTTTTCCATCTGTTGTTGAACTGCTGATAAGAAGGTCATTGTTCCTACTTCAGCCACTTCCACAGGTTCTTCTTCGGCAACCCCTTCAGCATGGTTGTCGTTAAGGATTTGAGGCTTGTAATGCTATTAATGCTGACCTATGAGGACATTCTGCAACTCGGTGCGGTCCTTTGCATAAGAAGTAGGATATAGGTTTATTCGGTGGTCGTTGATTACTAGCTCCTTTCCATGGCTCTTGGCTTTCCCTTGGGACAAATAGCTTTCTTTCAGTAGTGCCTGTAGTCGGCTTTGGGCCTCTTGTATTACTTGAAGTGTTCGAAGTGTTCTTCTTTTGACTAGGATTTTCGTTGGTATAGTCGAATAGTCTTTCAGCTGCAACGAGAGCACTCGAGAGGGTCTGAACTCTCTGTTCGTATAATTTTGTTTTGGCCCAAGGTTTTAGTCCTTCAATGAAGGTGAAGATCTTGTCTTTTTCTGACATGTCCCGAATATTCAGCATGAGGCCTGAGAACGTCTTAACATATTCGCGAATGCTGCTAGTCTGTTTCAGCTCTCGTAATGATCGGCGTGCATTGAACTCAACATTTTCGAGAAATAACTGATCCTTCAATTGCTTTTTGAGCTTTTCCCAAGTATCGATGACACAATCACCATTGCAAATGTCATTATATTTTGACCTCCACCAGAGTTTTGCATCTTCAGTAAGATGCATTGTGGCCAAGGTCACCTTTGACTCTTCATCAGTTTTGGCTGCTTTGAAATATTGTTCCATGTCAAAGATGAAATTTTCAATTTCCTTGGCATCGCGGGCTCCCCCAAAGGATTTTGGCTCTGGGATTTTCACCCGACTACGTTCAACCGAGCTTGAAGCTTGTTCTTGGTTTCCCATAGCTCTCATCGTGATATTCAATTTGATGTTTATTTCAGCAATTTCAGCTTTGAGGGATTCGAACATCACTTTGAAGTCTTTCGTCAGAATAGTCAGGGTGCCAGATAGTTGAGTATGAGCATTGTCGATCTCTCCGACGCGCTCCAGGACCCCAACCATGGCACTCATGCAACTTTCTCCAATATCTATCCTTTTTCCCTTTTCTTTTCGGGACTCGAGGTTCTCCACTCGATCTAGCAGCTCTTGGATCGGGATGGAGTCTATCCGGTTGTGGATAGCAGCTATCTCATTAGGAAATTCAGTCATTTCCTTCATTCGTTCCTCCAGAAAATGAATGCTATCAGGTATCTCTTGGAGGTATTTTACCTCCTCTTCCAACTCGATTAGCCGTTCGAGCTGGTCCATCGACGAGTTCGCCTTGTCTGACGAATTCTTTTTTTGCATGCTTTCTTTCAATTTGAGCTAACTTGGCTCTGATACAAACTGTCACGGTCCTACTTTCAAGAGACTTAAGGAGGGCCGTGCGGCACTCGTTGTTTTAGGGGGGTCAACGAGTCAGCCTACGAAGTGTGCCAACGGCACCAATTGCCCACGACGTTAGAGCGAGCTTTGTGTCTAAGGCGCGAGCAGTAAGCGAGCGAGATTAATTGAAAAGAGCGTCATTGAGCATAGTGAACATAGTTTGAATGTAAAAAGCCTTATCATTGATCGTCAGCAAATTACATTGGGTAGGGGGGTCTACGTGCAGTCATGCCTCTCCCCCTAAAGAGCAATCTGCTCCATCTCTACTCTGGCAAGAATGAACATGCAAAAGTGGCGAGGAGTCACTTGCCAAAAATAGAAATTAAAAAAAATAAAAAGGAGCTGCTAAGAATAGAAGGAATCTATTCTAGCAGCATGAGCGACCATGGACAACACGTCCTGGACAAGCCCAGATTGTTACACCCCGCCCAGCACATGCGCCGCCCTGGCCCACTGCGCGCACCGCCCGGGGCCACAATGCGTGCGCCACCCGACAGCTCGCCCGCTAGCGCCCGCCTTTGTTGACCGCGTGTGCCGCCCACCCGACGCGTGCGCCGCCGCCTACGTGGTGCCACCCAGAACCTTTCGATCAAATTTTGTCCAATTTTGATTTTTATCAATTCTTTTGTATATTTTATATAATTTTAACATGTTTTAAAGTCCCATTAAGGTGCCTATAAATAGGGACATTCTTTCATTGTAAATCACTATTTACAACTTGAAATTTGAGAGCATTTGCATTTTCTTCTTGAGTTCTCTTTGGAGGGCTTGATCTCTTCAAGTGTTAGCTTGGAAAGATCAAACTTGATAGTTTTGGTTCAACCAACAGGTGTGGTTCGGGTCAAGCTTCGTTTTCTTGATAGTTTGATTCCTACCTCTTTATAGGTAACGAGTCGAACTTCCAATCTTTTTGAATCATTAAGGCGTCTTGGGAAAGTTTTAGCATTGTTGTCGGGTCTCAGATCTCTCATATCTGTGGTTCGAATCAAGTAACATACAACACCTCTGTAACATATTAGGGTTCTTATATTTTTAGATTTCAATTCAATTGAGAAATCAAAATCGGATTTCTCTTCTCTAGACAAAAATTCAATTCAAAACCTAATCTAAACACAAATTTTCAATAAAAACCTAACCTAAACACCAATTTCAACAAACACCAACAACATGTTGGTGTATCCAACGATTTCTTACTCTATAAATAGAGTAGAAATTGTAGAAGAGAAACTCACCTCTTGATCTCTCTCACTCGACCTTCGTTCTCCTCATCGGCCGAACCCTAGTCGAGCCCAGCCGCCACCGAACTCTCACCCACGAACGACCCTATTATGTCCAGTGACCTCTTCTGTCAGCGAAGCTCGAAGCTTTGTCTCACTCGCGCGAAGGACCTATGGCGAAGAAGAAGATGAAGAAGAAGAAGTATCGGGGCAGGAGGAGAAGAAAAGGAAAAAGAAAAAAAATAAAATAAAATAGATTGGTTTTTTTTAAGTGAACCGAACCGATCCACTTTACCTGAGCCAAACCAGCCCAGTTCAACCAATCCGGACCAATCCAATTCAACCCAACAGATTTGGTTTAGTTAGTAAACCAACTCAACCCGGATTTATCATCGATCAGTTTGAGGATTTTATCGGTAATGAATTTCTGTCTAATTTCTTTATTGGATTATTTTTAAATTTTTATTTACAAATTAATCGATAAACCCTTTCGGTAGGCTAATTTATTCAAAGACTCGGTATTACTCAAATCCTTTACGCAATACGCTCTCAGCATTCAAGTAAGTAAAAATATTTTGTTTTCAATGTTTTGACCATTGATCCTACATCATAAAAGATATTATTATTTTGTAAATTTATTATATTAAGTTTATCTTGATATTTTAAGTTGTATAAATTTTATTATTTTGTTTTTAATATTTTAAGTTCTGCAAAGCATTATTAGATATTGGACTACGAATAAATAAAGATAAAATTTACAGGATATCTTGTATGTGTGTGAAATTAATGGAATTGACGGAAAGTATGATATGGCTAATGAAACCTTATGAGGGTAGAAACCGCTGGTTCTCTAAAAGCTTGAATGCAAAACTTTGAGGTGGCTAATAAAAACCTGAATGTATAAAACCTTGCGATAACTAATGAAGGCTTGAAGCTTGGTGAGGCTGGAAAATGAATTCCAACCAGTATGAAACTTTAAGCATGAAAATTTGGGAACGCATGAAATTTATTTAATTGAATATATATTTTTATTTGCTGAGTTTATATTATAAACTCACTACTTACTTTTGTGATGTAGGTGAATTTTTAACAGAAAAAGAATTTGGGCTGATCGAGAATATTCAAGAGGTAGATAAGCATATAGATAATGATTTAGTTGAAACAAATGAGTGATTTTAATATCGTTTTAAATTATCAACATCTGTTTGACATTTTAATAATTTTGCAAATATTATTTCAGTTAAATCATGTTTTAATCTTGAATATTGTGTTGATAAAAATTTTTAAATATATTTTAGTATTTCTATCAATATGTTTATTTAATATTTTTACATGAATTTACTTCTGCTAAATTTAATATTCAAAGAAATTCCTAAATCTGAAATTAAGGTTTTGACTAAGCTCAATTGACCTAAATTACAATCAATTTGAGGAAAAAATTTTAGGGTTTTGAAATTTTAGGAAAGTAAAATTTGGGGCGTTACAACCTCTCTTAATCTATCAATAGATTGTAAAATCCAATAGGTAGATCACAATTAAAACTAAAACAGAATCATCATTTCATAATTATCATCGGTGGACTGAGTTATCTTCACGAGAAACAAACAAATCCAAGGAAACAAATCAAGTTATTGACAGAACCATTCAAACTGAGCATCAACTAATAATAAGGTACAATCTACTTCTAACAGACAACAATTAAATCCAATAAACCCCACAATATAGGGCCTCCTCTGGCCAACTACATCATTCCGATGTTTTACCTCTAGTGTTCCAAGACCTTCGTAGGAGCCTTAGTTTTTTCTGTAGACCCAACAGTTTCGTATGCTACAGAATAGGGAAAGCTTTCCGTTCGAATCCAAGTAGCAACATCAACAACTCCAGCTCACAGGAGGAAAACAAAACTTCTTACCACAAGCACTTACCTCACACCACAGTAGGAGAAAGGAAACTTTTAAATACTCTCTAGAGGACTCCATCAACTTATAGACATAAGAGACATCCAATGACGCACAGTGGAAGGATAATTTCCCATTTCAAGGAGGGTGGTTCATTGACCAGATTCCACGTGGAAAGTTAGCCAGAGGTGAAGCTGAAAGAAAATCAGTTCCGGTCTAACCCAGTCGTCGAACAAACCGCCCCAGCCAATTCCCAGCAAGAATTGTCACCCCTGCCTCCATCACCAGCCGCATCATTTCTGCCCAATTCATCAATACCATATTCTACCACAATTTTGTCCAACAACTCGCAACAATAAATCCAATCAACCAGAACACCAAAGTACAATGCATAATTCAGCTGAGACAATTGCCTTGGATTGGCGATTTGCTATAACACAGGAGCTCTAACCAGTGGCCTAGCCGTGGCACACCTGCGACGTCGCCAGTAGCGTACTACACCCGAAGTCGCATGCCTAACCCAAGCTCCTCCGACACCGTCGTCATCTTCTACTCGCGCCGCCTTTTCTCTTGCTCTCCTTGTTGTTCGTCAAATTTCTCCTCTCCCACTCTCTATTCTTCTTTCTCTCAAATGGCCAGTGGCCATTTTGTTTTAAGAGTGCAACGGTTTGAATTGAACCAGTTTGATTCGAACTTCAGTCGGTTTTGTGCCATTCTATCTCCTAATTCTATTTATCTTCTCAAATTTTATTTAGGGAAAATAACACGGTAGACTCTATTGTTCGCGATCAATGACAAGTCAAATCCTATAGATTATTTTTTAACAACTAAAACACTGAACTATTGGAAAATCTCACTGGTGACCTCGCAGTCACGATTTCCATCCTGGACCGTCAAGGTTAATGCCCCCGTTCGTACTCTTGCAAGTGGTGTTGAACGGAGACGAAGGACATCAACCTCGTCCTTCCACGTCAAGTGCTCCACCGCCTTCCACGTTAGCTCCACTGCCGCCATCCACGTCAGCTACACTTGCTCCTTCCATGTGGACTAAAACAATTCAGTGGACAGCAAACACACAATCGACATATTAAGTGGAGGTGGATGACGATTTTTTGCATTCTATGGCGAACGATGCACCTCCCCCACCCTAGTCCTCATTCTAGCCCTCCATTCTCATCAGCAAGGAGAGGTTGGAGTGGCTTGTCGCCCACTAGGGGAGATTCAAGCCAAGTTGGATAGATAGGTGAGCCAACTTGGCTAGCTTCAAGCCACTGTACTACAAATGCAACAAGTACAAACGCATATGGCAACCTCTCCTCCAACAGCCCAACCATCTCATCCATCAGCATCTCCTACATCTTCCGATGTCGGTCTACACAGATGCCAGTATGTCTTTGAATTTACATGTAATTTCCTTATATGCATTAGTACTGTTGATTAACAACGTGTTACAATTGTGCATGTCTCCAATCATCAAGCAACTGTCCCCCCTCCAAGTTCAAAAGATTTTGGCCCCAGGTCCTTTAATGATGGGTCCTACAGCAGGTTAGAGGATGAGAATGCGTGGTATGTCTTCTATTTGGTTTTATACAATGTGTAGAATTTACACTTACACTAAATTTCCATTGTATCCTGTGAAATTGATGGACGAGTTCATGGCACTTGCACGTGTCAATACGAAGAATAACAAGAAGACATGTGCTCTCCTTTGCTGCTCCAAGGTAAGAAGCAATGTCATTTGAAATTTATTATCAGTCGTTATTTGAAAATTAATGTTGTGCGTCATGTTATTGATTTGCATGGTGACAAGACATATTCAAACACAACTCTCTTTGTGCCAAAGCAATCAGGCGCTTCTGACTATGAGAGAATGTTTATCCAAGTTATAATATATTGTTACTAAAAATAATTACATAAATCATGTTCTTAACATGCAGTGCGTGATGAAAAATGAGGAGGACACCGCCGCTGTTCAAATAAGGGAGGGTTTGTTGACTATTGGTTAGATCCATGAAAAACACTTGTATTCATTTATGAAATCATACATGGTTTAATTTTTCTTCCTCCTATAGTGCCCCCCCAGAGATGGATTGTTTCATGTCATCAATTGACATTCACACGCAGTATGCGTATGAACAATTGATGCCAAATTCAATTGTAATTTTCATGGCACCTCTGGCCACAAAACGGTATGTTTTTCCACCCTATACTTTAAATGACATGAAAAACTAATTTAGACTTGCACTTGCAGCCAACACGACATATTTCAAGTCTCTCGCCCTTAAGGGTGGTCGGTGATGTCCAAATGCAAGGGGCAGAGCTTCCATCACTATGATCCGTACGATCAAGATGAACTCTACGAGGAGTCCACGAGTGTGGAGATGAGCTCTGATTTGCACTTCAAGATCATCGGCATCTGGGACGCAAAGCCTTCGATTTTTTATGAGCCACTTGTAGAGCCACCATTTGTTGAGCCACTCGATGAGGCATCACTTGTTGAGCCACTCGCAGATGCACCACCTATTGAGAAGGCACCACCTGCAGAAAAAGGCACCACTTGCAGAAAAGGCACCACTTGGTGAAAAAGCACCAGCTGTAACATATTCTAAATCTACAAGAAATGCAAGAGGTGCCAGAGGTGCAGGATGTGCGAGAGGGGCAACAAGTGAAAGAGTTGAAAGAATTGAAAAAACCTATAACAAGTGGCTCAATTGAAGTTGTTTTCAAATGTTTATTGTTGTGTAGTTGTTTTCAATTGAAGTTTTTTGCAATGTTGTTCATGTTTCAATCTGCTTTGTGGTTTTCTTCTTACTGTTGAATGTTGTGTTTTGGTAAGGGGCGCCCCAAACCGGGGGAGTTTCGTCCGTCTAAATGCGATGGTCGTCCGTCTGAATGAGATGGACGTCTGTCTTGTTGTGATGGACGCCCGTCATGGCATGACAGATGTCCCTAATGGCATATTTACAAGCCATAATGTTACAAATTGATGAGTCACTAATTCAATAAACTGCAGTGTATTATCCATGAAGAAAATTTATACAGACAAATACATAGATGAATAAATAATCTTCAGTGTATTATAAACTAGTGTATTATACATGAACAAATATTATCCAAACAAATACATAGATGAAGGTTTATGGTTAAGGATGCGGGTGTGGGGCGACAGACTCTTGTAAAACACAAAAGTAATTTAATGTAAGAAAAAACGCACATAGTGAGAACAATGTATGAAAGCATAACAATCTGAGTACCTATGTATCGGCCACAATGCTAAACCCCATGAAGGGGTTGTGTAAGTGTTATGCTCTTACATTGTCACTTGTCGTGCCACCTGCTGAGCCTCCGCCTTGACAAGAACAGACATTGTGGCCTACACCGTGACAACGGCTACATGCATGGGGACTTATCTCCTGCTAAGTATTGTGTGGCTACAGGGCTCGTCTGCATTTCGTACTCTACATTTTTTAGGCCGACCTTAAGAGTCTCTTAACTAGCGACAACAAAATTGAAGGTTGGTTCGTTGCAGGCCACATGTGGTGGCCACTGACACGTCGGGTAAAATGGGCATACATCCTCATAAATGCATGCACATAATCCTCTGTTGATGTTCGCATAAAATTGATGCAAGGGATGGCATGCACGCATGGGATTCTAGTCAGCTCCCACCGATAACAATTACAGGTACGCATGTCTAGATCGACTGCGTACCATTCCTTACCATCACTGACCTCAAACCGAATATAGACTGCAGGTGTTGGACACCAATTCCGAGCCGTATGTTGCAGATTAGCAAGCTTCTTTATGGTCTTAGGACACAAAACATCTGTTGATTCAACAATCTGGTTATGTTTCTTAATGATCCTAGTCATTTGACCGTTATTATCATCTCGAACATAGTGAGGATCGACTTGTCCGGTGCTGACAGAAGGCAGGTATTGTATCACTCTCTCAAATTATTAAGACCCATGTTGCACTTTGAGACAGAACTGAAAGCATGTTTTGACCAACACCTCAGGTAAATTTTCTGCATATATGCATACGCTGTCTGGTCGAGTGCAAATAGTTTACCCATCTCTTTCTGAAAGTTCGATGATGTTGTGGCCTTTGTTGCCTTCGACATGATATCTTTGTATTGTATTCCTGAAAATTGTTTTTTGAAATTGGCATACAAATGTCTTAGGCATAATTGATGCTCAGTTGCTGGTGCATATTGTTCAATAGCAGGCACCAACCCCTTATGTCGGTCAGAAATGATTGTACATCCTCTACCTATGTCACTGTCTAAGTCCATCAGCAAGAAACACAAAAACTAGGTCCAGGAGTCTCTGCATTCTGATTCAACAAGTGTCACAGCAAGTAGATAAATCCTATCATTGACATCAATGCTAAGAGTTGTGAGCAATTTGCCTGAGCACAACCCCTTCAAGTGACAACCATCCAGATAAATAACGGGTCTACCAAACTCCTTCAGACCTCTCTTGTACGCATCCAAATACATGTACATTATTTTAAATATTGGACTTGGACGGGCCATCAAATTTGTAAAATCTACCACCAACAACAGTGTGCTACATGGATTGGATCTTCAAATCTCTTATGTGTAGGACCAAAGTAGCTTGTACTGTTCATTACCATCCCCTTTGTTTAAAGTCTGTGCAAAATTCCTTGCCCTTCTAGCAAGACTCAGACTAATATTGAGATTAAAATCCTTCTTTACAGTCTCAATTATGGAAGCAAGGTCCTACATGGGTTGACTTTTAAATCTATCAAAATATTGGTTTGCCACTCATTTGTAGGAAGCGTGTCGGCTTTCCATTTGTCGTGCACATGTGTGCTCATCATTATAGCTCTTAATTTGAAAGGTCAGCTCACCTTTCATTTTTGAAGTGTGAAGCCACCAATTGCATCCATCCTTGCACACAGTAGTTATCTGATGTCGTTCGCTTTTAACAAACCTGATCTTGTGCCCATTTTTCAAAGCATAACTAACCACTTGATCCTAATATCCTTTAATGCACTCTACTTCTTACCCACACAGAGCTTCAAGGATGAACATTCAATTCGGGGATGCATACTCTCTACCCAATCATCCTCCTCTGAGTCACATATCGAATGAAGCTCTGATTCCAGGGATCCTGAGATTGAACGGAATTCTATACTGGCTTCGTGATAGAACCACCGATTCTCATTTGTCTCTACTGTCGAAATAGGATTAGGATCCACCTCCATTCCACAGTCATTGGATTCTTGAACAATGGATGAAGCACCACACCTTGACGACTCCATGTGATGTGTAACACTCTTGTTCATTCGATTATGTTGAGCGAGTTATTTAAAGGAAGACAAAATCTCTCTCTCGAATATCTATGGCAATGGACGAACCTTTTGTGTTCGACTCTGTTAATGTTTTAGTATAAACACCGAGAGGGATGGATGCTCGTCGTCTTAAGGCAGAAGTCTGTCATGGTCTTGATGATGCTGTCTAGAGGCTGGATGTGTATATTTCGAACAAAATGACATGGTATTGAACGATAGACGTCCGTGACCTTTTAAGATCGCATGTGCCTTACACGTGACCCAGTTAATTTGGAGTCAATCCTTGGCCATTCGATCCAGATGAGGGACGTCCCTCACTCGATCCAACAACCAAGGATTGACGTCCGTCTTCGCCTATGGCAGAGACTCCAGATTGAGTCTTGGTCGTTTGATCCAGAAGAGGGACGTCTATTGCTCGATCCAACAACAATGGATCGACGATCGTCTTTGCCTCTGGCAGAGACTTTTGGAGTCAATCTAGGCCATCAATCCAAACAAGGGACATCCCTAGCTCGTTCCAACGGCCAAGGATCGACGTCTGTCTTTGCCTCTGGCAGAGATGCCAGATTCAATCGTGGCCGTCGATCCAGACCAGGGACGTCCCTCGCTAGATCCGACGGCCAACAAATGTCGTCCGTCTGTCGCCTCTGGACATTTCTAGCTTTGTCTCTGCCATCGCCCGCCATCATTCATCTACTTCAAACCGCAAGGATGGATGGAGCTTGATGTCTTTCGTCTTCGTTTGACGCCGCTTGCCAGAGTACAAACTAGGGTGTTAACCTCAACGGTCCTGGATGGAAATCGTGATTGCGAGGTCGCCAGCAAGATTTTTCAATAGTTCAAGGTTTTAGTTGTTAAAAAATAATCTCCAGGGTTTGACTTGTCATTGATCGTGAACTATAGGGTCTACAGTGTTATTTTCCCTTTTATTTAATTAATCCCACTTTCGTTTTATCTATGCCATTAATTTAATTTAATCCAATTATTTATTTTCATCTTTTTTAATTAGCTATTCCAACTTAATCCCATTATTTATAATCTAACAATTATATGTGTGGTAGTACCCTGATAATTATTTGATTAATTCAAACATCCTCAATTACTTTCCAAATTTATCATTTTAAAATTCCGGTATAAAAGTCAAGATATTACAAAAGCACTCCTGAAGAGAAGAAATTTATCTTCTCTTGTTCTCAGCCGATGACAAACACACGTGAGAGAATGCCAGAGCTTAAACTGATGAATGACAACATTCCAACAAAAGGGAAACATTTGCATCGACGAGGTGAACAACTTTTGTGAAGGAAGGTTGCGAAATCGTTAAGTCATTTATCTGATTTTAGAGTTTATATTTCTCAAAATTGTTTTCTTCAAATTTGGGCCTAAAAAATCAAATTTGAGGGACCTCTCTGAAGTATGTTGAGCTATTTGAAGTCTAGCTAAAAGTATTGGTCGATTGGAAGGAGAAATGGGGAAAAATAGTATGTCTCCAGTGAAGAAATCATGCTAGAAATCAACCAGTCTATCAGATGGGAGACCATTGATTGACCATTGATTGACCAGAAGTGCATAGATTGATCGATCAAAAATTTTACACTCGATCCCCCAAGTACAGTGGTCAATCTATCGGTAATGACTGGTCAATTGTAGATCGACCAAAGTCAAAAATTGGCTGCATTCTTCTCAAAAGCTGTATTTTATGGGCTACCACATACGAACACTTGACGGGGATTGTTCGATAGCATGTCAATTTTTATGCTACAAATGGATGAGAGTTTTACATGTTTAATTTTGTGCACTTTGTTTTCATGTGATGATATGTTTGGATTCTAGTTTGGGGGCGATGAATGTTCTTGATATTTTAGATAGTTTCAGTGTCAATGTATCACTAGGGTATCCTTAGTACATCTCTTACTGTGTGGGGATGGTTGATTGTGCGTTGTGTGAAAAATGAGATTAGGAAAGTAATAACTTTTTCTTTGCTTTCGAATCCCTAAATATGATTAGAGTGTCTAAGATACGAGTTGTGTTGTCACAATGCTCACTAACAGGCAACCTAGGTGACACGATGAGTGTTAAGACCGCCATCATTTGTGAAAATCCAAGATTTTAAAAGTAATTTTTAAAATGTTACATTTATAGTTTTTACGAAATTTTAGTCAAATGGGGAAGAGTTGGATGATTTTGTCGTGTAGTGGTGATGTATTCGTTTTGTCATTAAACGGTGAAATTGAGTTTTTCCAAGTGAAAGTTTGTCTTTAGAAATATTTTGATAAATTATTTTGACTAATGAAATTATTTTTCAGTTAACATTTTGTAAACGGCTCAGTTTTATAATTGGAATTTTTGAGTTAGATTTATAATATATAATTAAATTTTATATATTAGAAAATTATTATAAATGAAAAAAAAATTTATAACTAGAAACTTCTTCTTCATGCGGGAGGCTAAAAATAGAAGGGAGAAGAAGAGGGTCGTGACGAGCGACTCTGTATAAGCATTTCGAGTTTATGGGCAGAGATTCCTTCGGGCAAGCTGCGAATGGACAGAGGCGGTCAAACGTGGACAAGAGGAGCGAACCCTTGGATGGTAGCTATGAATGCTCAGGAGTTGTCGACTGCAGGAAGTTGTGTGGTCCGTCTTGTTTATCATACTTTCCATATTTCAATTACTTTCCATTTTATTTTCAATTATAGTAATCAATTACTTTCCATTACTATAGATTTGCATTACTAGCTATTCATATGTACTCTCACATTTTTTCAAATTCAAATATAGCAAAAAATACAATTCATAATTCTCTCAATTTCTTTATGCAAAAAGAGTTTTTCAACTTGATATCCGAGCTATGGCTTCTTCCTGCACCACAATCCCTTTTTCTTCGACTACTTCCCTCCTTCCCTTTCCCTCTATCAACCAGACTCTCACAATCAAGTTGAACTCTACCAACTGTTTAGTCTCGAAAGTTCAAATTCTAAGATGGCACCTACCCTTCTTGCATATTCTCCCTCAAATAGTCTGCTACAACACCACCGCTGTGTAGGATTGATATACGCCTGTAGAGGGGGGGTGAATATAGCATTTCAAATATTTTCGTGTGATATTTTAAACTCTAATAACCCTAACTGATTTAATGCATATAACTAAAATATCAATAACAAATATATGCAATAATGTAAGTGTAAGAGTTAGAAAAGTCTATACAATATTTGTTTACACGATTCAGTAAACTCCCCTACGTCCGTGCTCCAAGTTTCACTTGGAGATACACTAAGCAATTGGCTTACGGGTGCCAATAAAACCATTTACAAATTGAATACTAAACATAGCGTCACCCTTGGCTAGTTATAAGGTCATCAACCTTTGACTCTTACGGGATGTCACTCTTAATTTGACTATTGTGGGGCATCACCCAATCATTGAACTTCCGGGCGTTCAATCTAGCCTAGGAGTGTTTCGGGTTTCCACTCTCGTGTGATGAATTCTTAGGGAATCACCCTTTATAATCAAGCACAATAATAAATCAGAAATTAAATCACAATCTATCTAATCTAAATTCTCCCGAATATAACTCGCAAGTTTATGTGTTTGAGAGAATTGGATTTACATTAGTCACAACAATTGAATCGTGTATAAAATTTGGCAGGATTTTGCCACGATTCCCTGTTCATTATGGAGAGTTTGGAGTGAACTTGTATTTATAGACTTTGCACTTTCAGACATCCTCAGTCGTTCACAGTCATCCGCATGTGATCGTGAAAATATAGTCAGTCGTTCACAGTCATCTGCATGTGACCGTTGAAAATATAGCCGTTGTGCAGAAATTTGGACTTTAGGACGCAAAGCTTCGCATCTGCAAGTCACTATTCATCATCCGTAAGTCACTGTTCACTAGTTTAGGATGCAATGTTTTGCATCCGCAGGTCACTGTTCATCATCCGCAAGTCAACAAATTATTACGCAGATTCACATCAGAACCTCAAGTCCACACTCGTTTGAATTGCACCCTGAAAATTAGAGATTCCATCGGACATGGGCCAACTTTGTCTACACGTGTCCGCACTTGTCCGAAACCACTAAAGACACATTTTTTGTTCTCCACTCGTCCTAAACTCGATGGACACACTCTATGGATGATTCGGACGCCTCTATTTCGTCCACATGAGCACTGACCAGATTTGTGATGAATTTTTCTCATCCACAGCTCGTCCCCACTTTTCTTCAAAATAAACCCTGAACTATACTAAGTCCTTAAATGATACGCTACACTATATGGACTCAAACAAACATGTTAGCACATTAATAATACCCATTTTGAGGGTATTTCCAATAAACATAGATATATGTATTATGATAAAAATGATAAAAATAATATTCAAAAAATACAAAATACAACTTATTGATTTATTGAATTAACAAACAACTTAATTATCATCAAAATAAAACTTAGCCTAACAATCTCCCTCTTTTTGTGGATGACAAAATCCAATAAATTGTTTACCCTAAAACTATACATTTGAATATAACTATTGCATATTAAATTTCTCTAAATAAGTTAAGCAATTTATCAACCAATTTAATCCATGCAATATGCTACAAAAGTCCCCCTAAAATATATCATAACTTATACATCATTTTTCTCCTTTTTGTCACAATCAAAAAGTAATTATGGGGAAAGGGAGTCCAAACGCAATCAAGAAATGTTATCAAAAGGTCCATATAAGAAATTCTTCCCCTTGAACATTAACAACATGAATAAATTTAAGGAATATGTATTAGAATAAAAAAAAAATCTCAACAATAGTTTCAACAATTAATTCTACCGAAAACAAATTTCTCTCCCTTAATCAAAGAATCTATCCACATATAAAACTAGGGTGGGAATTAGCAATAATATCAAATAAAAATTGTGGTTATAAAGAGATACCAAATGAAGCAACCACAATTGAGAATAATTCAATAAAGCATTTCATATGGTTAAAAATAAGATACAAATTGTAAAGAACCACAAACACAAAGATTTCTAACAAAATATTTTCTCCCCCTTTTTCAATTAATAATACAAGATTCATTGAAGAGATTAGACGCTCAAATTCAATTTGTGATATAAAATATATACTAATTTGAAAACAACCAAAGTCATAATTTAACCAAAAATATAATTCCCTTTTGCCATTAAGCATATAAAGTCATTTTAAAAAAATGCTTGTAAGTCCAAATCAGAGAAACCAAAAAGGAATGAGATTCAAAGAATAGATACAAAGTGTAGAAACTAGAATCCATTTAAGTTCAAGAATTGTAAACACATGTTCAAATTCTAACAAGTGATACCAATTTAAGAATTAAGAAATTAACAAAGGATACCAATTGATAATTCACAATTAAGACATAAACAAGTTTTTTAAAGATTTATTTCAATTGTAAATCCAAAGTTAAAATCAAGACAATTTTAAAATAGATACCAATTGTAAGTTCAAAAATGAAATTTCAAAGAGAGATACCAGTATTTAAAAGCAAACTCAATCAAGTTATCTCTCCCCCTATGTTAAACACAAAAACAACCAATTGGGGATATTCTATACATTCAAATATTTGCTCTCCCCCTTAGAGCATCAATAAAACAACTTCATAAATTTCTCCTTTAAATTTGTTAACTAGCAAATAAGAGAGAATCCAAAAACTCAAAAGAACCATCCAAGTTTAATTGGAAATATACCAATTAAAAAACGATCAATTGATGAATTCACATTTTGTAAACACAAACAAAATTTTACTCCCCCTATCATGTTGCACATAATCAAGTAGTTTGGAAAATGCTAATGATACTGACATGAAATCCTTAAACAATAATACCAATTTTAGAGAAAAAACGATTTCATTGATACAAAAGAAAGAAAAAAGTTTAAAATGATACCAATTAAAGAAAAATAAGTTCAATAATAGCAAATTTTTGAAATGATACATAATTGATAACTTTCTAACTAAAAACAATGATTGATACCGATTCAAAAATTTCAAAGCAATAAAGAAATGATGATTCCAATTGAAGAAATAAAATCTAATCTCAAAGATACTAATTGATATACTCTATCTTTCAAAGATATTTAAGTTAAGAACCATTCATCTTCCCTTAAATCATTGCATACAATCAATACATTGGGGATTGAGATTCAAGATGGATACCAATTTTAGAGGTTTAAAACGAAAAATCTTTTTGATATCAATTGAGAGATTTCAAATCAATAGAAAATTATCGATATCAATTTGAAAAAAAAAAACAAATACAAACTTCTTCCCCTTTATAAATCTCAAAACCAAAAACATTTAGGAAAACAAATTTATCAAACAAAACAATAAGAAATTCTTCCTCTAAACACTAATTATGAAACCAATTCAAATTTCTCCTTCTTTGCATTAATCAAATTAGATTCAAGGAAGAAATTATCAAAGTCTAAGACTAGCGGAGGCAAGTTTATCAAAACTAAAAATTAAAATCAACATTTAAGAGCAAACCAATAAACTCTATACAAATTTATCTTCTCCTCCTATATTAATGATCTAAATAACAACAATGGGGAAATAACAACAATGGGGAATTCAGAAATTAAAAGAAATCAAATATCTAAAAAACATTTATCTCCTCTTTTTGTCATGAAATCAAAGTTTAAAGCAATAAACAAAAGCAAATTTATCAAAAACTTGAAAACTTTGAACAATATTTACTTTTCTCCCCCTTTAGCATTAATCAATTTGAAAATCAAAGGAGAGTTATCAAAGTTACATCTAGCAAATGCATAATCTATCAAAGACTATAATTGAAATCAACATTTCAAAAATAAGTCAATGATTTCAATACAATACAATTTTCTCCTTCCTTTATCCAAGTACAAATTTAATCTAAAGGAGATAAAAATAATCTAAAAATTCAGTTCTAGTAATCTATATAAGCATCCAAAAATACCATTCAACAATTCAAGTGTATATTCAAATTGGAAATTCAAATGTTGGAATCAAAATCTAAAGCAAACATGCATGTAACAATTTAAGAAATATACTATTTCAAGAATTATTCAAAAATTCAATTCATAATTTTAATCTTCTAACTCCAAATAAAGACTAAGAAATGAATCAATCTATAATATAATCCGTTCAATTCAATCCGCACAATAATGTTTCAACCAAATTTTCAATCAAACAATTCGTAAATTTAATTAACAAAGAAAAATGTGTACCTCCAAGAGAATTTACTTCCATTTTGTGCATTGAAGGCAATCTTTGAAGCTTCTCCTTTGTATTGCATATTCAAGTACCCATTCTTCTTTTTAAGCTCATTGGGAGAACCTCCAATCTACAACACAATCAAGTAGGCTTGTTTGGTACCCAAACTATTTTGGGTCCATTTGTTAAGGGTTTTTTTCATTTAAGAACCCACACAAGTTTAGAATTCAAAGGAGATTTAGAATTTAGATTTGAGTTAAACTTAGAATTCAAGTTCAACGAATAAGCAACTTTAGGAATAACATTTGGATTCAATTTTAATGGACAACAAAAAGATTTATGTCCAACACAATTGCAAGAATTACAAATAGATGAACTATTAAATCGATTAGTGTAATTCTTTTTCTTTGCAAATGGTTCGTAGCCAATCCTGACTTGATCGAATGTAACTCTTTTAGAATTCAATAGCATATTTAAATTTTTGCTCTAATTTGTGAATTTAAGCACAACCGAGTTTAAATCATCATTTTTAACTTTCAATTCACTAATATTAATCTCAAGAGATTCAATTTTATCGTTAGCATCTAGAATAGATTTAGATTTAGCATGCAAAGATTCAATATCCTTTTCATGTGATCTTATCAAAATATTCAATTAATCATTTCTAATTTTCACATTACAAATCTCATGCTCACGACAATTAATGGTAGCAATCAAATCAAAATTTTTAACATTCAAAGAGTCAATTTCATTTTCATGTGATTTGATAGTATATTTCAATACATCGTTCAAAAAATTCAAATTAATACTATCATGCTCAAGAGATTTAAAAGAGGCATTAGAAATATCAATCACGCTTTTTAATTCTACAATTTGATCATCAAGAGATTTATTCAAAATAGCATGTTTTTTCATTAAATTGTTTTTCTCATTTTTCAACAGTTTACATTTATCTTTGAGCTCATTAAAATTATCTAGCAATTCATTAAATGCATCATTATCATCATCCGAATCGAAATTGTTAGAAGAGTTTGTTACCTCAATTTCTTCATTGGCCATGAAGCATGTATTGGCCACTTCCTCTTCTTTTTCGGAGGATGAGCTCTCTTCGTTTTCAAGCCTTTGAATTGTGCCTACATGTGTTAGCTTAAGAGATCTCCATATATCAAAAGCACTAACACAATATTGAACTTTATCAAATTCATGCTTACCTAAGGCACTATACAAAGTATTCATTGCTTTGGCATTTAAATTCCAATTTTGTTATCTATATCATTGAAATCACAACATGGTCTAAGAAAAGTTATTCTTTTTTCAATGATTCTCCATAAGAAGTAATCAATAGATTGTATAAATATTTTTATTTTACACTTCCAATACAAATAATTACAACCATGAAAATGTGGAGGTGTAGATGTGCATTGGCCTTCAATAAACATATTAGAATCCATAATATGCAAATATATAAAATTTCCAATCAATAATATTCAATCAATTTTCACCAACAAAATTTAACAAGGGAATTTATTCCAATAGATGCAACTCAACAATTTATAGCAATGTGCATAAATAACAAGATACGACACAAAAATTTAAATACTCGCTCAAATACAAATTTAGGATCGATATACACCTATAGAGGGATGTTGAATTTAGCATTTCTAATATTTTTGTGCGATATTTTAATCTCTAATAACCCTAAGTGATTTAATGCATATAATAAAAATATCAATAACAAATATATGCAATAATGTAAAGAGTAAGAGTTAGAAAAGTGTACACAATATTTGTTTACGCGATTTGGCAAACTCGCCAACGTCCGCGCTCCAAGTTCCACTTGGAGACACACTAAGTAATTGGCTTACGGGTGCCAATAAAACCATGTACAAATTGAATATTAAACGGGACATCACCCTTGACTAATTAAAAGGTTGTCAACCTTTGACTCTTAGATGTTGGTCACTCTTAATTTGACTATGGCGGGTCATCACCCAACGATTGAACTTACGTGCATTCAATCTAGCATAGGAGTGCTTTGGATTTCCACTCTCATGTAATGAATTATTAGGGAATCACACCCTTTACAATCAAGCACAATAATAAATCAGAAATTAAATCGCAATCTATCTAATCTTAATTCTCCCGAATATAACTCGCAAGTTTATGTATTTGGGAGAATTGGATTTACATTAGTCACAACAATTGAATCGTGTATAAAACTTGGCAGGGCTTTGCCACGATTCCCTATTCGTTATGAAGAGATTGGAGTGAACTTGTATTTATAGTGATGTGATCCGGGAAAGCTACAAATGTCAAGATCTAATAGGAGGCATTGGATATCTGAAAACTAAAGCTTCAAAGAATATCAATGAGTCATTCAAGGTCAAGCATAGGTGGAAGTTCAAGAGCAATAAAAAGACTTTCCAAAACTGTCCACTTTCAGACCTTTCAGACGTGTTTGAATATTTTGGCATCCTAAACGACGTCATTACAAAATGTGGTCTTCACCAACATTGTAGCTGACGTCCTACGCTTTCTCGAATGGGTTGGATCGTTAACTTTAGAGTTCATCTGCTATGTCAAAAGCCCATGGAACAGAGAGCAATGATTAAGGAAAGTCCAAGTATCCAAACTTGGAGACCAAGGAAATCACAATATGGATACCCTCCAAGTGGCCAAGTACCAACATGGAATAGTTGCCAAATACATATAGACTTGGAGAAGAAGAAAGAAAGATGTTAATTAAATATTATGATGAAGATCCAATGGTGGAAGTCAATGTGCCAACTTGAAGGACAAAGAATATAGAAATTTTGGGACTGGATTTTCTGCGCACAAATTTTGATATGGAACTTACGAGATGCTCCTCACTTCCAATGGCTGCGTGATCTGCGTACCAAATAAAGAAGACATCTTCAGCTTTCCATAGACACCCAGAACACAAGATTGGGAGATGATTTGGGCATTCAAAATGGTTTTCCAAATCTGCTCAATTTCAAACAAGCCTACTATTTGTATGTCATTTCAAAACACAAAATTTAACCTAAATTTTATCCTTTACGTATGGAAGCTAACCCTAGCTGCATCTAGGGTTTCCTAATTGTTATTTGTATTATTTTTAATCCATTTTAGTAGTCTATAAAGGCATGTGTATGGTGCCTCATTAGAGGATGGATATTTGAAATAAAAACTTGTGTGTTTGTGAGGTTTTCCTCTCTTTTTCTTCTTTACGAAGAACTTGGTCTCTTCAAGCCTCAATCTTGAAAGATCAAAACTTTGATAACTTTGGTTCAACCAACTAGTTTGGTTAGGGTCAAGCTGATTTTTTGATAACTCTGGTTCTAGTCAACAAGTTTGGTTAGGGTCAAGTTCCTCAACTTGATAGCTTTGGTTCTTATCTCTTTATAGTTAATGGGTCAAGTTCCTTTTTCTACACTTTCTTGATTCGATCGACGATCCGTTGTTTTAATTCCGCATTTTGTTGTTGGGTCTAGGGTTCCTAATACCCCAGGTTCACATCAGTTGGTTTTTTCACAATTATTTTATGTTAATCTATTTCTTCTACCTTTCTTTGTTTTGTTCGATTATCTTTCAAAAAACTAAAAAGAGTTTCTTTGTTTTATTTCCTTCATTTATCAAGTTGTTTTCTTTTTTATCAAAAAATTTTGTTTTTTGGTTTTTTTATAGATAATCGAAAAAAACAAAGAAAGAGATGAGAAAATAGATAACAAGAAAATAAAGATAGCTACTTGAATTCGTTTGAGCCAAAGCTCTGATACCAACTGATGCGGACCTGGGGTATTAGGAACCCTAGACCCAACAAAAAATGCGAAATTAAAACAATGGATCGTCGATCGAATCAAGAAAGTGTAGAAAAAGGAACTTGACCCATTAACTATAAAGAGATAAGAACCAAAGCTATCAAGTTGAGGAACTTGACCCTAAACAAACTTGTCGACTAGAACCAGAGTTATCAAAAAATCAACTTGACCCTAACCAAACCGGTTGGTTGAACCAAACCTATCAAAAGTATGATCTTTCAAGATTGAGGCTTGAAGAGACCAAGTTCTTCATAAAGAAGAAAAATAGAGGAAAACCTCACAAACACACAAGTTTTTATTTCAAATATCCATCCTCTAATGAGGCACCATACACATGCTTTTATAGACTACTAAAATGAATTAAAAATAATAAAAATAACAATTAGGAAACCATAGATGCAGCTAGGGTTAGCTTCCATACATAAAGAATAAAATTTAGGTTAAATTTAGGGTTTTGAGATGAGTCACACAAATAGTAGCTTGCTGGAAATTGAGCAGATTTTGAAAACCCTTTTGAATGCCCAAATCTTGTGATCTGGGTGTCTATGGAAGGCTTAAGATGTCTTCTTTATTTGGTATGAAGATCACGTAGCCATTGGAAGTGAGGAGGCATCTCTTAATTTCCATATCAAAATTTGTGCGCAGAAAATCCAGTCCCAAAATTTCCATATTCTTTGTCCTTCAAGTTGGCACATTGACTTCCACCATTGGATCTTCATCATAATATTTAATTAACATCTTTATTTCTTCTTCTCCAAGTCTATATGTATTTGGCAACTATTCCATGTTGGTACTTGGCCACTTGGAGGGTTTCCATATTGTGATTTCCTTGGTCTCTAAGTTTGGATATTTGGACTTTCCTTAATCATTGCTCTCTGTTCTGTGCAATTTTGACATAGCAAATGAACTCCAAAGTTAACGATCTAACCCATTCTAGAAAGCTTAGAACATCAGGTACAATGTTTATGAAGACCACGTTTTGTAATGACGTCGTTTAAGATACCCAAATATTCAAACACGACTAAAAGGTCTGAAAGTGGATAGTTTTGGAAAGTCTTTTTATTGCTCTTGAACTTCCACCTATGCTTGACTTTGAATGACTCATTGATATTCTTTGAAGCTTTAGTTTTCAGATATCCAATGCCTCCTATTAGATCTTGACATTTGTAGCTTTCCCGGATCACATCACAATTTATTAATGCTACGTAGGCATGTTAATAACCTGTGAGAAATGATAGTTGTATTTCTTCGTTAACTGTTGGAATGTTAGTTAATATCCTAGATTGTTTTATCATTTTTTTTAATGCTAAGTAGGCTTGTTAATAATTTGAGAGAATTGATATTTGTGTTGCTTGGTAACTATTAGATTGTTTGTGAATTTCCTAGATTTTTTTATCAACTTGATAATGATATGTAGAATCGTTAAATTTTGATATTTGTTACTTGCATTGCTTAGTTACCAACATTGTTATTAGTCCTTTGTTAGCAGTATTGTGACGACTCGTCATTTTAAAACACTGTTCTTTACTTAAAAATTTCGCGGAATAAATTTTTTTTTTTTAAAATTCAAAGAGATTATCAAAAACACTTATTAATTAATTAGAGTGAATAATTAAAACATAAACATTTATCAGAGTTAACTGCGGAAACATAATTAGTTTTATAAACCAAGTTTTAAAATTCAAATAACTTAAACCAAACACTTGTTTATTGAAATGCAAACTTGAAATAAAACAAATTTAAAATCTTTTTCTTCGGTAACCCACGGCCTCGCAGGTCTACTTCGCTGGATAACTCGCCTCCTCCACGGGGAATGCATCCTCATACGCTCCCGGATTAATTAGTTCTTTATGAGTATCTACACCACAAGTAGACATTGTAAGCCTAAAAAGACTTAGTAAGGAATTGAAAATAAAAACAACACAGCAAATGTCTCTAACTGATTATGTCAGAATGGAATCCGTCCAAACCATTCTTTACTCACTGTTATATCTTTTAAACTCGTGGATCGAGTTGAGAGATTAGGACACCCTATAGGTAAATGGGGGGAAACTCGACATCTAACACCCTATAGTAGACAAGCTTATCTATCCCATGGACGGGAAGATCTTAATTTGGTTTCCGAGTCTACCATTTAGATCCGACCCATTTACCCGGCTACTAATTCCCTTACATTCGTTATTAACCATTTTTAGCTCACATTATGAATACCAACCCAATTGTGGTATTTCTTAAGGGTTTCTAAGACCATGAACTTTAACTCTTAGACTCTAGCAAATCATCCTAACACTCATTGCTAACATTCTTAGCTATCTAAGGAATACATCCTAGCTATCAAAGGATCAATCTTATAATCACAAACAATAAGGAAAGTGCAACTCATATCAACAATAGATTTATCAAGAACATTCAATAGAAATAAATTGTCAAGAACATTCAATAAAGTCAAATTAACCTTATACATACTTTTGAAATTTCCTACTAATTAAAATTAAGTAATTAACATAAGAATTAAGACTAAGCAATTATCATGATTTCATGTTTAAATTAAAACTAAGCAATTCAACAAGTTACTGTAATTTTCATGTTTACATTAAAACTAGTAATTAACAAGTTACTATGATTTTCATGCTAAAGAAAAACATATTACTAATTTTCCATAATTTTCTATAATTTTCGTGCTAACTAGTAAATTAACAAGTTACTACGATTTTCATGCTAAAATTAAGCAAATTATACAATTTAGCATATTTGAATTAAACTAAGCAAGTTACTAAATCTTCATGCTTGAATTAAAATTAAGCAACTAATATAAATTAGCATGTTTTATCATATTTTGCCTAAACTACACTTTATCATACTTAACATATCACACTTGAACAAAATTAATCAATTTAGCATGCTTGACCTATATCGAAGCAACTTAACAATCAAGTAAAACAACATGATAGAAGAGTTTAACATTACAAGGAGATCATGCTGGAAGAATTTAACAATACTAACTAGAAGAAATAGTGCATGTATCAACAATACAAGTAAGACATACTATGAGAGTTTGATCATAATAACTAGAGAAGGTAGTACACAAACATTCAAGAATTAAAAGCCTAGTAATATCAATTTATCCTACCAATCCCAAACTCCAAACGGAGTTGCATGCAATAACACAATCACAAGAATTTAACAAAGAACTACATTCATAACATTCACTATATTAAAGAACACATAAAGAACACACCAACAAGAAAAACAAACAAAGAAGACATAAAGACTTATAACCTATACTTGTGGGTAGGGCTTTAGATGCCAAACCTACAATTCCTTACCTTGAATCTCGTAGGTATGGAGTGCTCAATAATTTCTCACCAAGACTTCTCTCAATCACTCACTTTTCTCTCAATTTCTCTCTAACTTCTCTCTCACAAGTTCACTCAGCCAAAAATAGGATTCCAGTAGGTTTCTACACTTAAAATTAATTACAAAACTCGTGGGAAACAACCCACATTGCAGCACTAACTAAATTTTACATATTCTACTCAATAATTTGCATAAATCATAAAACCCACACCTTCTTTTGACTAAATTAACACCAAAGGTGTTAATCTGATTTATCACCAGCTAGGAGGGTCGATTTTTTTCATGTGGGATGGTTGGTTGTCGCGGGAGTGGAGAATAATTAGAAGGAAATGACAAAATGACAACTAAAAAGCAGATTCCTCGCGAATCTGGGGACTTTCGGATGAAGGGGATGAGTCCCTGCACCGTTCGATAAACAGAATTCCTTAGACATTTTTCGAGGTTGCGGACGCCCTTTACCGTCCGCGTCCCTCGTCTGCATCATCCGCAATGTAGCAAACTTCAATATAGATTCATATCGGACGCTGAAATTGGCGTCTGCATCGTCCGCCTCATCCGCAAACATCACAACAGCGGATGGTAGGTCGAACGCAAAATCTCATCCCCAGTCAACCCTGTTGACTCCAACAGTGTTGCAGACGCAAACAGCATCTGCACTTGGCATCCGCCACGTCCGCAACAATGCTGTGGACAGTGAGGACACTAAAACTGCATCCTCTGCGTCCTCAACCCGAAATCCTACACTATATCTTCACTCAATTAATCCAAACTTAGTCCAATTTCATCCCCAATTGTAATCCAACATAGAAATAAATGTAATAAACCCCAATAAACATTTTTTTTAATTTAATAAAATTAAATTACAATTTCTTAGAAAATAAGAAAATACTGTGTATTACAAGTATGATATGGGTGTTAGTTCTCTAAAACTTTCTCTATTATAGTTGTCATTGTATGATCAGTTTGTAATTCACATGCATTTCTTGTTGATATTGCATAATTCTATAAGTGACTTCTTAGTATTTGTGCTATGACTTAGATTTCTTGCTATAATAAGTCTCTTGAGCATGCTATTGGAAGTTAAATTGATCACGACTAGCGTGTGTTAACCCATTTATAATGTTAATCAAATTGTTAATCTATTATATTATTAATATAATCAACTTAGTTAATATAAGATTACATAAGCATGTTAATAAATTACAATATTAACTTCTTAAGTATGATGTGTTGTTTCGATTTAAATATTGTTGTACACTTTTATGTTTGCTACAGTTGATATAGGAACTCTTTGTATGTTGTATGTATGTTTAGGGTAGTCTCATGATGATAGAAACAATTAGGGACACCACCACGGGGTGGCCACACGTATTGAGTGAGAAAAATGACTAATCTTTCCCTAATCAGGTTCCCAAGAATAATTGATGAAATTAAATTAGAAATCATAGAATTCCCTAAACTTCACGTTCCATATACGAGCTATTCCTAAAATATATAACTATTCCTAATATACGTAAATAAAAGATTGGATTGGGGAGAACCCATTTCGAAGAATTAAAGAGTCGCATATCATTCTGCATAAACCCATGCTCTTACTGGGCTTTTCAGCTCACGTCTTACTTGTGATGTAGGTACACGACGAATAGAATTTCTCGAGCGGTTGATGATCGATTTGCACGCGCGACCTTATGGTTGGCCAGGCCATGAGAAGTGAGATAATTAAATTGTAATGTAATTCAATTTCTAATTTGTAATTAAGTTTCTATTTCATAAATTGTAATTTGTAATTTAATAGTTTAATTTATTTCCTTTAAATTATTACGCTTCCACAAATGTTTTTAAATTCTGAAATGTTTTAAGTGTTTCTAACGGCCTAGATTGCACTTTGATATGTTTTCAAACTTTTATGCATTCTTAAATGTAAGAAAATCCAAGTCATTACAATTATTAAGAAACCAAATGAGATATAGAGATCCACCAATTCAGACTTGGGAAAACATGAGAGCCATTATGAAAAAGAAGTTGTTCCTTTATACTATTTGAGGGAATTAAGTTGGAAATCACAATTTGACTGTGAAAAACTTCATGAATCTTGTATGAAGAAGAAACCAATCACCACAACAACAACAAGTTCTAAAGAGATGGATAATGAACTGAATGAAATGACTCAAGGAATCAAGTTCATAAAGAAAGACAAGTTGAAATAAAAGAAAGAAGTTCAAGAAAAGCAAGATGATATTGATGTTAAAGGAAAAGAGAGCTATAAAGTTGAGTAACCAATTGAAAAAGGTACATGAGAGGAAATGTTTGAAATTGAATAAGAAAAGATTGTATGTTCTAGTGACGACCAATTACCACCAGTTGAGGAAAGTTCTAGTGGCAATGTGTTGTCACCTTGAGTATTTTAGCAATGACAAGGTGGAAGAAGCAACGAAAGAAGACTTGTTGGTCACAATGAAAGTTTTAAATGTGCAAGTTGAGGAAGCCAACAAAGATCAAGAAGATATTGCCACAAAGTCTAAAAATTTTGCCAAATCAAAAACAGGTGAGGAAAAATTAGATTTTGGAGGAGTTGAAAAAAATTTGGAAGTTGAAGAAATAGAAAGAATTGAAAAGGAAAAATGCGAAAGTGAAAAAGGTGATAAAAGGGTCATAGAGAGAAAAGTCAAAATTAAAGTGAGCAAAAAAGGCAATGAGAAATAAAAGAATATGGAGGAAGAGAGAATAAAAATTGAGAGAGATAAGGAGAAAAAAATAATGGGAGATGAGGTATAATTTGAGGGAGAAAAGGAAAGGAAGGGAATTGGAGTGTTTAAAAAGAGTCAGAAAGTTAGAGAGTTGAATTTATTTTTATGCAAAAATATTTCTTTTACCACCTCCCGTGAGCTTACATTTTCTTTTCTAGTGGATGTTTCACTTATTTTGTAGGATAATAAAATCATACATCCAAAGGAGATACCAAGAGACATAACACTATTAAGGAGGATTGAAAAAAAGTGGATGATTTACATTATAAAGATTTTGAATGACATGTACCACAAAGGTAAGGACATTGTGGTTACCAATACATTGTCAAAAAAGTATGTTTTTAGTCTTCAAACTAAGTTATTGAGATAATAATTTATTAAAAAATTATATGAGAATGACTTAGATTTGGAAGACATTGGATAGATTGTAACAAAGATGCATGTGTCAATTTTTATGGAAAATTTTGGATTATTTGTGGCAAAGTTGCATGCATAAATTTTTATGGAAAGTTTTGGTTTGTTTGTGAAAAGTTTCCAAGTTTACATTTTTCTGAAAAATTTTGGATACTTTGTGACAAAATCGCATATATAGACTTTTATGGGAAATATTTGATTATTTATGAAAAATTTACATGTTTTGATTTTAATGGGCATAAAAGAATTCTATTCATGAAGATTATATTGTTCATTCATAAGTTTTATCTTTATGAATTGAAAAGTCGTATATTTGAAGCATATGCCAATTATGTGACCTATATGAAAGTAAGTATTTTTAAGACTTTATATGAGAATAAAATTTGAATTTGGATGTGGATAAGGATTAGTTGGTATTTTCAAGAATGTGGAGCATGCATGATTTTTAAGATTGAATTTGGATTAGAAAAGGTGATACTTGGAAAGTTTTGTTTAAAATTAAACATGGATTTTATGAGTGGTTGATTATGCTCCATGAAGTATTTAATAATTCTAGTACTTTTATGAGTTTGATAGAGTATGTGAATAAATCTTTTAATTGGGAATTTGCTATTATATGTTTTGATGATAATTTGGTTTATGGAAAATTTTTAGAAATTCATGTTAGGGACTTGGATTTATTTTTTGATAATTTAAGAGAGCATCCATTTTATGTTAATTTGATGAAGTGTTATGCATGATGAGTTTCTATATAATAAGATTGTTCATTCTATCATATATGATTCACCTTTTGAAATTGTTTGTGCATTTCATCTTTTAATTCCACTAGAATTTTTAACTTTATCTACTAATAAGTTTGCTTATCTTAATGAAAAGAAAAAGGTCAAAGTTGCTAGGACTTTCTATGTAAAGGTGAGGAATTTACAAGTGAGACTTATATTCGAACCGAGAAATTTGATGTGGATTCATGTGAAGAAAAAAGGATTTGCCATTCAATGAAAGCACAAGTTGCATCCAAGAGGAGATATTTTCTTCCAAGCCTTGGAACACATCAATGACAACACTTACAAATTTTGTTACCAAGCAAATATGGTAACAAAAGTGTCTATTTTAATATTATTGACTTGTCTTTGTATGATGTAGGCGATTCAAAGGGGGAATGATGTGATCCAGGAAACCTTCAAAGACAAGTGTTCATTAAGAGGCATTGAAAGTCGAAAGACTAGAGCAAGGATAAAGAAGATGAATGTAAAGCTTCAACTTTTTGAGTAAGAAATCCAAGCAAGTGATGTGCCACGAATTCCCTTTATTCACAATCAAGCACGAACATTCTTTAATGAAATTGATTGTGTTTATCATTCAAATATATTATGGTATTCTTCAAGACAAAACATATGTGGAAAATCAAGCACAAGATTGAGAGACTTACGATAAAATGCATAACTGTTGATTTGACCTCCGAGTACTATTAGGCGATTTCAACAATCTTAAGTATTTTATATGGGAAAGTGTTATTTATGAATATTTTAGTTGACATCGCAAGGTTTATAGAATGGGCTAGTTCGTCAAATGTGGAGTTTTTTTGCTATGTCAAAAGATCCACGAAGATAAAGCTACGATTCTATTTAAGAATTATGATTTCACTTACCCGAAAGCCCCAAAGAAGTGGATCGAGCACATGCCAAACACATGCTATTAATTATTTATAGAGCACATGTCGTGCACATGTCACACACATGTCATTATTTAGTTAGATATTATCTTATTTTATCTTATTTTGAATTAGCTTTCTTATTTTTTTAGGATTAGATTTACTTTATGTTTGGCTTATAAAAGTACTTTAGGGAACAATTGTTAAAAGCTTTTGACAAATTAAATTGAGAGCTTTTGCTTTTTGAGAGTTTCATTCTCTTAAGTTCTTTGCAAAGAACTTGATCTCTTCAAGTGGATTCTTGAAAGATTGATCTTTTGATAGCTTTGGTTTTAGCTGATAGGTTTGGTTAGGGTCAAGCTTCTATTCGAAATACTTTGGTTTTAGTCGACAGGTTTGGCTAGAGTTAAAGTTCCAACCTTTGATCTCGATTCGTGAGACGATTTGTTATAATTTCACATACGTTGTTCGGTCTAGGGATCATATACTCTAGGTTCACATCATTTCCTTTCTAACAAGTTATTATTTTGAAAGGAACATTAATGCATTGGAGTCTAAGGAGAAGCTATCGCATGAAGATCAAAAAGATCTACACTATGTCCTCAAGTGAAGCTGTAAAAACCCTAATCGGCTAGATCCATCTTATCCTGACTTGGAGGAATTTTCAGGGATCGAGGCACGCGAGGTTATTTGATGAGAATTCTCTCATCATTATTTGAATGCATTCTATTAATATTCCATGTTAGAATTATTAGTTTTGGTTCTCTAATTACTGAACACCTATTTGGGAATTATTTTGTGAGTTCTTTTGTTCAATTCCTGATTGTAGTTTTAGAGGTGCTTGGTTTCCATGTTGTAATATCCCAGTTTTCAGTAATATAATTTAATTAGTGTAATTAGAAAATAATTGAGAAGTATTCAAATGAATTGGATATTTGTCGGGATATTACCAACGACGAATTCGTTACTTTCCGTCCTTATTAATAGTAGGAAATTCACAAAGTAAATATTTCAAAATTCGAATGACACCACATAATGGTATGGGTTTGGTGGACAGGACCTGGCGATCATGAATGGATTTTTGCCCTTGTAATTGTGGATTTCAGACGATGCAGACGCAGTCAGTCTCGAGCAGCTACGTCCGAATTCTCCTAGATTCGCGAGGAATATGCTTTTAAGTTGTCATTTTGTCAATAATTTCTTCCACTCACTCGACAACCATTTACCCCCCCAGCATGCTAAAGTCGGCCGTCTACAACCAATTTAGGAGTTTATTAATGCATTTAGTGGATGATTAATCAAAGGAGGTATGAGTTTATTCCAATTTTGAGTAGTTTATGAAAAATAGGTTAGTGCTTGAATGTGCATTGATTCCCACAAATCTTATGCAGATTATTAGGGTGTGAGTGTGCTGAAACTTTAGTTTTTACAGAGTGAACTTGAGTGAGAGCTAGAAATTTATGAGAGTTGTGTGATTCCTTCCAATAGTTTGGTAAAGTAATGTGAGGAAGAAAACCATCGTGAACTGAGAAATTCAACTAGGAGTTGTTGTCCATAATTCAATTCTTCATTTAGGTTAAGGAATTGTGTAAGTCTTGACAATCAAAAGCCCTACCCACAAGTAGAGTCATTTTTTTCTTTTCTTTTAATTCAATGGATTTCGTTTGTATGAACTCTATCAATTTTCCTTGCTAGAATTCTATTGTTGTGATTCTCAATAAGTTTTAGTTGGATGAATTTCTTGTGCATAGAATTATAAAGGATTGCATAATAGATCTTGCCTAATGAAGATGAAGGAAATGTTGATTGAGTCAATGTTTAGCTATCCTATTAACTTTTGAATACTCTTAATTGATTTAGAGAATGCTAAGCCTTGAAAGAATGCTTGGTTTTCATTTGATCCTTGGATCCTCGTTTAGTGTTCATAATCTATTTTGAGTTTTTGACCAATCATAGTTTAATTGTTAGTTATTCAGTTGATCAATAATTATGGTGTTAAATTCTTATTGTTCATGGAAGATATTAATGTTCAAGCATGTTATACTTCTCTTTTATCGTTTTATTCTATCAAATATTGAAGCATATTGTATGTTTAAAATTAACAATAGGTGAAGCATGAAAATTAATAGACTGTTGTATATTGTGAATTAAGTATGTACAAGGCAGGATTAAACGCTCTAATCATTGTATAATTGACCATTGTTTTGCAATTGATATTAGCATGTTTAATTGTTGTAGATTCATTGTCATTTCATGTTGTTCCATGTTTATTTTCTGTCAATTTCAAAGCAAGACTAGCAAGTTTTAACCTCTAGAAACTCTATGTTGTCCTAGACTTAATTGGTTGTCAAATATATGTTACACGTATGCTAGATTTGTTCGTTGTTCAGTTGCTATTAATTTCTATTGAATCCAAAGCATGTTTAGAACGTTTTAGTTAATGAGGGTCCATTGTTGACTCACTGCTATTCCGCAGCTATATTTTGCAAATTCTGATGTATGGATGTTCAGTTATTTTGCTGTTGTATAGTTTGTAAATTACTGTTAACTTGTCAAGCATGTATGCATGTTTTATTTCGCTGCTATATTACAATTTAGTTTTCAAATTATAGAGCATATATGTTGTTCTAATTTTCTGTTAGACTTCGTATCTTACTATTAATATCAAGTATTTTAGGATATTTTGTTAGTTAGTTTGGTTAAAGCATGATAATTGTTCTAAGAGATTATTAGTTCATTGTTGTAGATGAGATTTCTATTGACATGTGAAGTGTTTTAGTGTTTTGGATGTGCTAGTAGAATTGTTGTTCTTCTATTGTTAGCTTCCATAGGTTTTGATATTTGTTGTCGTGGTTGTTGACTGTTTTAAATGAAGTGTGTCATATTCCTATGATTGTTTCCATAGCCTATTCTCTTTTATATATTGAATGTTCATTAGTATAGAACTGTTTGCTATGATTAGAGTCACAAGTTAAGCGTCCATGGTCTTAGAAACCTTTAGGAAATACCACATCCGGGTTGGTAGTCATGATGTGAGATAAAAATGATTAATAATTTACGTAAGGGATTAGTGGTCAGGTTAATGGTATGAATCTAATCGATAGACTCGATAAACCAAATTAGATCTTCTCGTCCATGGGAAAGATAAGCTTCTCTACTCTAGGGTATTAGATGTCGAGTTCCCCACCATTGCCTGCTAGGGTCCTCTAATCTCCCAACTCGAGCTACGAGTATGATATGTAACCGTGAGTAAAGAACGGTTTTAGCAGATCTCATTCCGACATGATGAGTTAGAGGTATTTATGTTGTGTGTTCAATTTCTTACTAAGCCTTTTAGACTTACAGTTTACTTATAGTGTAGGTGATCGTGATAGTAAGACTTATCTAAAGAGGAGCGGTTGATGAGGAATTTATACGTGCGAGCATTGTAGACTAAAGAGCAATTAGTTTTGTAAATATAAATGTAATTTAGTTATTTTATTTAAGCTTCCACTATATTTTTAAAGGATTTATACTCATAAACCTCCATGGTTAATGAGTATAATAGAAAGAGTTTAACGGTTCGGTTTTTAGAATAAGAAGACTCTGATTTCAATTAATAGCACTTTAAGTCATTGTTTTAAAAGTTTTAATGGAACAACTTGATCCTAAATTTCCAGTTAAGCGATGTAATTATTTTGTTGAGAATAAAATGAGTTTGAAAAATGGTTACTATCTCCCTATTTTGTTATCTTTCTGCATAATACCTTATTGAGAATGAATGAAACAAAATGATTAGAGAAGAGAAATGATGAATGCCCAATGGTTGTTTAGATGATAATCTTCAAGGAATGAGTTAAGCTTATAGGATAGCTTGTTGAAATTGAAAACAAGTTAAGTTGGATTTGAAGACACGTCAAATTATTCTATGCATTCTGCCCTTCTATTGTTTAGCATGTCCTCATAAGCATATTTTGATTAGTTAGCTGCTGAGCATGTTTTTATCCATGTCTATTTCTGTCATACTCTCGTTAGGCATGCTTGATTCCTACTGTCTAGTAACAATCATGTAGTTTTTCAACGTATGTTTCACATTGTTAAAACGGATGGGAGCCCTGCTATATTCATATGATTATGGTACGCTTCGTTGTATACTTTTCATTATTTCTGCTGTGATTTTGGTATAGAAGCATGTTTTATTGTCAATAGCATGAAATAGGATAAATGATAGCTCAAATGATGTTATACTATGAAGCACGCTTTAATTAATGCACGTATAAATGTTTGTTTCCTTTTTTGTCAAAAGCATGATTAGTAATAGATCCATTGCGCATATTATCTGCTGCATGACTGTTGCCTCTAGCTATGTTCGTTATATACTTTCATTCTTTCCGTTGTATGTAATTTTCCTCCAGGAAGTATGTTTAGTTGCTTGTAAGTATGATTTGTAGTGAACACATTCCAGCTGAATTGTGATTTGAAAAATGCTAGTTTTTTTTGCCACATAGTAGACTAAAAGCATGATTCGTAGTAAGTCCACTGCAATTCCTCTTAGGTTTACAAAGTATGATCATTACTTGAAATTCATGGTTCTATGTTGCCTTTAAATTCCTTATATATTATGGGAGCATGTTTTGTTTTGCTAATTTAGAAAAACGTCGTTGTTTCTTTTGTATGCAAAGCACGTTCTTGTATTGATCGTCGTTATGCATAATTTATTGTGGATTTTCCTAATTGTTGCTTAGTGTTTCTCTTATATGTTTTGTTTGTTAAGGAACAAGTATGTTAAGTCCATGTTAATCGAAACCAAGTAGGATGGTAGCCTTCGGAATGGTAGCCACATGCATGAGTGAGGAAGAATGCTATGAAGAAGAAAGAACCATAAAGGCGGGTATATGCTAGAAGAGAAAGAACCCTAAAGGCTATGCCGAAAAAAGAAAGAGCCCTAAAGCGGGTATATGCCGAAAAAAGAAAGAACCATAAAGGCGGGTATATGCCAGAAATAGGGAGTTGAGATAGATGGGTAGTCCGAATCTGGCCTAGCTACTAGGATACACCCTCACCAAATCGGGAAAGGGACTATGCACACAAGAGGTTAGAATCCGATTAACTAGCTCATCTCAAAGGAAAACCCTCATTCTCTATCTCGATGTACGAGTTTAAAGAAGAAACAAAGAAAACAAATGTAATAACCGAATTTGGTTTTGGTGGCCCCATTCCAAGAAAAACTAAAGAGAGAAATGCATATTTGTTTTTCCCATCTCCCTACTAGGCGTAAGTTCATGTCCTTACTTGTGGTGTAGGTAACGAGGAAATTATGGCAACGATTAAGGAAGATGTTATTCCAGTGGAGCCTGCGGTTAGTCCAACAATGGCACTAGTGGAGTAGTAGTATTGTATGGTACGACACGAAGAAACAAATGTTAAATTTCAGTTTGTGTTGTTATTTGAAGAATTGGACTATTATGTAAGTTTTATAACCTTGAATTTGAATCATTTTTTAAAAGTTGTTTCTTCATATAATTGCTTATTTAGTAAAAGTATGTTTTTCCTTATGTTGACGGATTCCTTATTAAATGATTATTAAAGAAAATGAAGAAATGAGTTGAATCGCAATTAAGGAACTTGTAATATTAAATCATATGAAACCTTTTTCTCGTAATAATTAAAATCCTAAAATGCTTAAAGTAAGTATAAGAAGATAATCATTCAATGAAATAGAGTTTTATTTTCATTATATATGGCAGTAGAGACTCACTCGTCTACAATGTAACATAGATACGTAGGAATTGAAAATCAGAAATGGCAAGAAGAGGTCGAGGACGATTACCTGGATTGAGAGGTGCACTCAGGGCACCAAATCCTTATGTAAACCAAGGATAGGATGAGACTTTTGAATGTATGGTGTGATTCATAGAACAACAAGCACAACAAATCGAGCAACAAAACCAATTTATGGAACAATAAGCTCGATATATGGAGACAATTATGGCTAAAAGAAATGGTAATGGGGACCACCAAAACTTACAGATACAGCCAGTCCAGAGAGGATCTGGATGGAATAGATTCAAGAAACTTAGACCTCCTTACTTTAATGGTGATGTATTGGATGTCACTGGAGCTGAGGAGTGGATCCGTTCTATGGAAGATAAAATTTCTTATGAAGAGGTTGAGGAGAGTGACAAAGTAAGATGCACTACGTATTATCTAAGTCATGGAGCTAGATTTTGGTGGGATACGATTAAGGCTTCTCGGGATGTGACGGTCCTTACGTGGATTGCATTTAAAAAAAAATTTAATGACAAGTATTTCAACCATACCCTTTGCATACAGAAAGAGACTGAGTTCTTACATATACAACAGCTAGGAACTGTATCTGAGTATGGACAGCAGTTCGAGGCCTTGACACACTATGCTCCCTATTTGGTGGCAATTGAAGAGCGCAAAGTTAGACATTTTGTACGCGGATTGAGGAAAGAGATTCAGGAGTCAGTTATCGGGGCTGGCACCGAGGGTGTTACCTACCCTCAGACGGTATCCACGGCCCTTGCTGTTGAAGGGTTGAAGTTCACTAAAACCAAACCTAGAGATGTTAATCATAGTCAAAGAATGTAGAAGCCTAGTGCAGACCAGTCTAGTTCAGGCCAACAGTCATGGGGTGGTCCTCCCAGGGAGTTAAGCGCCCAGTTGGGGCCAAACCGCAGTAGAGGTTGGACAAGAGGCCTGTGGTGGTACCCACGACTAATGATACTCAGCAAGCTGCCTGCCCTAAATGCTAGAGGATTCATAAGGGTGAATGCTTTGCAGGCACAAAGAAATGCTACTCTTGTGGAAAGGCTGGGCACAAGGCCAAACAGTGCCCGACCCGACTTGTCGCCCCATGAGTTTTTGCCATTTACGGGACCAATGATGATGACCAGTCTGCCGGTGTAGTAGGTACACCTTATTTAATTGTCAAATGATTGTCTATGTAATTGTGTTCGCAAATTTCCCCTAAATAACGTAGGAGTTAACATAGGCTTTTACTTTAGAACAAATAACTTATAAATGTCTCACAGGAATGACATACATAAATGGTTGTGAGGCTTATCTCTTATTTGATTCAGGTGCTACGCACTCATTCATTTCCACCAAATTTTGTGAGAAGGCGAATTGTTTCTCCAAAAGTACAAATTTCATGCATTGAGTATTGTTACCTTCTGGCGAACGCCTGATTGTGAATGGAGTACTCAAGAATTGTATAGTGGATATCAATGGCGGTTTAGTTCAAGCTGACCTAATTATTATCAATCTAATTATTATGGGTATGGATTGGCTATCTGCCCATCATTCAATCATTGACTGCAAGAAGAGAGAGGTTTGCTTTTACCCTTCGGTTGGCAAACAACATATTTTTTGAGGAATTAAAGAGAAGGAAAAGTTCATTATTATCTCGGCACTTAAAGCCAAAAAATTACTCAAAAAAGGGTATGAAGGATTCCTACTCCACATAGTTGACACTACTGCTATCACAGAGATTAAAGTTGAGGATGTGGCCATGGTACGTGAATTTTTGAATGTCTTCCTCGACGATCTTCCCTATTTACCCCCAAATCGTGAAATCGACCCCATTTCTAAACACCCATATCAAATGGCACTTGCGAAGCTATGAGAGTTAAAGGAGCCATTAGAAGAATTAATTTCAAAGGGGTTTTATTCATCCCAATTTTTCCCCTTGGGGTGCTCATGTGTTGTTTGACAAGAAGAAACACGGAACCCTAAGAATTTGTATCAATTATCGAGAGTTAAATAAAGCGACCATCTAGAATAAATATCTGCTACCCAGGATCGATGACCTTTTTGACCAGCTGAGTGGCGCCAAGGTATTTTCCAAGATTGATCTGTGATCAGGGTACTATCAGTTGAAGGTTAAGCCCGATGATATACCCAAGACGGAAATGCACACATGCTATGGACATTATGAATTTTTGGTGATGTTCTTTGAACTTACCAATGCTCTGGCAGCCTTTATGAATTTGATGAACCGTGTCTTTCGGGATTATCTGGACAAATTTGTTATTTTCTTCATTGATGACATCCTAATCTAATTTCGATCATAAGAGGAACTTTGTGAGCATCTATGAATAGCCTTAGCTATTATCAGTCAACACTAGTTATATGCGAAGTTTTCTAAATGTGAATTTTGACTGAGAAAAATTAGTTTTCTCGGTTATGTTATTACTGTCGAAGGGATATCTGTTGACCTAGCAAAGATATAAGCAGTAATTGAGTGACAAGTACCAAAAAATGTTGGAGAAGTAAGAAGTTTCATCGGATTGGCTGGTTATTGTAGGCATTTTATTGAAGAGTTTTTAAAAATCGCTTCACCACTCACGAGTCTGACAAAGAAGAATACCCAATTCTGGTGGTCTAGCAAATGTGAGAATAGTTTCCAAGAGTTAAAGCGGAGAGTGACTACGGCTCCAGTTTTGACATTGCCCTCTGAGGATGGAGAATTTTGTATATATTGTGACGCATCAACGAGGGGGTTAGGTTGAGTTCTGATGCAGCATGGAAAATTTATTGCTTATGCTTCCAGGCAGTTAAAAGTACAAGAGTAGAATTATCCCACCCATGATCTGGAGCTTGCAGCTGTGGTCTTCGCTCTCAAGATTTGGAGACATTATCTTTATAGGCTGATGTGATCCAGGAAAGCTACAAATGTCAACATCCAAGCTCAAAGAATATTATGGAATCATTCAAGGTCAAGCATAGGTGGAAGTTCAAGAGCAATGAAAAGAAAATAGAAAGACTTTCCAAAACCATATACTTTCAGACCTTCGAGACGGTTTTGCCTTTTTGGAATTGACAACAGCATCAAAACAAAACAAGGGCTTCATATAAAGTGTAGCTAACATTCTAAGCTTTCTAGAATGGGTTAGATCGATCAATTCGGAGTTCATTTACTATGTCAAAAGCCCATGGAACAGAGATTAAAGATTAAGGAAACTCCAAGTGTCCAAACTTGGAGACCAAGGAAATCACTATATGGAAACCCTCCAAGTGGCCAAGTACCAACATGGAATAGTTTCCAAATGCATAGAGACTTGGAGAAGAAGAAATAAAGATGTTAATTAAATATTATGATGAAGATCCAATGGTGGAAGTCAATGTGCCAACTAGAAGGACAAAGAATAAGGAAATTTTGGGACTGGATTTTCTGCGCACAAATATTGTTATGGCAATTTAGGGACGCTCCTCACTTCCAATGGCTACATGATCTTCATACCAAATAAAGAAGACATCTTAAACTTTCCATAGACACCAAGATCGCAAGATTTGAAGATGATTGGGCATTCAAAAGGGATTTCGAAAACTGCTCAATTTCCAGCAAGGCTACTATGTGCGGAACCCATATCTAAACCCTAAATTTAAACTCTATTTTAATCTTTTTCGTATGGAAGCAAACCCTAGCTGCACCTAGGGTTCCCTAATTGTTATTTGTATTATTTTTAATTCATTTTAGTAGTCTATAAAAGCATATGTAAGGTGCCTCATTAGAGCATGGATATTTGAAATAAAAATTTGTGTGTTTGTGAGGTTTTCCTCTCTTTTTCTTCTTTACGAAGAACTTGGTCTCTTCAAGTGTCAATCTTGAAAGATCAGACCTTTGATAGCTTTGGTTCAACCAACCTGTTTGGTTAGGGTCAAGCTCCACGTCTGATAACTCTGATTCTAGTTGACAGGTTTAGCTAGGGTCAAGTTCCTTTTTCTACACTTTCTTGATTCGATCGACGATCCGTTGTTTTAATTCCGTGTTTGTTGTTGGGTCTAGGGTTCATAATACCCCAGGTTCGCATCATAGGTAGTGCTATGAAATTTATTCGGATCACAAAAGCCTTAAGTACATCTTTACCTAGAAAGAATTGAATATGCGTCAAAGACGGTGGCTTGAAGTCGTCAAGGATTACGACTGTGACATTAAGTATCATCCAAAAAAGGCAAATGTGGTCGCCAATTTTCTTAGTCGCAATACTTCTGTGATGAGTATGTTATGTAGAAAAATGTCTGCAAAGCTTCGACGGGATCTTCAGGAGTTTGATGTTCAAATGGTTCCAATGCCTTTGGATGTGGTATTGGCTAAGTTAACCTTAAGACAATCAATCCTTGAACAAATTAAGAAAGCTCAACAAGATGATAAAATATGCAAAGATTTCAAATTGTATCCGACCCTCCCAAAGTACCAGAATTTCTCTACATCTACTGGAGGTATGTGACAGATGACATGACAGGCTCCAAGAAACAAATGGGGAACCTTTGTTAAATCTGTTCGGGAAAAATACAGTTCACTGAATCAGCAACAATCAATCAAACTTAACTCTCAATTTGTGCGTGAG
>CM039486.1:16525606-16554637 GCA_022433065.1 Begonia loranthoides | reverse complement strand
AAGTATGGCATATAACTCAAATAGTGTGAACATGGAAGGTCAAGCCACAAATAGACCACCCTTCTTTAATGGCGATAATTATTCTCATTGGAAATCTAGACTGATAATTTACATTGAAGCTATAGATTTTGAAATGTGGAGAATAGTGAAAAATAGACCTTATATTCCTACTAAAGAAGTAAATGGAATGAAAGTACCTATGGAAGAAGATGAAATTGATGAAATGGAAGGTCGAAAAGTGAGTTTAAATTCTAGAGGTGTGAATCAATTATATTGTGCTCTAAGTACTAAAGAGTTTAATAGAATTCAAAGCTGTAAAAGTGCTCATAAAATATGGAAACAACTTGAGGTAACCTATGAAGGAACTAATCAAGTTAAGAAAGATAAATTAACTATAGATTCACATGATTATGAGATGTTTAAAATGGAAAAAAGTGACACCATTACTCAAATGTTTACACGGTTTACTAACTTTACTAATAGTTTGAAAGCACTTGGTAAGGATTGTACAGATGAAGGAATGTGCAATAAAATTCTCTGAAGTCTTCCAAGAGGATTGACATCAAAAGTCATTGTGGTTTTTGAGTCTAAGGACCTCTCTACCATGTCGCTAAAAGAGCTCATCAGTTCCCTAATGACACATGAAATTAGATTGAGAGCAAATGAGAAAGAAAAAGAATTGGAGAAGGAGAACCCTAAGAAGAAAGTTATAGCTCTTAAAGCATCTTCAAGCAAAGAAGAAGAAGACTCGAAGGAAACTAAAGTTGATAAGGATGATGATGATGAATAACTAGCTCTAATAAATCGGAAAATTGGGATTCTTCAAAGGAGAAAATATCAAGGAAAGAACAAATACAAAAGTGAGAGAGCTCATCACAAAAGGCCACTAAACTGCTATGGTTGTGGAAAAACTGATTGTTATCTAGAGAAGAAAAAGAATCCCACATAGTCCAAAAGGAAAGCTCTCAAAGTAACGTGGGATGATGATAGCGACAAGGAACCTTCATCCGAGACAGAAGAAGTAGAAAACATGTGCTTCATGGCAAATGATTCTGAGGTAAGTGACTCATCTCCTAACAATCATGATATAGATTCTAGTGATGAATGTGATGATGAAGATAGTGATGTGTTCGATGAGTTACTTAAAGAATTTAATATTTAGACTAACAAATATAAAAAGTTAAAGAATGAAAATGAATTATTAGTGAAAAGGCATGCATGTGATGAGAAAGTAGATGTAAATGATAATGCTTGTCTAAAGTTGAAAAATAATGAATTGAATAAGCATATTGAAGTCATTGAAAAAGAGAATAGTATACTTAAGGACGAAAATGAGAAATTAAACAAAATTGTAATGAACTTCACTAATGGTAGTAAGAACTTGAGTATGCTTCTAAGTAAGCAAAAATTGACTTTTGATAAAGCTGGATTAAGATATCAAGCTTTCCAAAAGAAAAAGAGTTATAAAAATTTTTTGGTTAGACCAACTACTTGTTACACGTGCAATGCTATAGGTCATAAATCTTTTGATTGTCCATCTAGAAATATGATTAGTCAAAGGATTGTTAAATATGTGTGGGTTCTGAAAAGAACCTAATTTAACCCTATAGGACCCAAAAGGATTTGGGTACCAAAGAAATCATCTTGATTTATCTTTTGTAGATTAAAACTCCTCCCACTAAGGATCAATAGTACTTGGTCAATGGTTGTTCAAGAAATATGACGGGACATTCTTCAAGATTTACCTCCATCAAGAATGAGAAGGGAAATGTAACATTTGGAGGTAATCAAAAAAGAAAAACTAGAGGAATTGGCAATATAGGTAATGTTTCTAACCTTATTATTGAAGATATTTTACTTGTTAATGGGTTGAAGCATAATTTATTGAGTATTGGTCAATTGTATGATAATAAAGGTATTTTTGAATCTAAGTCTTGCATGATCAATGATGATTCGAATGGTAAAGTCCTATTTACATGTTATAGACATGAAAATATTTATGCTATTGATTTGTCTAGTATTTCTAGTGATATTGAAAAATGTTTTAGAGTAAGTGATTCTTTAAGTTCATGAACTTGGCATAAGAGAAAAGAACACGTATACATGGACACCCTAGCTAGGATATCGAAAAATTATCTAGTTAGGGGTATTCCAAAAATTGCATTTGAAAAATATAGAGTTTGTGAAGCTTGCCAAAAGGAAAGCAAACAAAAAGCTCTTTCTCTCCAATTACTTCATATGGATCTTTTCGGTCCATCTAAGGTTTCAAGCTTGGAAGGGAAACATTATGCATTTGTAATTGTGGATGATTTCTCACGTTACACATGGGTTTTCTTCCTAAGAACTAATGATGAGACTTTTGAAGTATTCTCTAGCTTTAGGAAGAAAGTTCAAAATGAAAAGGAGCTAACCATTGTCACTATTAGGAGTGATCATGATGGGGAGTTTGAAAATGAACAATTTAATGCCTTGTGTCAAAAACATGGCATTTAACATAACTTCTCTTCTCCTAGAACTCCTCAACAAAATGGAGTTGTTGAGAGGAAAAATTGATCCCTCCAAGAGCTTGCTCAAAATATGTTAAAGGAGAATGATCTTTGCACATATTTTTGGGCAGAAGTCGTTGCTACGGCATGTTATGTTCTTAATCGTGTCTTTATCCGTCCTACCTTAGAAAAGATTCCTTATGAACTTTGGAATTGTAGAACTCTAAATGTTAGTTATTTCAAAGCTTTTGGGTGCAAATGCTTTATTTTCAATACTAAGGACAATCTAGGAAAGTTCAATTCCAAGACGGATACAAGAATCTTTCTTGGATACTCTTCAACTAGTAAATAATATAGGGTCTTCAACAAAAGAACATTAGTGGTGGAAGAATCCACTCCTACCTCTAGTGTTGAGAGACCAATTCAAGATTTAGAAGATAATCTTGAAAATCTCTCTCTAAGCGATAAAGGAAAAGAGATTCTAGAAAGTCCTCCTCAAGAATCTCAAGATCAATTCTTAGAAGGAACGTCAAGGGGAGAAAATCAAAATGACTTACCAAGGGATTGGATATTTTCCATGCAAGAGGAATTGAACCAATTTGAGAGGAACAATGTATGGGAATTTGTTCCTAGGCCTAAAGATCATTCTATCATTGGAACAAAATGGGTTTTCAAAAATAAGCTAGATGAAAGTGGGGTGGTTGTTAGAAACAAAGTTAGACTCATTGGAAATGGTTATAAACAAGAAAAAGGAATTGATTTTGAGGAAACTTTTTCACTGGTTGCTAGGTTAGAATCGGTTAGAATGCTTTTGGCTTTTGCTTGCTATAAGAATTTCACTCTTTATCAAATGGATGTAAAAAGTGCCTTTCTTAATGGTTTTATTGTGAACTTAAGCAAGCACAAAAGCTTGGTATGAGAGATTTAGTAAATTCTTGAGGAGAGAGACTTCAAAATAGGAAAAGTAGATTCCACTCTTTTTGTCAAGCACAATGGTAATGATATTATGATTGTGCAAATCTATGTAGATGATATTATTTTTGGCTCTACCAATGACACTCTTTGTGATGAATTTGCAAACTTAATGCAAAGTGAGTTTGAAATGAGTATGATGAGTGAATTGAAGTATTTTCTTGGTTTGCAAGTTAGGAAATCTCAAGATGGAATCTTTCTAAACCAAGAAAAGTATGTCAAGGAGCTAATCAAATGCTTTGACTTGGACTCCTCTAACCCTTCTAGAACACCCATGAGAAAAGATAAAAATGGCAAAAATGTGGACATAAAGAAATATAGTGGTATGATTGGATCTCTTCTATATTTAACAGCAAGTAGATTCGATATTCTCTTTAGTGTGTGCTTATGTGCTAGGTTTCAATCCTCACCCAAATAGTCACACTTAAATGTCATTAAAAGAACTATCAAATACTTAATTGGGACTATTAGTCTTGGATTGTGGTATCCCAAAGGTACAAATTTTGATTTAGTTGGATACATCGATTCAGACCATGCGGGTAGTCCAGTTGATAGGAAAAGTACAAGTGGCACTTGTCAATTTCTTGGAGAATGTTTAGTTTCATGGTTTTTCTAAGAAACAAAACTCGGTTGCACTTTCAACCGCCGAAAGTGAATATATTGCAGCTGGAAGTTGTTGTGTTCAATTGCTTTAGATGAAGTAAACTTTAGAAGATTATGGATAATATTTCAAAAATATTCTAATCAAGTGTGATAATACAAGTGCCATAAACATCTCTAAAAATTCAATTCTTCACTCACAAACAAAACACATTGAGATTCGACATCACTTCATTCATGATCATGTTACTAAATGTGACATTTTCTTAGAATTTATTTCCACCGAAAATCAACTTATTTTTACAAAACAATTAGACGAAAAAACATTTTGAGGCATTCGAATTCGATTAGGATTAATGTTCTTAGATCAACCCTCTGCAAAATTCCTTTCGATTACTTTATGTCGACAAATCAATTTATGAAACTAGGTGGAATTATATATATATATATATTTAAAGGGGATGTTCTAACTTTCTCTCTATTCGTGTCTTTGGTTTTTCGGACAATACTTTGTGCTTTCGGATGTCCGCAGCATCTGAAATCCATTTTAAAGATAGAAGTAGTTTTCGGACGATATGACGAGAATTCGGACGATTATGATTCTATCTGCATCGTCTGAAATTTGTTTTAAAAATAGTTTTGGGACATTCATGCCCTACCTTCTACTTTTATCCAAAAACATTTCTCCTGCATCTCCCAAGCCTCCGACGTCTCTCCCGCGTTGTCCATCCCTCCGGCTTGAATCTTTGCATCCTCCTTCAATTTCCATTGGTATTTTTTCTCCTATCCTTCAATTTCTTAGCTTCATTCTTACGGTGTCACTGTTTTTCTCTATCTCCTTATTTTTCTCTCTATCACTAGTTAGCTTCTAAATGGAAAATAGGACGGTTAGAAAACATAGTTTATCTCAAAATCCAGACCATCCCATTTGTCCATCTGTCAATAGGTCTAGGTTATTCACCAATGATGAGTGTTGAAGATGCTTTGATGAGCAATTCAAGGAACGAACCTTGATTCTCGCTCAACAAAACAACTTCATTCGATTATCTGAACTTCATTTGAATGATTTGTACACCAAAGTAGGCTTGTATGATTTGTTTACCCTTGATGGACCCTACTTCGAGAAAAAAATCAAACTCTTTTATGCCAATGCACTATATTCGACTCACGCGTAAGATTTTAAAAGCTTTCTCTATGGGAAGGAGATTGAACTCACTCCCCATTACATAAACGTCTTCCTTAACTGTGTTGTAGGAGACTCTTGTGAGTCGTACTTTAATGGCAATGTGGTCCCCGATTTCCACAACACAGATTGTGGTAATCATTTTCTTAATCAAATCCTCAAAGAACCAATCCACAGTTTCCAATTGAGACCCAAAACCAACGATCTCACTGTCCAAGCCAGGGTTATCCATCACTCCCTCACATACAATGTGCTCCCTCATGGTGGTCATCGAGACCACATTAGTTACATGGATTTTTTTGTCCTTGAATGCATCTTTAGTTGGACTCCTTTCAACTTAGGCTACCTCATTCTTTATCAAATGGTTGAGGCGGTAGATAATCTCAATCAATCCTTGCCGTTCAACCTCCTTCTTATCAATACATTTCGTTACATGTCAATACCCATTCCCTTCAATCTATCACCATTCGTTCTTCGCTCATCGGATGTCTATTCTCATCAAACATTAGCCCGCATGGGTATTATCATGGATGCAAGTGGGAATTGAATTGAGAAACCAGATGCTCCTTTCCCCGCTCCTCGTTCTACTCCTCCTCTCACACCACACGAGGAGCTAATGCTCTATTTATGTTCCATACTGGATGTGGAGCCTGGGCTCTTCCTCCTTCCATGAGCCCGGTCCATCCACTCATGAGCCGTATGGTAGAACCTCAAGTGTGGCCCAACTGCAAGCCTCTAACGATCAGCAATCAGATTTTTTGGTTCAGCTCATCTCCACCATGTGTACCTGCTTTGACGTCCTAGAGAGGAAAATCAAAGATATTGCCCATGGTGTTTGGAACACTGGTGCCCCCTCTCTGACAGCTCCTCCTGACATGGATGATGCGGAGCTTCTTCATGCTTAGTTTAGTTATATGTTCTTAGACTAACCATTGTTATGTCATTTTTTTGTTTTACTTAGACATAGTTCTGGGTCTTATTTCTTAAGTCTTGTACTGATTCTAAACTTTGAAATGTAGTTTGTGCCCTAGAATGTGCAATCTAGTTTTCGTTTTCTAACTCGTTTCTCTATTCTAGATCGTATGGCTGTTTTACATTCTGCTTGTTTGAATAGTTGCTATATACTAGATGCTTCGGATGATCTAAAACTGCATTTCCAGGATATACTTTGGCATTATGGGGGGTCTACAAACACACATGACCATGCAATTCTTTTTCCTTTTGCTCTTCACATCACTTAGTCACTTACTAAGGGGGAGCAATTATATTTTGCTGACTTTATCTTTCGTCTGTTATTTTCTTTCTGATAATGACAAAAAGGGGGAAAGAGATCACGGTTAAGTCAAAATGAATTATATAAAAATAAATGAATTGTACAAAAATGCTTGAAAATGTATTGTATACATTGAGGGGAAGAATATTTTTTTAAATCTTCAGTGTCCCAATTTTTAAAACAAACTTGAAATTGAAAATAAACAACTTAACATATTTTGTCATCACAAAAAAGGGGGAGATTGTTGGCCAAAGTGTGTTAGGGCATAATTATATTTTGATGATAAATGACATTAAATGAATTTATAAGTTGTTTATTAGTTGAATTTATAATACTCGAATATGGCACTTACATTGAAAATACCCTTGTTAAGGGTATTATTATTATCTAATGAGTTTTATCAAGTCTTTGCAGCAAGTAGAATGCATTGTGGGAGTTAAAGAATTAGAGAAACAATGTTGGTTTATGATCAAAGATGTTTTCAGATGCAACCATGACGACTCGGACTCGGCAAACGCCATTGGCATGAATCTGTAATATTCAGTAGTATTTTTTGGACGTAGCGGACGGGACGGCACATCATCCAAATTCTTGACGCACGTTCGAATTCATGAAAAATGCAGGCCTACGAGACATGGGACGATGCTGATGAATGGGACAATCGTGTCACAAAACTTAGTCCAAGTTTTTCGAGCGATGCAGACGTTATCAAGTTGAATTAGTAAAGAAATTGGAAAACAGTTCCTAGAGTTTTCGGACGACGCGGATGCCTAGCGGATGATACGGACATTGTTAAGATGAATCTATAAAGAAACTGGAAAATGCAGCCTGGAGTTTTTGGATGACACGGATGCCTATCCGACGATGCGGACGCTGTCAAGTTGAATCTGTAAAGAAATTGGAAAACGTTGCCTGACGTTTTCAGATGATGCGGACGCTAGCGGACAACATGCGTCCGAAATCTCTGGATTTTGTGCAACAGCTATATTTTAACAGTCAGATGAGGACGTCCTAAAAGTCTTAGGACTTTGCAAAATTTTAAACTTATAAATAGTGGGACTTCGAAGAAGAAGACACAACAAGCAATACAAAGTAAAGCTCTCCTGAATTTTTGACTCAATCATTGTGCACGAAATTGAGTGTTAAACAAGTCCTCCAAAGTACTAGAGAGTGATGATTTGTTATTGTGAGGATTGTTGTATTATTGAGAGATTGAGAATTTTCGTGAGAAAATGGAATTCGCGTGAAAAGGGTAACACCCTAAGAAAAGGTTATTTGTTACAGTACAATGGACACCCGCTCAAGATCAATCACTTATAGCCGGACGCGGTTTGTGGAATATATCTTCAAGGGAGAACCTTGGAGCGCGGACGTAGGCATGCTTGGCTGAATTGCATTAACAACTCGGTGTCGAATTTATATTGTTCTTAGTATTGTGCTTAATGAATCTTGTTATTGTGATAAATTTGATATTGGTTAGAAATTCTATTATTGCACGAAAAAGTTAATAAACCTAATTCACCCCCCCCCCCCCTATTAGGTTAATTTTGATTCTACAGTGTCTTGGTAATGCGGCAATGTTAGCCCCTCCTGATAATAATGTTAATAATAATGTCGTCGTACAACCTAATTTGAGTTAAAACGAGAGACTAGTTCAAATCCTAGATTCAAGAGTGAAAGAGCTGCAACGCAAATGTATTTTATTGGTTAAGGTTCTGTGGCAAAATAACAGTCATGAAGAAGCCAAGTGGGAGAAAGAGGATGATATGAGGGCTAAGTACCTCGAGTTGTTCAATAACCAAATTTCGGTGACCAAAATTTTATAAGAGGGGTAGGATGCAACAAACTGATCCTGAATTTTCAGTTAAGCAATGTAATTATTTTGTTGAGAATAAAATGAGTTTGATATTATATATTACATTATTCTATGGATATTATGTTGCGACGTATATCCTCGTAGGCGTTTAATTTGGGTAAGATTTAGAATAAAACATGAAAAATGATGGAATTATAGACTTGAGAATGCCTGCGGATGGTAGTGCGGATGACACGTGTCATCCACAATACGTTTGGAGAGTCTCCCAACAGATGGGGACGACTCAGGATGCCAAACGGCGTCCTAAACTCACTAATTTGTGATGTTGCGGATATTGGATGGGGATGTGCAGATGATGCAGACACAGAAAAATAGCATCTGAATGAATTTGACTCAAAACTAGTGTATTTCGAATGATGCAGATGACTGCAAACGCAGAAAAATAGCGTCCAAATGAATATGTCCAACTTTTGGGACAATGCGGACGAGCAAATCGCGTCAGCAAAGTGACTGCAAACGACACATTGAGGACGCCAATTTTGCTGTGTAAATTTGATGTGAAGGACACATGCGGATGACAGTACAGCGTCCGTAAGCGTATAAAAGATAGCAGATCTGCGAAAAATGAGGAAATAAAAGTCAGAAAAAAGCAAGGAATTTTGACATTTTGCAAGTTACTACTCGAACTTTCGATGAAAAAGTCCTGGTAACAGCTCCATAGCCCAACCTAGGCACATGTTTTGTCTCCATTGTCTTCTAGGTAAGCTTCTCTCTTCTATTTATGGTATCTCCTGCATTGCTGCCTTTTCCTCCATTTCATTCTTCTACGTTGCTACATCCAGAGTTGTGGAAAGGTGGGAGTTACTGTGAAGTTCATTGAATTTCAATAGAAGGTAAGGATTGGGTGTGTCTTGGCCATCTAAGCCCTACATATAAGTGTTGTAGTTGTGTACTTGTTGTAATGGTTACTATCTCCCTGTTTTGTTATTTTCATGAATATTACCTTACTGAGAATCAATGAAACGAAATAATTAGAGAAGAGAAATGATAAATGCCCAATGGTTGTTTAGATGATAATCTTCAAGGAATGAGTTAAGCTTGTAGGATAGCATGATGAAATTGAAGACAAGTTAAGTTGGATTTGAAGACAAGTCAAACTATTCTATGCATTCTGCCCTTTTATTGTTTAGCATGTCCTCATAAGCATATTTTGATTAGTTAGCTGCTGAGCATGTTTTTATCCATGTCTATTTCCGTCATACTCTTGTTAAGCATGCTTGATTCCTACTGTCTAGTAACAATCATGTAGTTGTTCAACGTATGTTTCACATTGTTAAAACAGATGTGAGCCCTGCTATAGTCATATGATTATGGTACGCTTCGTTGTATAATTTTCATTATTTCTGCCGTGATTTATGTATAGAAGCATGTTTTATTGTCAATAGCATGAAATAGGATAAATAATAGCTCAAATGATGTTCTACTATGAAGAACGTTTTATTTAATGCACGTATAAACATTTGTTTCCTTTTTTGTCAAAAGCATGATTAGTAATAGATCCATTGCACATATTATCTGCTGCATGACTGTTGCCTCTAGCTATGTTCGTTATATGCTTTCGTTCTTTCCTTTGTATGTTATTTTCCTCTAGGAAGTGTTTAGTTGCTTGTAAGTATGATTTGTAGTGAACATATTCCAGCTGAATTGTGATTTGAAAAATGCTAGTTTTTTCTACCACATAGTAGACTAAAAGCATGATTCGTAGTAAGTCCACTGCTATTCTTCTTAGGTTTACAATGTATGATCATTACTTGAAATTCATGGTTCTATGTTGCCTTTAAATTTCTTATATACTATGAGAGCTTGTTTTGTTTCGCTAATTTAGAAAAATGTCATTTTCTTTGTATGCCAAGCACGTTATTGAAATCATCGTCGTTATGCATAACTTATTGTGGATTTTCCTAAGTGTTGCTTAGTGTTTGTGTTATATGTTTCATTTGTTAAGGAAGAATTATGTTAAGTCCATGCTAAAAGAAACCAAGTAGGAGGGTAGCCTTCGGAATGGTACCTACATGCATGAGTGAGGAAGAATTCTATGAAAAAGAAAGAACCCTAAACGCAGGTATATGCCAAAAAAAAGAAAAAACCCTAAAGGTGGGTATATGCTAGAAATAGGGAGTTGGGATAGATGGGTAGTCCGGATCTAGCCTAGCTACTAGGATACACCCTCACCAAGTCAAGAAAGGGACTAGTATGCACACAGGAGGTTTGAATCCAATTAATTAGGCCATCTCAAAGGAAAACCCTCAATCTCCAGCTCGAATGTACGAGTTTGAAGAACGAACAAATAAAACGAACGTAATGAAATAATTTGGTTTGGGTGGCCCCATTCCAAGAAGAACTAAAGAGAGAAATGCATATTTATTTTTCCCATCTGCTTACTGGGCGTAAGCTCATGTCCTTACTTGTGGTGTAGGCAATAAGGAAATTATGCCAACGATTAAGGAAGAGGTTATTTTGGTGGAGCCTGCGGTTGGTGCAAACAATGGCGTCAGTGGAGTAGTAGTATGATATGGTACAACATGAAGAAACGAATGTTAAATTTTAGTTTGTGTTTTTATTTGAATAATTGGACTATTATATAAGTTTTATAACCTTGGATTTGAATCATGTTTTAAAATTCATTTCCTCATATAATTGCCAATTTAGTAAAAGTAGATTTCTCGTTTATTTATGCTTCCGGAAATTTTTACCAAAAATTTCTTTTAAGAATGAAAAATTAAAGAATGATTTTATTAGAAGAGATTTAATTAAGGTTAATTTTTCTTTTATTAGAAGAAAAATTATGCACTCTGATAACCCCTGTTTATTAGAAGAGATTTAATTAAGGTTAATGATCTTTTAAAATGATTTAAGAAATCTGGGTTGTTACATTTTAATTTATCGCATATTTTTAAAGGAAAAAGAAAAACGAGTCGTTACACATGTAAACCGATCTCTCATGCCTAATTCTTTGTGTTTTAATGGCTAATTGGTAATTTATTTTTTTGTATCATTAGAGGGTATTTAGTGCTCTCAAATGAATGTTTGTAATCACTTTTGAAAACCCTAAATTATCAAGTTTGAGCCTTGCTATTGTGTTCTCTCTCGCAGGTGTGGAAGCCTTCGTCTATACTCGATCTTTCTTCTCGTTCTTGTGGAGGTAGAAGACCTTAGCAAACCCTATTTAGGAGTGTTGCTTCTTTGAAGTAGTCGAATCAGTCACTCCCTAGTGTTGAAGGGTTAGTGGACCTATCCGATTTTTCTATTCTGTTTGTGGTGCTGATGAGTGAAATGTATTATTGGTTATTAATCCTCTAGAGATAGCAATCAATTTGTGTTGATTTGGCCTAGTTTTTGTTTAGACTGAATATCGTTTGTTGGAGCTAAATAAGGGTGGAAATCTTATCACAAATCTTTTCCTTGTGATTCTAGATTTGAAGTCAGACTTGCGTAACACATAACTCCATTTTTGCACAACCTTCAAAGCTAAGATTTGGTAAAGATATTGTCGTGATTGTCATTTACTGGGTGTAACGACCCAGATTTTTAAAATTCCTTTAAAATACGTGAAAATTTGAATTTTCTTTTTAAAAATAAATCCAAGTGCATCTAACCGGGTCCCTACTCACTCTTTCGTAAAACTCGGTATAAAAATCACATTTAATAAAACTTATGCGGAAGCGTAAATAAAATCATCGTTTATAAAACATAGCAAAAGCATTATAACATCATCATTTAGAACTTAGAGGAAATGTTACTAATTTGAATAAAAGAACTAACCAACTTAATTACACTTAAAATAAAACTTACGTTAATTACAACTTAGACAACTTGTTTAAAATGATTTCTCTTTTACTTTTTATATCTGGCCAGCCATGAGCATCCCTCGAGCGTGCAAACCCATCATCATTACTTGCTATTGTTGTTCTTTATCTTTTGATACTCATAGTCCATGCATTCTTCTACTTACAGTATCTACATCTACACCACAAGCAACTGTAAGTCTAAAAGACTTAGTAAGGAAAAAGGGAAAATGCATTATGCTTGTGACTCTCTTTAGTTCATTTGGAATGTGGCTCATCCAAACCAATTCTTTTATTTATGTTTCCTTTCTTTCTTTCTTTTCTTTCTTTCTTTTCTTTCTTTATTTCTTTCTTTCCTTTCTTTTTTTCTTTACTCGTACTTCGAGCTGGAGATTAGAAGAACCCGTATGGGATGGTATAGTGGGTTGGACCTAACCTCCTATGGACATCTAGGTCCCGTTCCCGATATGGTAGGGGCATTTCCTAATTGTCAGGCTAGGACCGCTACCCATCCGCCTCCTAACTCCCTTTTCTTTTCATTTCTTTCCTTTGTCTTTTCATTATCATTTTACTTCCTAACCATGCATGTGAGTACTACCCCTTTGGAGTACTCCCTACTTGATTTTTATTACATGATGCATGAACATACATTCTCAACCTAATATGATGCATGATGTTTCACAGTATAACATTATTCTATTCAGTTAGTAACATGCTCCTACGTTAATTTTCATACTTTTATTCTACTTCACTAATTATACTTGGTTCGACAGAAGTTACATACTAAGGTCATGTAATCAAGAAACAATAACAAAAGCAATTATAGAACATTCATTCACTTAGTCATTGAACCCTTGACTTATTCATGTTACTCGTTCTCTTTTGATTTTCTTTACCATTATACTCTCTAGTAAAGTAAAACATTGATTATGAAATTGAAGTGCACGTTGAAATAAAAGTAATTGAAGACAAATATAACAAATAGATGGTAAAGAAGCATGCGATGAATTATGATTAACTACGCATACTCGTTAAACTAATCTAAACTAAACATGGAAACATACTTTAAACAATAAACAACGGAAACATGCTTAGACAACGAATAATGGATATATGCTTGAGATTATTAGAATTAGCATCTAGTTAGTGATCCTAAGTAATTTACATACTTGACCTTGATTACATATTTTTATCCTTGTTGATTAATCATTCTGAGATTTAATATCCATTAATCATGCTTAAAGAATAATTTACATGTTTTATTGTCAATATCATGCTCAATAAAATGCTAGCCATTAAACATGCTAGAATAATCAAGTAAACATGCTCTCTAGATGGTTAGATATTACTAAATACATTGGCATGCCTAAGAAGTAATTAACAACTAATAATTGGTTAGGTGATTTGATTAATGTGCTCAATTTCTAATTAAGTTGATTGCTTTAATCAAATTATCATGCTATCTATTAATCATCATGCTTGATAATAGAATTCAACAACAAACCTGTTAAACAAATCTATATAAGCTAAAACTATAAAGTTCCTATCCAGAACCAAGAATAAACATTTACAAGCTAAGTTAACATGTACAAGCTAAATCAATACAATTAGCAAGAAATGAAATGATAGGACAAAGTCATCGCTAATGAGATCAACAGTTTCTTTGCACTTATCACATCTTTCATCGTCATTTACCATTTTTCATTTACTATCTAACATTTATAGAAATCACTATTACAATAAAGAAGAGCATACAAACATAATCAAGATTTCAGTACAATAAACTACCATACGAAAAAATCTGCTTGAACATCAAGCAAGCATCTAAAATGAAGATACTAGTAAAAGAATACCCCACAGCAGTTCAATTTACTTGTTACTATTAAGACTAACAAACCAACAACTAACATTAACGCTATCATCCTCCCTAACTAACAGTCACAGTATAGAAACAGATAAACAAATTATAACTGGGAATCATCAACTACAAGGAACAATAACAACAATAGAAAACACTATCACTCATGCACCCATGCTTGTGGTGTAGGGTCTCAATGGCCAAAGCACCCCTTAATCGTTACCTCAATGTTTAACGTGCAGAGGCACTTAATCGTCGTCCTTCTCCTTCTTCGATACCTTCACAATTTAAAACATTATAACTCATCTATGAATCATATTCTAACTTGTACAAACTCTAATTACTTCTCTTACTCCTAAATAAATCCCTACATATTCCAACGTCATATTAAACTCCCACAACATCTAGAAACATTACTTGTGCGTACAACAACTATTATTGATTGCACAACCTATTTCCAACCAATCTTATAACATCTCCATCTTCAACAACCATCAAAAAAACTTATCCAGTTATATAGGGCATATGCTTAATAATCCCACAACCAACATTATAATTCCACTTCATAACAGCAACCATGAACATTTCAAACATTAATAGGTCCAACAACTTATTCATAAGTTCATAACTAAACAACAAAACACCAATATAACAGAATAACCATCCATAACATGTGGAAGCATTATTCAATCAATAGATTGTTAAAAACCATGCATTATAGGATTATCCAATCAACAACTGAAACCTAACGTGCACATCCCAATATCTCCAGTTGACATTAATTTATAGATTGTTAACAAGCTTCCTAATCAAATATTAACAACTAGCAAAACAAAGAATCACAGTCATATTTCAATATTTCCTACAGTTCATTCTTCACATAAACGTCATAAGAAAGAATGAAGGAATTGCTCTCACCATAAAGACCCGAGAACAGATAGTTCCTACATCCTGTTGTTGTACACTATTGAAGGATTCCAATTATATTTCTTCCTTCTTTCTGCTCGGATCAAAAACATGGTATGAAGATGATATACAACAATGTGAATTAAAAAATTGGTTGAAGATGTTGGATTAGGCAGGTTGTGTCTATAACATCCCGATATTTTTAAGATAGATAATTATCGAGATATTACTAAGGATATTCGGAATGCTAAAACAATAAAAATTTTAGTGACATTTTTTCTTGTATACGTGATGAAATCGAAGTGTTGGAATTATGAGGATATTTCATTAAGTGTTTACACGTGCCATTTGTGACGTGTATCTATGAAGGAAACGTCGTGCGAATCACGTTGAGTGCAAAAAGATACTGAAAATGAAGAAAAGGGCCTTGAGGAGGCTTCGGGATGCGATTTTGCATCCTACACTCATTGTTTTATGATGTTGTGGATGCTGGCTATGCAAGTGCGGACAATGCAGACGACTAGATTCAGCGTCCAAATGAATCTATCTCAAAATTGGTGTGTTGTGGACGCTGGGGGACGACTATGGAGGAAGAAACACAGCGTCCGAATGAATCTGTCTAATTTTGGGGATAATTTGGACTACACATTCGGATGATTGGCGTCCATAAATGGACTGCGGATGGTACGGACACAGCGGGGATGCTAATTTTCGTCCGAAGCCTCCTTTTAGTCTGTGAATTTTGGTCATACGGACGCATGCAGATGACAGTACGATGTCCACATCCGTTCAAAAGACAGCAGATCTACAAAAAGTCAAGAAATAAAAGTCAGAAAAATTGACAAAATTCAACGTTTTGAGAGTTAATACTCGCACTTTAGGCAAGAAAAGAAGTCTCCTAGCAGTAGCCCACCCTATGTGCGTGCCTTGTCTTCCATTTGTCTTCTAAGTAAGCTCCCTCTCCATTTAACTACCTTCTCATCATGCATTCTCTTTATTTCCTCCTTTGTTTCTCCTGAAGGGAGGCTCTGCTATTATACGTAAGAGAGAGACATGAGAGTGGTCAGTGTAATACCCCAAACTTTTATATGGAATTTAATAAAGACAATTGAAGTGAAGTTGGAGACTTTGAATTAATTGGACAATTATCGAGATATTATCAAGGACGCAATCATCAATCATAATCATTAAGTGATACTTGGACTAAATCGGAAATTGGAATTGGATTAAGATTAATTTAATTAAATGAAAATTTTAATTAAATTATTAAAAGGACTTTATTTGGGTGAAAGTGATTTAAATTAGTGCACTAACATAATGGATTAATTGGATAGTTATACTTAATACGTAATGAAATAGATTGAGGTTTAAGATGAAATTAAAATAAAATGAAGTATTAAAAAAAACTAGAAATGGCCTTTTGGCCATTTCTTCGCGGGAGAAGGAGGGAAGGGGAAAGAGAGCAGGGGAAAGAGATCGAGAGGGAGATCGGAGCGATTGACCTAGCGCGGTGAACGGCGAGGCTTGGGTCTGCGACGGCAAATGGCGGGTGAGCGACAAACGTCGGAGCTTCCTCCTTGCGGTGCGGCGATGTCCGAACACGGGACTTCTAGGGCAGATTTGGTGATTTGGTGCGACGGAATCGGACCCTTCCGCGAGCTGTGTTTCCGACGATGATCTGAGGTAAGTGTGGACGACTTCTCCTTCCCCTTCACGTTCTGTTGTTCGCGTGATGGCAGGGGTGATCGGGATGATTTCCCGATTTGCGGCTTGGTGTTCGGCTGAGGATTTCCGCAGGGGATCGACGCTGGAAGGGGCGAGTTGGGCTGGACCAGCCCAAGGTTAACGTCCAGCTCATTGTTGAGCCCGATTGAGAAGGAGTTCGATCCAGATGGGAGGATTGAATGAACAATTTTGATCCAAAGAATCTGTCTCTGTTGCCTGGAATCATGGGATAAGGTTGTTAAGTGTTTCAAATTGCCTTGTGTTTAAATTCAGTGAACGAGAGAAGTTGAGGAAATTGGCAGAGTTGTTGGTGGTCTTTGCTGGAGGCCGAGAGGGAATTGAAAGGAAGTGAGTTGGAGGGAGCTCTCTCTAGTCTTTGACGGCGGAAAACTGTGAAGAATGAGAAGAAAGGAAGCAAGGAAATGAGGAAGCTCTTGGGTCTTCATGGAGAGACCGATTTCCTTCCCTGTATTCTAGATTTTTTTGGATGTCTAGATCATGTTAATGTTATGATTATATAACCTCTGCTGTTGGATGATAAACATAAGAACGTTAGTAATTTCTCTCTATTAGTGAATTGATTTGGAAAATATTCTATTCTGTCCATGGTTGGGTTCCTGCCTAGGGATCGTCTGTTAGAAATGATATTGGTAGTGGTTGTGTTGGCTGGTTTTGTGACAGCTTCCTTTAGAGGTTCTGCAAGTTGAGTTGGATTGTATTTTGTTTGATTCATTCAGAACATACGTTTATATTTTGGACTACTATACTCTCTGAATAAATCTGACTTTATGTTCCACTACAGATTTGAATAATTATTGTTAAGGACATGAGTAGTTATTGGTAAGGATTCAAGGGATTAATGGACTCTGTTGAAGCAACTTGATTGAGTGATTACTAACATATGGAAATGCTCTCTTTTAGGTGTGAGTTTGATGAATGAGTTTGTTATTTTGTTAATTGGAGAATAAATAGTGAGTTTAGCTTCTTTAATGAATAAGTAATGGATTCAGCCGGATGGTCTAATTGAGCTACTTCTATGTGTTTAGGAAATATTGCCATGTGGTAAACTTAGTATAATTAAACGAACGATAAATGAATTAGATAATTAAACGAATCCTAAGTCATAAAAAATATTAAACGAACGAAGAAAATGATAAAGAACGAACGATAAACGAATCAAATAATAAATGAACAATAAGCCATACATAAGTGAAAGAAAAAGGAAAAGGCAACAATACGAGTGAGGTTGCAAGGGTCCTTGGATTTACCAGGACGTCACGACCAATGATTAGCAGACTTTTGTATTACACCATCGCTGCTATATCGGAGGTAAAAGATGAAAACGATGAATAAAGCATCAAAGATGAAGACAATGAGTAAAACGTAAAAGATGAAGACAAGGAATAAAGCATAAGAGACGAAGATAATGAATGAAATGTAAAAGACATAAATGATGACGAAAACGTGAAAGATAAGAAAGTAAGAAAAAGAAAAGAAATGATAATTTAAAAGATACGTAAGACGAGCATATAGTAGCATGATAGGTAAATATCACTTACTGAGCTTGAGGCTCATAGGATAGTACTTGCGATGTAGGTGCATGTACGAGAGAACAAATGACGAACAAGTTGTGGAGCAGCTGATGAAGGATTTGCACGAGCGAGACTTGCAGCTGGTTGGCAAAGTAAATTAAAGAGGAAAGAGCTGTAATTGTAAAGTAATATTTTATTTATTTGTTTTAAATAAATAATTTATGTTCCTTTACATTTTTAAAGAAAAATTTATTTACGCTTCTGCATTTTTATTAAATAAAGAATTTTATATAACGAATTTAACGAAAAGCTTTGGTAGCATCCGACTTTAAGACGCACTCTGATAAAGATTTTCATAATTTTAAATTTCACGTCTTTTTAAAAGGATTTAAAAAGTCGGGTCGTTACAGTTAGTGTGGTATGTGAACATGAGTGAGAAGTATGTTATGTGAAGACTGGGAGCTGGACAGTAAGCTGGAAGTTGGAGTTGGGTGGTGAGTTGAACCCTGCTTGCATGATTTTCTCTAGGTGAGTTTCATAGCTCCTTTGGGGTGTTAGAACGAGGAAAGAGGATAGTGGTTAAGTGTTTAAGCACAATAAAGAATTGAGGTAAACATTTGGGTTGTCTTGGCCAGAGGAGGCCCTACCCCCAAGTAAAGTGTGTGTGAGTTGTTTCGTGGTTTGGTTTTAGTAATGTTTATAGTTATATTTAGAATGATATAACTCTCACATTTTCTATTAGTTTTTGTATTCTGTGTGTTAAGTGAAAAAGTGCTTGTTATGCTTGAATAAGTCAAAGGAATGATAGTTGAAATGAATGAGAAATGAGAACGGGTTCTAGACAGATCTCTAGTGGCATTGAAGAGTAAGAAGAAGTTAAGATGTTAGAAAAAAGACTATGTTTCTTTACAGATTTCTAGTGATGTTAGAGAAGTTATAATGTTAGATAAATGGTGAGAAAATTACTGATTTCTATAGTTTGCCACAGTCTATTCTAAATGTTAATCCCTTTGCTTGCCGTAAGTATACTTAGAAGCCTTGTTCTTCTCAGTTATGGAGAAGTATATGCAAACATGATTAGTTTAGTTTACTATCGTTTTCTATTAAGATATTAAGAAGCACATAGAAGCATGTTTTATGTTAGTTATCGTTGTTCTGCTTACTGTTTCTAGCATGATAATTGTTTCTTGTTGTACTAGATTTAGAAGCAGGCTAGGTGTCATAGATTTGTTGCTAGTCGTTTGTTAAAAAGTATGTGTAGTTTGATTTGATAATTGATCATAATTTGATATAGTTTATGACTTGTATGTTGTCCATTAAAAGAGCATGTTAGTAGATAGTTTCTGTTGATTAAATTTAGATGAGAGCATGAATGAAATATGAACTATGATGATGTAAATGGTTAACAGAAAAAAAACGAAGGAAAAAGGTTTAGTTAACTTAACAAACGAAGAAAAAAGTTTAGTAAGCTAAACAAACGAATGAAAAAAGTTTAACGAGGTACCTATATCAAAGAAAGAGCTAAGAATTGAAGAGTCAGTCATTGACGTCCATAACAAATTGATAGTTAAACAAATAGGGATCACCCAAGTTGGAGGGGAATTAGTCTGCAAGACCAAGAAGCAGCCAACACCTCCCTCCCCTCAGAGCCTCAGCATTCGGCCCCCTCAGTGAAACAACCACCTCCTTAGACATCTCATTTTACTTTTATGCTTGAGGAGACAGCTGCTTGGATGAGCAAGATAAGGAGCTCTATAATATGACACTTACGAGAATACAAATGATGGAGGAGCACCTTCAAATGCAATAGATCCAATTACAAATAGGAGAGGAGCAAGTAGAAAAGAGGCCTCTGCGAGTAAAAGAATGGCATCTATGAGTAGGAGAAAGGCACCGTAAGCTAATTGCAGCACTTCAAAGATGTGATAGCCGATCAGCCTGTACAACAGCCTCTCCATCGTTCACTGAAGCAACAAAAGCCACAAACTACTTATACGTTATTTACTTTGTACGTAAAATCTAGTCTTTACTTTATTTTTGTTTGACTTAATGACATGTTATTGATTTGCAGTACCGGTGTTGTAAGTCGCCAACCTATTCATGCAAACGTGCTTGCCGAGGTGCATGAGATCAGTGATTCAGAGCCTCAACCCTTTCAAATTGTGCACGTAATATGTCTTTCATTTGGTTATATATGAGTGTTCGTTAATATTCATGTTCATGAGTTGTTAGTCTGACGACCTTTTACCATTTTTGTTGCAGTTTTGTGATTTAAGAGACATCTTTAAGAAGTATGTTAATCCAAATACTCAGAAGAACTTAGAGAGGTGCATAGTTCTTAGGGGAAAGTTGCTCGGTAGTGATTACATCATCACTAATATCATCTTCCCAGAGCAAGTTGCGATGCCAAATATGGTGATAAGCCTTCTATAAATCTCATTGTTTACCTTTCATACACACCAAATGTAGGGATTATTTATATCGTCCATTGACCTCCACACTCAATATGCTTACTAGCAATTGATGCCAGAAGCCATCTCCATCATCGTAGCTCCCACTTACACATTACAGCAGAACTGATTCCCGAATGAATGAGAAAAAACACTAAGAATCTGCATAGAATGGTAAGAACCGACAAGCCTTGAGCTAATTTAGGTGGAGAAGTTTCAACATTTCCGTCTTTTATGGAGTTATCGTTGGAAGAATTAGACGCTGAAGTAGAAAATAAATGTCGTCGTGGATGTAAACTTCTAGTATTCTTTAGCTTGCGTTCAAGAGATAGTAAAACAAGCCATTTTAATCACCTAGTTCACAATACTGTTTACAATCGAAACTCTCTAAGAAACATTTGGCAGCTTCGTGAATGCAAGTTAAGGTTTAATCTTCTTTTCATTTATCCATTGTGACAACTCTTCTTGTGGAGATAACGATAGTAAAGGAACTCTGTCAGATGGTTACCTGATGTAATCCAAGGATCCATCAAGGAGCAAACCATGGCCAAGAATCAATGGACATCTAGAAAATGTTTAACAAGGAAGATGGACCATTCTTTATAAATTTTGATCAACATTAAAGACCCATTGCATACAAAGCCATGGCCCAAGGAGTTGATAGGGAATGAGAAATATCCAATGGAAGCCCAAGCAAAGTGTGGACTGAAGAGAAAAGGGTCAAAAGTCGAAGAAGATTGCAATCAACCCATAACCTAGGCCCAGTGCAGGCGCCGCCCAGGCCCAATGCACACGCCATCCAGACCCAATACACTCGCCGCCCACCTGCCTTTGTTGACAACCGCACGCATTCACACTGGTCAGTACCCGCAAGCGCTGACTGCACGCACTGCCGCCCACCCGACGCATTCACCACCACCTCACGTGCTGCATCCGAGTGTTCTTCGATCAATTTCACCAAAATTTGATTTTTATCAATTATTTTGTATAGTTTATGTAATTTTAACATGTTTTAAAGTCACCTTAAGTTTCCCATAAATAGATGGGTATTCTTTCATTGTAAATAACAATTTGAAGAATACACAATCTTGAGTTTGAGAGTATTTTGTATTCTCTTCTTGAGTTCTCTTTGGAGGGCTTGATCTCTTCAAGTATTAGCATGGAAAGATCAAACTTGATAGCTTTGGTTCAACCAACAGGTGTAATTCAGGTCAAGCTCCTTTTCTTTGATAGTTTCGGTTCCTACCTCTTTATAGGTAATAGGTCAAACTCCTAATCTTTTTGAATCATCAGGGCGTCTTGGGAAAATTCTGCATTGTTGTCAGGTCTCAGATCTTTCATATCTATGGTTCGCATCATTTAGTATCAAAGCTTGTTTGCCTTCGATTCGCAATGCTATCTTTATTGTTTTTCTATCTATTTTTATTGTCGTTTTTTCTAATAAAAAATAAAAAAAATACTATATTCTTGTTTTTATGTTCTTTGAAATCTTTAAGTTTCAAAATTTCATCCCGCTTAAAAAAATATTGTGTTTGCTTTGTGTTCTTTGAAATTTTCAAGTTCCGTTCAACAAAAAATTGTTGTTGTCTTATTTGTGTTTTTTGAAGTTTCAAGTTTCAAGATTTCATTCCGTTTCAATATATATATATATATATCTTATTCTTGTTTTTGTATTATTTGTTATTGTCAAATTTCAAAGTTCCTTTCAAAGTTTGTCTCAATTCAAAAAAAAGGTGCTTACAAACTTTTTATCATTTGATATTCTCATCGGATTTCTTTGTCTTCAAATTTTAAAATTTTGCCAAAAGAAAATTCGATTATTGTGAAATACTTTATTCGTTTCAAGGAATCACCTTTCACTGCTTCTTTCATACCTTTGTTTTCTTGTATTCTAGTCATACTTGAACGTTGGATTTAAAGTTTGAAAAGTATGAAATTTTCTTGCAACATTTGTTTGAATCTTGATTAAGTTCCTTTTTTAAAGAGCTTGAAGAAGATATTGAGTGGTAAAAGGCAAGTGTGCAAGTATATGTTATAGAAAAATCCAAAAAAAAATAGTGTAAACACGTAAGTGAAAAAAAAAATTCAGGTTATTATCTTTTTGCATCATTTACTTATTATATTTTCTTTATCATACTTACTTTATCGTATCAATTATCGTCCTTTCAATTTTTACCTATTGTATTCGATAACATTATTGTAATTTTTGTTTCCATTATGTTCCCTTAGTGTGATAATTTATTTAAAAAAAAAAAAAGAAATGATGAGTCAAAAAGAGAAAGACATGGATCTAAAAATGTTCTTGAAGTCAATGCAAGACGAGTACCTAGATCTTGCTTGGAGAATGGACCGATTGAAAGAATCATCCTCTAATTATCATCATGGAAGGAGAAAAGATGACAAAACCAAAGATAGATTGTTCCGAAGATGAAGGTCTGATATAGTAGATCACGAGACACGTAGCCAAGGCCATGTCAAGGTAAATATTCCTTATTTCCAAGGAGAAAATGATCCTTACAGTTTTTTTTTTATTGGAAACAAAAGATGGATGCCATATTTGATCAACAAAACTATTTGGAAGAGAAGAAGATAAAGTTGGTCACTTCAAAGTTCACAGATCATGCGAACATTTGGTGGACAAAAATATTGAAGGATCAAAGGAGACATGGACAACCACCAATTAAATCTTGGGAAGACCTAAAGAACATCGTGAGAGAAAAGGTTTATCTTTTCGCATTTTTACAATAAGCTTGAAGTTGATGAAAGGAAGCCCAAGGTTACCGAATATAATTTTGAGAAGCTTTTATGAGTTTTGCTTAAAGAAGAAACCAAGCACCACCGCAGCATGAGTCCTATAGTGGTGAATGATGAACCAAAAGAAGAGCTGCAAGAAGGCAATGTCATCAACGAGGAAAAGATGATTGAAAAGAAAGACGTTGAAGAAAAGCAAGATGTTCTTAAAGAGAGCTTGGAATTGGAGGAACCAACTCATGGGCAATTCATTGAAGAAAACTTGGCAGAGAAAGTAGAAGAACAACCAAAAGAGAATGAAGAAGTAGTTGAACAAACGAGTGAAAATTATCTTGGCGTAGTTAAACAATGTTTGGAAATGGAGGAAAAGTTTGATGAGGGTATAGTTGAACAAACGAGAGAGATGGAGAAAGCCGAGAGTGACGTAAGAAAAAAAAAGCTTAGAGGAGGAAAGAAAGTTGGAGGAAAAGAAAAGAAGTGAAGTGATAAAAAAAGAGTGAGATTGTAAGGGAGAGCAAGGAAAGAGAGGAAATACCTTTGTTATGCATAAATGTTTTTATTGTTTCTCATGAGCTAACCAATTCTTTTTTAGTGAAATTTATCTCTTGTGTACAAAAAAATGAGGACAAACTTCCAATGGAGTTAGCTAAAGAATTACCTCTGAAAGGCAAAAGAGAACATCAATTTGATTTCTTGTTAGGAGCAACGATTCCTTGCAAAATTGAGTGCCAAGCAAAATTGATGAGTTTCATTGAACGTACTTCGTACAACATCCATCACAATAAAGGTAAGAAAAATATGGTTTCCAACCCATTTTCAACAAGGTATGTTCTAACACTTAAAATTGAATTATTAAGGTATGAAAATATTAGATTTTTAATTAATAAAGCTTTAAATTTTGGAAAAGATGTACGTACAAATTATTTTGGAAAATTTTTTACTAATAGTGAAAAGTTTAAATATTTCAATTTTTGTGGGCATAAACTATTTGAACCATGCATGAATTCTAAGATTGATTTGACAAATAAATATGGAAAAATTGTTGTTAAAAGCAAACATGGGCTATATGAGTGGTTAATCTTGCTTTATGAATTATCTAATTATTTTAACACTCTTTTGAGATTATTGAATCATGTGTTTAAATGTTTTATTGAAAAATGTGTTAGTATATGTTTTGTTAGTAATTTAGAGTTTTGCAAATTGTTGAAGATACATGTTGAATATTTTAACTCATATGATAATTATAGTAAGTGTTTTCTTTGTGATAAGTTTGCATCTACTAACATTGTTTCTTTTAACCTATCTTACACAACATTTAAATTTATTTGTGGAGACTCTTGGAAATTTTAGGCTATTACGTGCAAAGGAAAGAGAAGTTATTCAAGAGACAGACGAGCTTTATGCACAACCAACTAAGAGACTCTTGCAAAGATTTGTATTTGATCTCGGAGAATGAGTTTATAGTCATCCACGAATGGAAAACAAGCATGGTAAGGAAAGTTATATCTTTAAGATTACTAATTCGTCCTTTTATGATGCAGAAGATACAAGGACGAATCTTTTCGAAGGGGGAGGAAATGATGTAATCCAAGGATCCATCAAGGAGCAAATAATGGCCAAGAATCAATGGATATTTGGAAAATGCATAACAAGAAAGATGGGTCAAGCTTTACAACTTTTATTCAACATTAAAGACCTATTGCATACAAAGCCATGATACAATGAGTTGATAGTAAATGAGAAATATCTAATGGAAGCCCAAGTGTAATATCCCGAGTTTCTTTAATATAATTTAATAAGTCTAATTGGAAAATAATTGATATTTAATTTAAGAGAATAATTATGGAGTTGATTAATTAATAATAATTAAACCGGTTTGGTTCTACTTGGTTCGAATTAAATTAAGTAATCTGGTTCTTGAATTAAATAAAAAGAGATTAATTAAAATTAAATGGTAAAATATAATTAAGAGAAAAATAGTTAAAATGATATTAGAAATTAAATGGGATATAATTAATAAGAGAAAATTTTGGGTATTAGTCTATTCGGATAATTTATATTATTGGGATATTATTTATAACAAATATTTAAATCACTATTGATAATGTAATAAAAGAAATTATTAGAATTAATTTAGAGAACTTATTATTAAGAATTGTTTGGAATAAAGTAAGGGTAGAAATTAGATTAATTTACAATATGTATATATATAAGAAATAATAAAGAATAAATGAATTAATAAATAGAATGAAATAATTATTGAAATAAAATTTAAATTAAATGAAAATGTAATGGTGACATGGCAAATATAAATAATAATAGAAATTAAATGAATAATAAATGCATAATGTGTTGTAAATGAAATTAAAGAAATATTAAGTAAAGAAATAATAGAAAATGAAAAAGAGAAAAATGAGTTGAAAGAATGTAAATAATTAAGTCACCCTTCCCACTATAAGAAATAAAATAATAGAATTTATGGAATAATTGTGCTTGATAGATGGAATAATAGATTAAAAATACATATATATATATATACATATATATAAAATAAAATAAAATATTAGAATTTATTAAAATAAGAATAATAATGGAGTTTGATTGATCAAATCAATAGTGACCATTGATTTCACTCCCACTTTGCCCAAAGAGAATTGAGAGAGAAATATGAGATTGAGAGAGTTGTGAGAATTTTGAGTGAGATTGGTTAGAATTTCAAAGTAGTATAGTTCAAAGGTAGATTTGTCATCTTTGGTCACAAGTGGAGTTTTTGAAGGAAGGAAATTACGCGGTTGGTCTAGAAAAATTCGGTAACGATTCTTAATCCTCCTAAAATATAGTATTATTATTATTTCCAAATTATAGTAGGAATGTTAAAATCGAATATAGTTTTGTTATTATCGCCAAGTTATAATGGAAATGTTAAATTGAATATAGGATTGTTATTATCGCTAAAATTATAGTAGAAACGTTAAATAAAATATAGTATCGTTATTATTGTCAAATTATAGTAGAAATATTGGAACTAATATATTATCGTTATTATCACTAAATTATAGTAAGAATGATAAATTCAATATAGATTATAATTATCACAATATTATTAAGTGGAAGTAATATTAGTGGTGTAATTGTACTATGCAAATAAGTTATGTCTAAGGAGACTAGTATTTAAGACTATCCAATGTGACCCACCAGTGTCCTGGGAATTTATTTGGAACGAATATTCTGTCTAAGGAGACTGGTTCTAAGTAATCTGCCAAGAACTGCCAGTCTTTCATAGGAATATTCTTATCGGTACTATTCACAAAGAGATAAAATAATTAATGGAAAAATAATAATAACGTAATTATAATTAGTTATAATTACAAATTCAAATCATATATGAGAAATACGGAAAATAGTAATTAATATTGCATAGAGATATGATAAAAAGTAATTAATAAAAAATATGGAAAATGGTAATTAATTAACGATAGCTAGAGTTTAAATATATTGATAGATAAATGTTATTAAATTGTGAAGGTGCTAAAAGGGAAGAAAAGGCTAATGGTTAAGCATGATACGCGTTAAAGCTTCGAGGTAAGGAATTGTGTGTCTTGGCAATCAAAAGCCCTACCCACCAGTATTATATTTATGTTTTCTTGATTTAACTTTATAATAGTTTTTCTTGATTTAACATGAGTGTTCATAGTGATATCCTTGCTTAGTTTATTGGATGTAGTCTTATTCATTTTTTATTGTCTTTGATTTATTGTATGTAACTCCGTTTGGAGTTTGGGAATCTGGATAGGATTAGATGTTTTATTTACTTCTCTTATTAATTATCTTGCAAAGTTGGTTATCAAATCTCTAAGCATGTTATACGTTTTAGTTGATAACTCTTGAATAACGTTTGAATTTATTAAATTCTTGACTTCTATTAGGTATTCATAATCTGTATTGAATTGTTAAACTTAGTAGTTTAGTTGTTAAAATATTAATTGTTAAATGTCAAGCATGCTATATTTCTCTTATTATTTTACCTTGTCAAATATCGAAGTATGTTGAATATTGAACGATCAATTAACCTAACGTTAAGTTAAAGCACGAATTTGATATAATGTCTAAATCTCAAGCATGCTAAGTCCCTTAGAGTTTTGATTAATTCTCTTAAATTTCAAGAATGTATGTATATTCTATTTATTGCTAATCAACATGTTTTAATTGTAGTAAATTTATTGTAATTTCGTAGTTATTGTTCTTTAATTCATAACTATGATCGTATGTTTAATTTGTTATTTAGTATGCTGAATTACAATTGCCTTGTACTGTAAATCCTGAATCTTGTTAGTTTATTTTGATAGCATTTTAATCAGTTGTTAATTTGTTGTTAATACTAATAGATCTTGAAGTATGCTAAGCACGAATCTCGTGTTTGTAGGATCGATATACGCCTATAGAGGGGGGGTGAATATAGCGTTTCTAATATTTTCGTGTGATATTTTTAATCTCTAATAACGCTAAGTGATTTAATGCATATAATTAAAATATCGATAACAAATATATGCAATAATGTAAAGAGTAAGGGTTAGGAAAGTGCACACAATATTTATTTACGCGGTTCGGCAAACTTGCCTACGTCCGCGCTCCAAGTTCCACTTGGAGATACACTAAACAATTGGCTTACGGGTGCCAATAGACCGTTTACAAATTGACTCTTAATATGGGCGTCACCCTTGACTAATTATAAGGTCATCAACCTTTGACTCTTATAGGACGTCACCCTAAACTTGACTATTGTGGGGCGTCACCCAATGATTGAACTTACGGGCGTTCAATCTAGTCTACGACTATTTCAAGTGTTTCGGGTTGTCACCCGAGTGTGATGAATTTTAAGGGAATCATCCTTTACAGTCAAACACAAGTATAGAATACGGAAATTAAAGCGCAATCTATCTAATCTGAATTCTCCCAAATATAACTCGCAAGTTTATGGGTTGGGGAGAATTGGATTTACAACAATATTAAAAGCTCACAATGATTAGAATCGCGTATTAAATTTGGCAGGGGTTCGCCACGATTCTCGATTCGTTATGGAGAGCTTGGAGTGATCCCACTTTTATAGACACTGCGCAAACGGTCGACCTTATGCCCAAATGGTCGACCCTTTTAACTAGCCATTGCAATTCTTCCCGTTGAGATTTGACCGTTGGAAAAATACCTATGGTGCGGTCGACCTTTTCCTTCATACAGAAATTCTGGAGCAATCTGTCCATTTCGCGGTCAACCGTGCGGTCAACCCTTTTCTTCGTGCAGAATTTTTGGCAAGCTGTCTTTTTTTTTTTCTGCTTCACAGTTAGGTCAACCGTGAGGTTGACCATTTCCTTCATGGATGCCCAATGAGGTCGACCTTTTGTGTTGTTTCGTCGACCTTTTGCTCCTTCTTCCCCTTCTTGATTTTCCTAAGTCCCAAAACGATATGCATTCACTACATGGACTTAGATAGACATGTTAGCACACTTTAATACCCTCAACATGGGTATTTTTGATAAATTTGAATATAAATATAATCAATAAAACATTGAATACATTACAATAAAAACACAATTAACCAACTTATTATTTTCATTAAATTTAACCATTTGGTCATCA
>CM039486.1:16472279-16520615 GCA_022433065.1 Begonia loranthoides | reverse complement strand
GTTTTTTGATCAAATTGTCATTTTTCTTTTTCAATAATTTATTTCTACCTTTTAATGCATCCAAACTTTCTAGCAATTCATTTACTAAATCACCATTATCATCACTACTAGAATTTGAATTGCTAGAAGAGTTTGTTACCTCAATTTCTTCATTGGGCATGAAGCATGTATTGGCCACTTTCTCCTCTTTTTCGGAGGATGAGTTTTCTCCACTTTCAATCTTTTTATTTGTTCCTACATGTGTTAGCTCAAGAGATTTCCAAATATCATAAGCACTAATACAAGATTGAATTTTATCAAATTCATGCTTACTTAAGGCACTATACAAAATATTCATTGATTGAGCATTTAAGTTCCCATTCCGTTTATCTAAATCATTGAATTCACAAGTTGGTCTAGGAAGAGATATTCCCTTTTCAATGATTTTCCATAAAAAGAAATCAATAGATTGTATAAATATTTGCATTCTACACTTCCAATACAAATAATTACAACCATCAAAGTGTGGAGGTGTAGATGTGCATTGACCTAATTCATACATGTTGGAGTCCATAGTGTGTATATATATATATATGTAATTTCAAATCAATGATATTCAAATAAATTTCAACACTGAAATTCAACAAATTATAGCAATGAGCACAATCAACGAAATATCACACAAAAATTTAAATACCCGCTCTGATACCAATTGTAGGATCGATATACGCCTATAGAGGGGGGGTGAATATAGAGTTTCTAATATTTTCGTGCGATATTTTTAATTTCTAATAACCCTAAGTGATTTAATGCATATAATTAAAATATCGATAACAAATATATGCAATAATATAAAGAGTAAGGGTTAGAGAAGTGCACACAATATTTGTTTACGCGGTTCGGCAAACTTGCCTACGTTCGCGCTCCAAGTTCCACTTGGAGATACACTAAACAATTGGCTTACGGGTGCCAATAGACCGTTTACAAATTGACTCTTAATATGGGCGTCACCCTTGACTAATTATAAGGTCGTCAACCTTTGACTCTTATAGGACGTCACCCTAAACTTGACTATTGCGGGGCGTCACCCAATGATTGAACTTACGGGCGTTCAATCTAGCCTACGACTATTTCAAGTGTTTCAGGTTGTCACTCTAGTGTGATGAATTCTAAGGGAATCACTCTTTACAATCAAACACAAGTATAGAATACGGAAATTAAAGCGCAATCTATCTAATCTGACTTCTCCCAAATATAACTCGCAAGTTTATGGGTTGGGGAGAATTGGATTTACAACAATATTAAAAGCTCACAATGATTAGAATCGCGTATTAAATTCGGCAGGGCTTCGCCACAATTGTCGATTCGTTATGGAGAGCTTGGAGTGATCCCACTTTTATAGACACTGCGCAAACAGTCGACCTTATGCCCAAACGGTCGACCCTTTTAACTAGCCGTTGCAATTCTTCCTGTTGAGATTTGACCGTTGGGAAAATACCTATGGTGTGGTCGAACGTGCGGTCGACCTTTTCCTTCATACAGAAATTCTGGAGCAATCTGTCCATTTCGCGGTCTTTCTTCGTGCAGAATTTTTGGCAAGCTGTTTTTTTTTTTTGCTTCACAGTTAGGTCAACCGTGATGTCGACCCTTTCCTTCATGGATGCCCAATGAGGTCGACCTTTTGTGTTGTTTCGTCGACCTTTTGCTCATTCTTCCCCTTCTTGATTTTCCTAAGTCCCAAAACGATATGCATTCACTACATGGACTTAGATAGACATGTTAGCACACTTTAATACCCTCAACATGGGTATTTTTGATAAATTTGAATATAAATATAATCAATAAAACATTGAATACATTATCAATAAAAATACAATTAACCAACTTATTATTTTCATTAAATTTAAACATTTGGTCATCATCAAAATAAAACTAAGTCTAACAAAAAGACTAACAGTGTTGTGTGAATTCTTTATTGGATTGTAGTTTGATTTAGTGATTGTTGGTAGAGATTATTTCTGTGATTGTTCGCATAGGCTAATCCTTTGAATTAGTGAATGTTTGTTAGTATAGATTGTTTGCTATTATTAGAGTCGCTAGGTTAAGCGCTCATAGTCATAGAAACCCTTAGGAAATACCACGTCCGGGTTGGTATTCATGATGTGAGATAAAAGTGATTAATAATTTACGTAAGAGAATTAGTGGCCGAGTTAATGGTTCAGATCTAATCGGTAGACTCGGTAAACCAATTTAGATCTACCCATCCATGGGATAGATAAGCTTGTCTACTCTAGGGTATTAGATGCCGAGTTCCCCCCATTGCCTGCTAGGGTCCTCTAATCTCCCAACTCGAGCTACGAGTATGATATGTAATCGTGAGTAAAGAATGGTTTGAGCAGATTTCATTATGACACAATAAGTTAGAGGCATTTTATTGTGTTTTCAATTCCTTACTAAGTCTTTTTGAACTTATAGTTTTCTTGTGGTGTAGGTGACGTGATAGTAAGATTTACTTAAAAAGGAGCGGTTGATGAGGGATTTACACGGGCGAGCGATGTGGATGACAAGGTTAAAGGTTAAAGATTTAAAACATCAAGAGTAAAACTGTTTTGTAAAGAAAAATGTAATAGTCATTTCAATTCCGCAAATAGTTTTATTTAAGCTTCCGGTATATTTTTAAGAAAAAGAATTTATACTTATACATTCTCATGGTTTAAGTAATGAATATAATAGAAAGAATTTAACGGTCGGTTTTTAGAAAAAGACTCTAATTTCAATTAATGAAATTTTAAGTTGTTTTTAAAAAGTTTTAAATTTATCGTATTTTTAAAGGAAAAGAAAAACTGGTCGTTACACTAAGCAAAGAGTTGATTGAAGAGAAAAGAGTCAAAAGTTGAAGAAGATTACAATCAACCCATGACCCAGGCCCCGTTCCTGCACCGCCCAGGCCCAATTCGCGCACCACCTAGGTCCAGTTTGCGCGGCGCCCACGCCGCCTTTATTGACTGCCGTGCACGTTCACACTGGTTAGCGCCCGCCAATGCTAACCGCTCGCACTGCCGCTTGCTCGATGCGCGCTCCTATCTTTTTGAATCATCAAGGTGTCTTGGAAAAATTCTGCATTGTTGTTGGGTCTCTGATCTTTCATATTCGTGGTTCGCATCATTACCATGGGTCGGCAATTTGGCTATGAGCACCATCTTCTATGTTGAGTTTTAGAATTTCGAAGCTGTGCCTTTGACTGTGAAGAGAGTGAAGTGGACAAAGTAAGGAATATTAATGCAGCTCAAGCGACTTTGTTTATGATTTCTTCGTTTCTTCAAGGCGGGAAATGGATTTCAGTTGCTGGAGTTCCCTTCAAAGCCGGTATGTAATTTATTTTCCATAGCTACAAACGTGACATCAATACTTATTTTATTATTTTCTCATATGTTAGTGATTAATTTATTAAAAAATAAAAAAAATAATAGTAAACTTGTCATTAATCATAAACTGCGATGAGTAATTTATTATTTTCTCTTGGAATAAAAAGAGAAACAAAATAGAGAAAAGGAAAGTAAGAACTATGCCAGAAGTTTAGTTGGAGAAAAGGTATAATTGAAATAAAAAGAAGATTAGGTTGGGAAAGGGTAGAATTGGAATAAAAAGGGTAGAATTGGAATAAAAAGGGTAGAATTGGGATGAAAATGTTAAGGTGAGGGTACAAGAGACCACAAGATTGTGCGGCTGTAAAAGAGAATAAGTAAATTAAAAGACAATAAGAATAAGATGATTAAGTTATTTAATTAGAGGAAAATTAAAATAAAAAGTCGGAAACAAATAAGATGATTAAGGGAATTGACAGACTGAAAACGAGCAAGGGAATGGGCAGACTGTGAAAACGAGCAAGGGAATGGGCAGACTGTGAAAACGAGAAACGGCAGCAGTTTTGCAAAAGGGTATGGTTTCTTCATTCTCTTCCTCCCTGTTTCCTCCTCGTCTCTGCTTCCTTCGGCCTACACAGCGATTCGCGAGAGAGTAAAGGAGACGCGACGGCTACAGCTCGGCGACAACATCTGACCGAGACGAATCGGCGACTCTGGACGGCGAAGGGGTGAGATTCCAGACAAGGGAAACGACGAACAGCGAACGACAAACCTTCAATTCCGACCGCGTGCGAGTGCGCAACACGAACTGACAACGAGCTGCTTCTGCCATTTTTCTCTGACTTCGGTAAGGTTTCTCTCCGTTTCTGGACTTTGTTTTGGAATGTTAGATTGCTGCCTTGAATGTTGCTATTGTTGGAGAGTCTCAGTTGGCTATTTTGCTGCCATCTGGTGACTGTGATTTGACTCATTGTTAGTTGTTAATGAGATTCTCTTTGATACTGCTGTTGCCATGATTTAAGCTGTGTTCTGCATTCGGGTAGTGTAATGTAATGGTTCTGCCTCGCTTGTTCATTATGGATCTCTGATTAAGCTGAGAAAATACTTCTGTGAAATTCATTTGCGCTAAATTTCTGTTGGGTTATCTAACTGATGAGCCGAGGATGAGTTGTGGTTTTCAATTTGGCTTTCTATCATTAAGGATGGATTCCTTGGATTTGTGTCGGTTGAATATAGTTCCTTTACATTGTTTGTTAAAAATCGATGGCTGTAGTTTTGGCTTATGTTTTAAATGGGATTTCAAATAACTTATTGCCCATTCTTGCTCTATTTTTTGGATGTTAGCTCACCGTTAATTGTTGAGAATTTAAGATTGAAGTTAGTTTATGTTTGGTTAATATCATCAATGGATTTGTAACCTTGGTTACCCCTGCCTATAATTGTTGAAATCTAGAGGAATTGTGCATAGCTGAAAATGACAGATATATTTGGTACACTTTGCATAATTACCCAGTGATGAAGTTAGAAGATTCTGTTATAGATTTAGAGGGGTTTGTTTACAAAAATAAGCATGAGAAGAGAGGTTAGGCTTAAATGTGACATAGGATCTTCCAATTATTTCTCAAGATGTATTTATGAGATTGTTTTTCTATATTTGACATGTAGGCTCGGATGAGTTTGAGGACTTCAAATTGGTACCTAATATTGTCTCTCCTTCGTATACGAGGATGGATCGCCAATGAGGTAGGGGCTTTATACTTAGTTGCTTGCATCATATTGCAAAGTTTAAAAACATCAAATGAAAATTCTCATTTTCATAAATGGTCCTTTCTTCATGGTATTTACTAATGCTCTCTTATACTTTTTTTAATGCAATGTTATTGGTTGTTAGATCTGTATGCTGTATAAAAGTTTACTCTTTTGTTTTTGGGGGCCTTAATATCTGCCTTCATATTAGTATTGCTGATAGATCTGCTATGTGGGACATTCTTCTGTTAGTAGAAGGTTAGTTAGTATGATAGACTCATAGTTTATTAAAAAGAATACTATGGGTAATATAATTGTTCTATTTATAGATGTAGTAGAAGTGATGGCTCTTTTTAAAAAATTTACAGCATTCAGATTATTAGACATTGGTTAATTTTATATGTCCTCGTGTTATTAAAGATTTTTCTCTCTCTTTTTTTTTAGTATGGCCAGCTTAATACTTCCAGGAGAAATGCTAACTTGATTCTCAGAGGTCGCGTCACTAGAGCAATATCCACAGAAGGCTTTGATAAAAAATACTCAAGGAACTTACATGGTACTTCACTTTTGTATGCAAACCATTTATATTCTCATTTAATTTTTCAGTTTCTACTTAGTTATATTTATGTTTGATATATAAATACTGCTAAAAAATTGCTTACTATGAATAATTTTTCTATGTAGCTCAAGCAGTTGGCGTGGATGGAATTACCACAAAGGATGTCGCCTTGTCGTTCAAGGAATGGTTTGGGTCTCAAACTCATGGCTTGTATGAAAAAATTTTCCAAATTTTTCAAAACATGTCACACTGTCAGTCTCCATCTGCTGACTTTGCTCTCTCCCAGCTTCACCTTCGCATAAGTGAATCATTTGTGTTAGATGTACTTCGTTATGGGCGCACAAAGGATGTACTTTCGTGCCTCAAGTTCTTTGATTGGGCTGGTCGGCAGCCTGGCTTCCACCACACTCGCTCAACTTTTAATTCCATCTTTAAGATTCTTTCTAAGGCTAAGCTCATGACACTGATGCTTGATTTTCTTGGAAACTATATGCAGCAAAGGTATGTTCACAAGGTTCGCTTCTATGATACATTGGTAATGGGTTATGCAATAGCAGGGAGGTCTGATTTTGCCTTTCAGCTGTTTGGTAAAATGCGCTTTCAGGGTCTTGACCTTTGCTCCTTTGCCTACCACGTTCTTTTGAATGCTCTTGTTGAAGAGAATTGCTTTGATAAAATCCAAGTTATCTCTAAGCAAATTTCTATGAGAGGATATGAGAACCACATTACATACTCCATTTTGCTAAAAAGCCTTTGCAAGAAAAATGAGTTGGATGAGGCAGTAGCTTTTTTAGATGATTTGGTGAGGAGAGGCCAACCATTGAATGCACATGATTTGAGTGCTATTGTTGATGCGTTTTGTAAAAGTGGCAACTTTGAGCGAGCTGGGAAACTCATTGAGAAATTTGGAGACATCAAGTTGTGTCCTATGGAGCATGCATATGGTGTGTGGATAACAAATCTTGCTCAGACTGGTAAGTTGAATATGGCTATGGATTTCTTGCATGATAAAAGATCCTTTGAAGGTTTCCTACCTGATGTTTTCAAATATAATATGTTGCTATATAAGCTTTTGAGGGAGAACCGACTTCAAGATGTATGTGATTTGCTAATTGAAATGAAGGAAAATCAGGTATCCCCTGACAAGGCCACTTTGAGTATTGCTTTATGTTTCTTTTGCAAAGCTGAGATGGTGGATGTTGCACTTGATTTGTACAATTCAAGAACAGAGTATGGGTTGTCACTGAACAGCATGGCTTACAACTATTTGATTAACACTTTATGTGGGGATGGGAGCACTGATGAAGCATATCGTGTGTTGACGAATTCTATTGATCGAGGATATTTTCCTGGTAACAAAACCTTTTCCATTCTGGCAGATGCTTTATGCAGAGATGGGAAGCTTGATAAGATGAAAGAGTTAGTTATTGTTACCCTTGAGAAAAACTACATGCCATGCGATTCCACGTATGACAAGTTTATTTCAGCTCTTTGTAAGGCAGATAGAGTTGAGGATGGATATTTAATACATGTTGAACTTAGCAGGTTGAATAAAGTTGCTGAAAAACGTACATATAGTAATTTGATAGATGGTTTTAACAGATTAAGAAGAGGGGATATTGCTGCCATGCTCCTTGTTGAAATGCAAGAAAAAGGTCACATACTGAGTTATAAATTGTTCAGAGACGTTGTGCATAGTATATGTGAAATGAAAAATTTTGAGCAACAATTTTTCAATCTGCTGAAGTTGCAATTGGCTCACTGTGGGCACAATTGTGTGGTATACAATCTGTTCCTTGCTGGAGCAGGCCATTCAAAAAAGGTTGACTTGGCTAGAGAAGTATTTGATACCATGCTCCGAAATGGGGTTGAGCCCAATTTGCGTTCTTACATTATTATGTTGAATAGCTATTTAAAGAATGACAAAATTTCTAATGCTTTGAGCTTCTTCAGCGATATACTTCAGAGAGGAAAGGTTGGAAAAAAGCTGTATAACACCATGGTTGTTGGTTTATGTGAAGCAAACAAGGTTCATATAGCGCTTGATTTCTTGAAACAAATGGGGAGTAGTGGAGTAATTCCTAGCACTGAATGCTATGAGGTTCTTGTTAAAGTGCTCTGTGAGAATAGAAATTATGATTTGGTGATTAATTTAATCAGTGATTTGGAGAAAGTAGGGCGTCCATTGACATCCTTTATTGGCAATGTACTCTTGTTGCATTCTTTGAAGAGTCCGATGCTGTATGAGAATTGGATTGGTTGGATGGAGGGACCATCTGAGACCTCTAATTGCCTAATGCTTGGATTTTTAATTGGTACATTTTCGGGTCATATTAGAGGTGGCAAAACTGTTGAGAACTTAGAAGAAGCAATTGAAAAGTGTTTTCCACTTGATCTATACACATACAACTTATTATTGAGAAGGCTATGCATGAGGAACATGGATGGTGCATTCGATTTATTTGATAGAATGTGTAAGAAAGGTTACAAACCTAATAAATGGACTTATGACACCTTGGTTCATGGTCTTTTCAGGCATGGAAGAACATCAGAGGCCAATAGATGGTTGGAAAAAATGTTCCGAAAAGGGTTTATTCCAACAAAGGGCACCATGGCATTCACTTAGTATTTATATATTGTGGACACAGATTTATGTTTATGCCCACTATTTCTTCATTCCTTCATTGGTTCAACTGTGATTGCATGTTATGTCAACCTTGCCAGTCAAGGTTACCTTTTTTCTCTTCCCAGCGTTGGTTCATTTGTGGGGTATGCATCTATCCCTTTTATGTTTATTTCTTTATTCCAATTCTTAAGTGGAGTCATTTTTCTGGTAAATTCCATTACTAACATTGTTTTCTTAATGCTTTTAAACATTCTGTAAATTTCACTGTTTTTTTTTTATTAACATTCTTATGAATTTGAAGCTCATATGATATGGTGTGACGAAGTTCTTTTCCATATTTTTCATTTTTACTTTAGGCAATATGAAGAAAGAAAAAGACTCCGTATATTTATTGTTTCCTTAGTCAAATATGATGAACAAGTATTAGTTCTAGGAAAAGGATGAGCAAGTTAGGAAGTTGTTCTATCCTTTAAAGTTGATAGCATTGAGTGGATTTTTGCTTTTGAATTGGTTACCAAAGTTTTTGTTATTGATACTTGTTACTTTTTATTTAGTTTCATCTTGCTGTAAGTGATAATTATTGAATTTTTCTGTCCTTTATTTTTGGGGTTATGCTTTCTTTTTGGTTTTTGACAATTGTATTACAACTATTACTTTACTGTATTTCCTTTTGAAGTAGCTCTTATCCGTCTTCCTATAAATTTGTTATCGCATTCCTAAATGATGAATGTCTTTAAATTGTTATCAGAAGGCCACTTTTATATACCTCTTGTACACATGGACTATATTATCAATTGTTGGTTAAAATTTTTTGATAAATGCTATATTTTTGAAATTGACGAGGTTAACTAAGAAATAAGAAGGGAAGTGCAATTAGGAATTTTCTGGACGATTTGTGATACAAAATTGATGGACAAGAATAAGAAATTAACAAGCTAGAGAAGGGAGGAAATTACGGATAAAGATGAGAAGAACAAGAATAGAAAGATTAGAATAGAAGAATTAAAAGCTTGGGAAGGAACAAAGAAGATTAAGAGAAAAATGGGAGTTGGAAGATAAAAGCCATTTTCATTCAATAATCATAATTTATGTCCAAGTTTCAACAGACAATTTGAAATACTAAGAGTTAACACAACTTTTGAGGATGAATAACCAAGAATTAGAAGGCCAGGAGATTAAAACCATCAATACAAATTAAATTATGGAAGATGAAAGGAAAATGTGCAGCTCGACCCATTAATTCAAATCATGATAAACATAAAAAATTAAAACTCCATGAAACAGAGCATATTAAAGCATGTCATGTGATGTTCTCATCAAAGGGGTAATTTAGGCATTAATGGGGTAGATGATTAGTTACATTTTGTTAGAGTTTTATACAATATTCAAGGAAGAGGAGAGTGTGCCTATGAGTTATTAGAGTATTTTATTGAAAATAGAAATGAGAGGAGAAGTAGCTGACCTCTTGAATGTTTGTTGCTATTGATTATTATTGTTCAATTAGTTTCTTTATGGAACATTATAATATACCTATCAGTAGTGTTAGAGCTAAAGAAACCATTCAAATGAGAGGGGATAAGATTGGCAACAAAATTGAATTGGAGGAAGAGAAAATGATCTTTGGTAAAGTATGAGCTCCACACGTAAATTGGGGCATTTGGGGAGAGCTTCCCCAAAATTCTTTTGTTGAACAAGGGAATGATAACCATCTTGGACAAAATTGAGACCTTAGCTGTGATGTCTAATGTGGAAAGGGAACAAGCAAACAAGACAAGCGGAAAATGATAGTTGGAGAGGAATGGATAGACATCAAGTAGTCGAGTGACTATGCTAATAAACAAAGGAAAGACTTTGTGCTTATAGTCATTGGAAGGAATGCTGAGTAGAAGGTTATGTGTTAATGAACAGAGAAACCAAACACCAATAGAAGTGGGACAAGTTCATTATGTTTGTCGAAGATACCAGCGGGCTCAACAAACAACCTAACTGATTGGAAGGTGTTTAAGAAAACATAATCACATTTGAGGATTTGAATCTAATGATTCGATTATGATATCATAGGAGTTGGCTATATGTAAGGTTCAATTATAGTGGTAAATAATGGTGGGCCTTTATTAATAACAAAACTAGTTTTTGGTTGTGGAGATTGTAAGGTTCGATTATAGTGGTGAATAATGGTTGACCTTTCTTAATAACAAAACTAGTCTTGGTTGTGGAGATTGTGTCATCGACACATTTTTCTTGTTAAGTTACCAAAAGACAAAGGTGTTATCACGACTCATATAAGTGCCATTGACGTCATAATGCCACGATCGTCCTAGTAACACATGGCAGACATATATATCGACCACATCAAACTTAATTTCATCCTTGTAATATGTACAAATAGATAGTGGAACTTAACATATGTCGAGAACTTGTACTTCAAGTCTTTTTTGGTTCATGCAATTTAATATGGGGAATATTATTTCTCTTTCGTCAAACTTAATGCTTTTATAGGGTTTTAGATATGACATTTTCACTGTTACCACGGTCAATAATTACATTACATACATAGTTAAGAATATCGAAAGATTCTATGTTGTAATTGATTTGTTTTTTTTTTTGGCCAGTAAGAGTTGCAAGATGATACATGTCACCTCTTCTCCAATATCACCTTTTTCGAACTCAGTTTCTTCATAAATTTTATTGCTCGGTACTTGTTTTCTCTCACTGTCCTCTTCCTATACGAAGTTAATAGACCATCTAATTGGACAATTGTTAAAGAGGTACTTAATTGATTGCATCTAAAACACTTGGCCAAATTAGGGCACGTATAAGGATCACTATAATTTCCTTGCGGCAGTGGAATTTGACTTTGTGTATTAGGTCAAGCTATTGTTGAATTTCCACCTTTATTTGGAGTTAGATTGTGAGGGTGTAGAAAACTCCTTGTGAACTGATGCACTATGGATAAATGAATATATGTAAATCCCTTAATGCAAGCGACTACTAGAGACTAGAGTTTGTCCCTAATTTGACGTAAGTGTAACTTGCTCAATATGCATCCAAATAACGTGAAATTTGTACCACTTTGTACTTTGCAAGTATCCAAAAATCATAGGGAAAGTTGTTCGGGAAAAAAAGTTATGGTCTCAAGGTTGCAGCTAGTCTGAATAGACACCTAAAGGTAGAAGCAGACCCAAAAGGACAAAAAGTATACCTCGTTCAATATTCGTCCAAATGACGAAATTTGGACTAAGTCTTACTCTGTAAGTGAAGAGGATGTCTTCCAAAAATCAGAGGCAGAAAAGTTCGAGAGCGGAAGTTATGTATTGAGGGTTGCAAAATAGTTTGCTTAGGCATTTAAGCCAGAGAAGTACCCTTCCCATAGAAAATTGCATGGATGAATAAAGAACTTGAAATACAAGTTCTCGACATGTGTAAAGTTCCATTATTTATTTGAGACCATAGATAGTGTGGTACAATTACCTATGAAGGTGGAAAGTCAAAGAAAGAGTAAGAGACTAGCACTCGACCTTTTCAAAGAAACCCTATTGCATATAAGCCACAAGCAGAGCTAGAGGAGAACAATGTGGTTGTGGCTTGGAAAGGAAGTGACTATAAGTTGTTTGATGAGAAGAAAACAAGTGTAGAATTGGTTAGACTAAGGGCGAGAGTAATCAAATGCTCCAAGTATCCCAGATTGGGGCATATTGTATCCCAATGTCCCCACAAACATGTAATGGTGATTAGAGAAGACACGAAGGAAGTTGTGAGTTAAAATGAAGCGATGGAGTCACTAACTACAATGGTTGAACCACAAAAAGAAACATATGTTGCTTAAGAACAACTTATGATCTTGACAAGAGCCTTAACTATGCAAGTTCGTGAAGAAGAGTGTCAAAGAGAAAACATTTTCCATAGCTGATACAAGTTCAAAGAAAAAGTTTGTTCTCTCATTATTGATGGGGAAGCTGTATCAAAGAAGCATCCTAAGATGTGGTTGAGAAATTGAAAATGGGAACCACCTTGCATCCAACCCTTTACAAGTTAAGTTGGTTGAATCATTGAGAAAGATGTAAAGGCTTCAAAGCAAGCTTGCTTAACTTTTTCAATTGGAAGATATGTTGATGTGGTGCTATGTAATGTGGTACCTATTAGTGCATGCCATTTGTTGTTGGGGAGGCTCATGCAATATGATAGAAATATCACACATGATGGCTACGCTAATTACTACTCATTCAAGTTTTGGAGGGCTTCTTTTTCACTAATAGAGTAGGGTTTGATCCAAATTTCATGCCATTTGGACTTGAATTTAACGAGTTAAGCATTTTGTCCTTTTTCGTCAGTTTCATGCCTTATTAGGCACTCAAACCACCTTGTACTCCTTTGTGCATAACTTCTCTCAAACGAATTTCCATGCAATTTTTGGAGGGCTTAATTTTCATTCATAAGGTAGTTCATGGTCCAAATTTACATCATTTGGACACATTGACTAAGTTAAGCCAGTTGCATCAAAGGGTTTCCAAGTTTTCTATATCCGTGGTGCATCATGAACTTTGTCATTAGCAGTCATTGATCCATTTTTATTAGACGAATTTTCTGCTGTTAATTGGCAAAATTTGTTTGAATTATGAGCGGAAGATCTATTGATTTGAGTTTCAACCTTCATTGCTAGATTCGCAATACTTGTCATCGTCCAAATTGATTGAAGAGCCAATTGCTCTTGAATAACCAATTTGAGGCCGCCAATATATTGAGCTCATTTGATCATCGTACAACAATTATGATATTGATGATATGAAAATTGCTCATAATTAGGAAAAAGAAAACACCTTTGTAATAGCTGATTCATCTTGAACTCTGAATTTTTCTTGCATCTGTCGGTTACTTTGAAGTTGTTCCCATTTGCAGAAACTTTTACTTTATATGCCACTAGCTTGACCTTTTTTTCCTCGGTGATATTTAGATAATTGAAAAAATTTTCAATCGCGTTAACCTAATCAAGGACATGTTCCATATTTAATTGATCATCAAAAGTTGACAAGTTCATCTTCATTTTTAACTCATGAGTGTTTGGTCATTGAGTCAGAATGCTGTCTTCAGGGAAATTATCCCTTTCTTCGAACGAATAATTAGTTGTTCGCGTTGATCCTCTTTGTAAATTCTCCCTTTGTCAGCTTTTGGGATAACCATTCAGTTGATTTAGTAGGAAACATGTGATCCGTTCATTAGGGTTTTGGGTTGAGATGGTTGAAATCCTAGTTAGTTTGTAGGAAAATTCATCGGAGTCATTTGTTGTCGATACACCTCTCAAGGGGTTAGGGAGGTTCGATTGACCTTGAATCAATCAAGATTGATGCTGGTAATTGTGTAACTCTTTGATTTTGCAAGTTGCCAAATCGCGAGCTCCAGGTTCGACTTCATGCGCTCGAGCTGCATTCGCATGAGTCTCAATTGGAAGAGTGCAATTCGTCTCTATTGTGTCGCGTTCCATTCCAAGGTGAGGCCACCTGTGTTCACTGGCAGTCTCTAGATGTTGTAACTGGCCAGCTGTTAGTCAAACCCTAAACGATCGTCCATCTTTCTTGGTCGCGTTAGTTTGTCCACCAAGGTTTCTCTAGTTATCGCTCTTCGTTTGATTTGCTAAGGTTAAACCTTTGATTTTTACGGTTTTGTTGATTCTTGGTAATCATTGCTGTCATTGTTTGTGAAAGATTGCAAATAATTTCGTAAATTTTACTGATCTCTTGGTCAATTTTTTCAAATTATTAATTAATGATTTTGAATCGCTATTCATTCTCAATGACTCGTTGTATCTTGAACCTTTGTCATCCATTATGTCGAGATGAAAATCTTTACTCTTATGCCAATGTGGTGCAACAAAAGTTTTGTTTCGTAATTGAAATAAAAGGCTTTCAACGAATAAAATAATTGTATTAATTGTTTAATAGTCTCTCTAACTATTGCAATAATATTATTTATAGAATTTTTCAATAATAGCATAAAAGGAAATCAATTAATCATTAAGAAATTAAATAGTTATAAATTTAATTATATAAATAATATAAACATTAATAAAATAAGAAATAATGGTTTGTCCATTGTAAGTTGGTTTGACACATTATTCATAAAAAGTTGCATTTAATTGATTAGTTCTTTTAGATTGTATATGTTTTTACTTGACCTTTACCACTAAAATCTTATTTTGTTTCTATTAGTTTCTTCAACATTTTATGTTTTTTTAGGTCATCTATATCTGATGAATGAATGAACTACACCAACCAGATTGAGTGGAACCTTTGCACTAGATCTCTGAAGGAGAGTGATTTCTACAAATTGTGTCAGAGAGTTGGTGTGAAATGAGAAGGAAGTCAAACTATCATGTGAAATTTTAGTAGTGATTCTATATTCTCAACGAAGTCAGTCTACAAATACCTCATAGGGTGACATTTTAGTCAATTCGTTGCTGAGGAAGAAGGTCCAAGCATTGGAAGTTCGAGGCCCTCTAGTGCAGTTATTTACTGTGGTTTGGTATTACCAAATGAACTATTATTGTCATTGGATAATTTGAAGAGGGGTCTCTCTTTCTCTAATTAATGAACGTTGTGTGGGAAGCATGAAGAACATGCAATTTATCAGCTGTTGCATTTCAATGTGGCTTATGTTTTAAGGTCTTGGGATTGGGAGTTGCTCACATTTTGGGATGAAGAGGCGGAGGTACAAATAAGAAATGGAGGTCATAGTCGCTCCCCACTGTATTTTTTGGGTGCTTTTAAAACAAGTAGAATACAGTATTTTTAAGGAGATTCTTGGTAAAGAAATGTTTACAAGTCTTGGCAATCATTTTGTATCTATCAATTAATAGAAGAAAACTCTATTTTGAAAAGGAAAATGCAAGGCATTTGCCAGTGTTTCTTTCTAATATACATTTTTTTTCCTACGAATAACTCATTAAAGTTCTAACTGATAAAATATATCGGAACAGAGGATTTATTCACCAACCATTAGGTATTTGCCTCAAATTTTTGTCATATTTGTTGGCATGATTGTTGTTCTATATATCACTTCATGGGGATGGGGATAATGTGATGATTTTGTTTTTGCATAATTTGCTTTGCTAAGCTATAGGTTTTGCTTGTGGGAGTATAGGAAGAACTTAAGGCAATTTCTGCTATCCTTGCAACAAATAGAGTTAGTTGAGGTAAAATGTTTCTTTGCTCTGATCAGTTTCTCTTCAAAGTTCTACTTAGTTGATGACTCAGGAATATTGCCTGACAAGTTTCAGCCTGTAAAGCTGTACAAATAAGTTTGAGTTCAAAGAAAAGATTTGATTGAAAGTGAAAATGAAACCTCGTATGTTAAGATGGTTTTCCTTCAACTTTCCTTGATAAATAAACTGATATCTGCTACTTTGTGCATATGATTGAATTTCTCATTACATCTTACTAACCGACTCTCTAAAACTTGATTTGAAAAATTTCATGACAGCTTTTTATAGTGTTGGAACTTCATATAAACATGCTAAGATGGAAGGTAATGCAATCAGGAGGAATGACTGTATTTTCCTAAACATGGTGGCATAATACTGAAAAAACGAGATCAGGTACAGATGAAATTATACTTTCTTTCAAACATACATTTCTATTATGTTTTATATGTGAAGAATCACTCAAGTTGATCCCGTACTAAACATCACTGATATTCTTGTTACCTATCAAATTGACTTGGTCTGGGAAAGATATCCCTGTTGTAAGGAGAATGCCCCAAACTATATAGAAACGGGACAACTTTGAGAAAATATACTTTGAACAGAACGCATTGTTCATGTTGCATAGCAGAATCCATTTATGAAAACAAACGTTGAAAATAATACCAATTGGTCTACGTGGAGGTAGCGGGATGTTGAGATGGTCTTAAATTGAGCATTCTTTCTTTGAGTTTGGACATGAGTTGTTTACTATTATTGTCGTGTTTTTTTGAGTGATAAGAGACTCATGTTCATGTTTAGAGCATGTATCATTTCATTCATATCCACAAATCTATTCAAATGCCAGAGCTTGTGATGCATATAAACCATGTTCATGTTGGTATACAAACAATGTTCTAGTGTTGAAAATAAGAAAGCTTGGAAATAAAAGGAAGAGAGATATCATAGTTTTTGTAATGTAATTTGACTTACTGAGTCGAACAAGCAAAACTTAACTATATAAAAATAGGTTGGGTAAGAATCTTATCTTCAAGTTTTAGGATGCAATGACAAAAGTGAGTATTTAAACTTGACTTCTCCGTTTATTAGAATTTTTCCTTTTTGGGGCTAAAAAATTCTGTAAGTCTTAGATGTGTTACTATACCCAATGAAAACTCTAGGCTCGAGCCTTTTAAAAAGTTCGTCTCTTCTTACCTGTGACACGTAAATGAAACAACGTGACACGTAAATAAAAAAAAAGACAACAAAATGTTTTCAAATTTTGTAAATCTAGTTTATAGTCTAACCAAGTTGCAAATGAAGATTTTTTTTTTGTAGAATTCTTGTTGGTAGCCTATTCAACAAGAAAACAGAAGTGTTTACAGCCTTGATCAACAACTTTTTTAGCAATTCCTTCTCATGCAACATATACTTTGTCATTTCCATAATATTGCGATTTTTTCTCTTACTTACACAATTCTTCTATGGGGTATAATGTACTGTGAGTTGGTGTTCAATTCCAGTTTTTTCACAAAACTAGTCAAAAACTTCATTTGTATATTCTCTTATGTTATTTGACCTTATCTCTATATCTTACAACAATTGTGATTCTCTACCAATTCTTTATATTTTCAAAACACATTAGTAACTTCATATTTGAATTTGAGAAAAATAATCCAACAAAATCAATTATGATCAACAATGAATATAATATAGTACCTACTACCATTTAAGGATGATATTCTTTGAGGTCCTCCAACATTTTTATATACTAGTTGTAGCTTGTCTGTTGCTCTTCATATGGTGTGAGGAAATGATCTTCTAACTTGCCATATTGGCAAGTTGTACAATCAACTAGCTTCTTTTCCAATGATGGTACACCTTTTACCAAATTATATTTCTTCATATACAGCAGCCCAACGTGATGAAAGTATCTCAAGTCTTTTATGCCACAATTTTGCATTACTCACAGTTGTTGAAAGACCATTTGCTCCTCCATGAGGTTTAGGGCAAAACTTTTTGCTCTCATTTTTATTTTGAACACATTTTTTGCCTTTGAGGTGATCAAACATCATTTATCTTCAAAGATGACCTTGAAACCTTTTTCAATAAGCTGTCCAACACTAAGTAAATTTTCGTTAATGTCAGACACAAAATATCATTAATATATTTCAAACATGCTAAGCTTTCTATTTCAAAACATCATCATCATTAACAAAAGTTCCTTTGTCCTTGACTGAAATAAAATCACTATTTTCAATTTTCACTTTGGAAATAATAGTTTTATCAAGCTGTTAAAAGAACGTCATTAGTCATGTGGTTTGCGCATCTGCTATCTATGAGCTAAGAGTTTTTGGAGCTATTGCTTGTAGTGAAGCATGTTGCAACAAAAAATTGTTCTTCTATTTGTTCTTTTTGTTGCAACTCAGTAGTTGCTTTTGCTTCTTTATGTTGTGGAGTCCTATAAATCCGCTACACATGCTTAAGATTTTCACATTTTCTGCACTTACATATGACCCCCACCAACAATTTTTTTTTATGCATGATTAGTCTTTTTATGATGAGAACGTGGAGAAAAGATTTTTATGTTGTTTCTGTTGTTCTTGTTATTCGTCCTCTTATCGTTATAGTTCTTGTCTTTGCATCCTCTTGTGTTTTTTGTTTTAGCCTGAAAATCACCCTCCATAGATTTTTCTTTTCTCATCAATGTCTTTACTCTTGTGGCTGCAAAGCATTCACTAATTGTGCCAAGGAAATGCTTGATAGATCATTTAATTTTTCTAATGAGAAATTTTAGACTCATACTTTTCAGGGAGAGTAACAAAGATTTTTTGTAAAAATTTTCCTTACCCAACAACCTCACCTTATTAACTATGCCCAATAACTTGTGAGAGTATTCTTTGATGGTTTTGTCTCCTTTTTTAGCATTTTAAAATCTCTGATTGGATTGAACACCTTCATGGTTTTGGTTTTTTTGTTGCCTTGATATTCTTTGTAGTCCCAAATATCCTTTATTGGTTCTAGATTAGTAATTTTGGTGAATATTAAACTCGAAACGGCCGAAAAAAAAAGCTTTAGCTTTGGATTTCTTTATCACCCTCTCCTTGTGAGTCTTCATCTGCGCCATTGTCGGATTTGCCAGCAACTGCAGAACGTCGTGGTCATCTTCTAAAGCTTCCTAGATATCCAACGCTTCAAGATAATTGTCATTCTAATAGCTCACACTTGATAGTTTTCACTATCGAAAATTGGTGGAGCAGCAAAGGAGAATGTTGTCTCGCTTCCATTTTTAGGAGTTTTTTAATTTATGGATTTTTGTGTTTTTGGTTTTTTGTTGTTTCTGAACTCTTAGATCTCTCAAGAAAAGAGCTTTTATACCAATATTTTGGTTTTTTGTTTGAATGGAAGCATAATCTTTTATTGAATGCGTCACTCTCTTTATTAGAGAAATTACAAATTTAAAATATCAATATATTTGGCATAAATCAAATCATATTTGAAATCAAAATATAACAAAAAAACTAACTTCTAAAAATTTGGTTAATTAACTAGTTTATTTGAAAAGATTCTAAGGTACTTTTTCAACAGGAATTACTATTGCTGAAGATTGGATTCAATTATAGAAACGTGAGAAGGTGGTTTGTGTGTCCTGTAGTCAATGGTGGGATTCAATGAAGGTCATGAATGAAGTTCCTATTATGACTTGGCAGGGTATTAAAATCTCTTTTACAAGAAGTGCCTGAAAGGGTTGGGATTCTCGGCTCTGAAATAGACCAAAACCGTAGCCGAATATGAGCACACGTTGAAAAATTTTCTTGATTTGCTCCTCACATGGTCATGAATGATGTATAAAAGGTAAATTTCGTTAAGGACCGACGGTTCGAACATTAAGAGACGTCAAGATATCCATTTAAAGAAACAAGTGTTTTTCAGTCATATTAGCAAAACCAATGAACCCGAAGTTGGCAGAGCAAGAAGTTTTTAAAGCCCAAACACTCAGAATAAGGTTTAGCCTGCCAACTCTGGCTGGATCCGAAAGAACCATTACTAGTCTTCAATGAGAGAACTTTTAAGTGAATTCAGAGAGGGAGTCGAGAACCAAGACAGTTAGGCCTAACTGACAGGTTAGCCCAAAATGCAGGGAAGCAAATGCTTAGCAGGGATACAAGCATGCTTTAATTGTGGTCAAGTTGGCCGTGTTGCTAAAGACTGTCCCATTAGCAGAAAAAGGTTGTTGCTGAAGTCTTCCTTGTGACCAAGAAAGATGTTGGCTTTCTATTTCTGGTATGTTGACCTCGCACTCTTGGATTATGGAGCAACTTGCACCTTTACATCTACTATACCTTAAATGAAATTAGAGCCGTAATTCGCTATTTTGCAAAACTATATTTGTTTATTGATGATTTTATTGTTGAAATGTTAATTCAAATTTCGAATGAATGTTTTTCCTTAAAAACTCAAACTTTTCAGCACGGTTTCTACTAAGGCAGCTCCAAAAATAGATCAGATTGTTTATGTATATATGAACGCACCACACCCAATCGCCCAGAAGGAAAAAGATGGTTGCATATGAATATCGTATGGTTAGATTAATTGCTTAACCTGTGTTGTTTTAATTCTGTTAGGGGAGAAGGGAATCAGGATGTTTAACTGTTGAAAACATAGAGAATGACAACATTTGCCATACATTCTTCTTCTACTTTCTTTCTTCTACTACGTATATCTAAAGTCTAACCTCATTCTCAGTAAATAAATAGTATCTTTAGCAAATCTTATATCCGTTGGGGGCTTAGATTTGCACAAATCGACGTCAGAGCATACAGACTGTAAAATGGTTGGAACACGCTCAAAGACACAGGAGTAGCATTTTAATTGTGTTGGCTCTGATCTCCACAATTTTGGTGCTACCTAGAGGTGACAAATAAGTCTGCCTAACCGAATTTGAAAATGTTTTACTTACCATGTTTATCAAGTTTGCTCTAAAAAAAAATTCAACCTAATACAACTTATGAGGCTTGAGTTAAACTAACCTGAGCTGATTAAACAAATTTAATGAGACTTAATGAGTCAAACATAATAATATGAGTATACATAAATGTTTTCAATGTATATCGTATTGTATGTTTTTTTCTTAAAATTTAGTTATTAAAATAATAATTATTTATTATTATAATATCAAAATATATGAGTTAGTCGTTTAATTAATACAATTATCTTAATAGCACATAACATGACATGTATTTAGGAAAATAAATTATTTGAGATGATTCAATAAAAAAAAGTATCACACAAATATCATTATAAATTTTTACCGTTACCCATTATTGATTGAGCACTCCAAATTGAGAGATTGAAGAATTTTTTTTGTGAGAAAAATTGAAGAAGAAATGTGGTATTCATAGAAGAAAGAAAGGAAATGAATCAAAGGGGGGAGAGAGAAGAGAGAGGGAGGAAAGAGAGCATTTTAAGTTATTTAGTTTAATTAATATTTATATTTATTTAAAATTATTAGGTAGATAATAAAATAGTTCACTTGGAATGATGGGTGTTGGCTGAACATCTTACTTCTACTAATGAAACTTTCATCTCGACATTTATACAAATAGATGGAGTGTATTTGAAAATTGAGGTGCCAAAAGAGTCAGTTTATTTAGTTTAATTAATATTTATATTTATTTAAAATTATTAGGTAGATAATAAAATAGTTCACTTGGAATGATGGGTGTTGGCTGAACATCTTACTTCTACTAATGAAACTTTCATATCGACATTTATACAAACAGATGGAGTGCATTTGAAAATTGAGGTGCCAGAAGAGTCAGTTGAGTTGAGTCTGAAACAGTCTTGCTCATTGAGCTTAATATCTTAAACAAGACAAGTCTAACGAGCTCAAGTAGTGAAGCCTAATGAGTTTACAAAAAGAAAAAAAAAATCAATCTGAGTTGGCTCACGAGCCATGAGTTAAATGAGTCAGTTTAGACTTGGATCACTATAGTATTGAGCCTAGTGTGTGGACTAGTGATACCTAAGTGGCTATACTAGAAAAATTTGACACCTCTTATCATACACTGCAGTGTTTTAGCTTGTAGCTGGAAACATTGGATGACGTTCACATAGCATGCACCAGATGTCAAAAATTTGTACTCAAGAACACAACGTATGAACAACATAATGTCTATGATAGAAGTCGAGAACTAGTGTGGAGTTCATGGCTCATTCAACACTTAAAAGGCAATCATGGCATCAAGGTTCTAAACAAAGTTGTTCCTTTTCAATAGTTAATAAATGGTTTGACGATGGTGCCGTAACTACATACTAATTTTTCGTTGTATTCGATGAGGCTTAAGAATGCACAAAGTTGTTTGATGTTGCTTGAAAAATGCAAGTGCACCATGTATCTGACCTACCTAGGAAGACAAAGAAACCTTAGCCCAAAGGCGCATTTGCTTGATTTAAAAAATATTTCGTGAAACCAAAGTAATTCAAGGATTGTCTTTAGGTGTTGACAATGAGTGGATAGAATAAGACTGTCACGCCCCCTTTCTCAAGAGGCGTGAAGGGGCGTAGCACCCGAAAGGAGGCTTCTGGGAAGCCTCGCTACAGTGTGCTGGGCGCACTAGGTAGACTGGCCTCATGCACCGCGCGCGCCAGGCAAAGAGACCATCGAGCAGGATGAGCGCAGCGGGGACTGGGCCGAGCAGACTGGGCCGCCAGTGAGCCAACTGGGCCCGAGGCCTAGAGGACCAGATGGGAATTTATGGGTTTTAGGATTCCTAGTTGCCCTAGGATTCATAGTTCTAGTTGCCCAAGGATTACTAGTTCTAGTTGAAGTAGGATTCCTAGTTTGAGTTGTATTAGGATTCCTAGTTCTAGTTGAATTAGGGTTGCTTATTGCCTATAAATAAGATCCTTGAGACACCAAGCCAAGGCATTCGATCAATTGAGTAGAATTGAGTCGAAGGGGAGAGCTAAACGCGAGGTTTAGCTTCCTTGAGCAGTTGTGGTGATTCAAGTGGAAGAATTGTATCCTAGGTTCTTTGATTTGGAATCGAAAGAGCGGGTTGGGGGCGAGGCTCCCATAAAGATCTAGTTTCATTGTGAGGAGGCAACGTTCGAGTGAGGTGTTCTTGTGTTCGCAACGAGCAAGAGCATCGAAAAAGGCTGGTCGTGATCGGGGATTGCGGCGCCGCACACCATTCGCCCTATTCCGCACGGCGAAAAATTAGTGGTGTGACAAAGGCTATAAATTAGAATACTGTCAAAGAAGGTGAGAACATCCCTGTAGAGTTGCTCTTGAAACACTTTGTTCATGAGTATATGGAATTACTTTGAATAAAGGTCATTACTTTGAATTTATAGAGGCCGTTGTGGGTATGGAAAGTTGTCTTGTGTTTGAGTTTGTTGAAGACTCAAATCTAATAGTACTTAGCATGAAGGTCGATTATAGAGAAATACTTCAAGTGTTCATCAAGGAGCATGTTGATAAAGGGCATCGTAAACTTGTCTTTGATGGTGATATAGTTATGTTGCTGGTAGTCATTGCAAAAGTGCCAAGTGTCATCCCTTTTCTTTACTAGTAGAACATGGAAAGCAAAAGGAGTAATGTGGGTCTCAAGGATGCTTTCATCGAACATCAAGCAAACTACCAATGGGCATTGATAGGTTTGACTATCAAGCGAATCAAGGTTGGAATAGAGTCATTAAGAGCTAGAATGTTGTTAGTCTATTTGGTGACCTAACTTGTAAAACCTTTGCCATGGTTGTGGGAAAATAGCTTGGATGGGTGTGTGCTTTACAATGAAATGGTCTTATCATCCATAGTGAAGGTGATGAGGTTGTTGCGAAAGTCAAGTGTTATAAATTTGTATTGTGACATCCAATAGACTTCGATAACCATAACGCTTCCTCTTAGTGTAAGGAAGGAAGTATCATGCATTAACTAGAAAACTAGATAAGTAACTAGTGTGCTAGGTTAATCTCACCATTAGCAACCATAACTGACATTCGTATAGAGTTTGGCCAACTTAGGTGTGTCTAGAGTAGTCGACCAATTTGATGACATAAGAAGTATGGGTTTCAAGAATGAGTGACAAATAGTTTGAACAGAGGAATGGAATTTGAAGGGTTACAAACTTTGAAGTAAGACTTAGGGGGAATTGAGGGATCATGCAATGGCCAATAGTAAGGATGATAATAGTGATAACATGGCTAAAGCAAATTGAAGCAACCAGTATAACTAGAAAGGATAATGTCTGAAGGTAATGGAAATAGATTACATTCAAAGTTCCTTCAAGTTGCGTGAAAAGATGAAACCTTACCTTAAACTCTACATTAGGAAAAATAGATGAAGATTTCAAACTCACCAAACAAGAGTGATAAGAAACTTGAAGAAACTCAAGAAGAAAATTCTCAAGAGCTCAATGATGGAAAGAGTTTCTCACTACAGAGGAAACTTGATTTTCTATTCAATGAGGCATGGCTAAACCACCCTAGAGAGGTTTAAATATTTTGTAGAGTTACAAAAATAAGCTCACAATCCACATAAAAGTAACACAAGAAGATGTAGCTAAGGAAAATAAGTATTGATCTTCTACTCATTTCAAGAGCCTCTTGGCACCAATCTTCATCAACAATAGCATGATCAACATTCCTCCTAATTCATTCCTTTTTTAACTTTAAGTTGACTTACTTGCCTTGTTGACACATATCCTTAAACTTGGCACATTATTGTTGAAACATCATTTTTTCGAGTGCTTGAGCCTTTCTCTATCTTCTAAGCTTGGAGGCTCATATTAGTGGATTCTTAACTTTGTCACTTGCAAAAGAAGCATAACTGTAACTCTCCATGATGTAAAACTCTTTTTCATGTTATTTTTTTTTTAAATACATCATCAATTCATAAAAATCATATACTTAAATAATATGGCAGAAGAATTAAAAACAATCTTATTTAAAAATCTAACATAGTAAATTCATCTTAAATAAATATAAATATTTGTAAAATATTTATATGTAAATCCAACTAATCAAAATATAATAAAAAAACCTTTCTTTTTTCTTTTTTTTTTCAAATCGTTTCCTATAGGTCAATTTCGATTCGACAATGCTTTAGCTTTGCCCATGAGAGTTCTCCATCATTGTGATCCATGTTAATTCACATCATTGGGTTCCTCAGTAAATTCATCATAACCTACATTAAAAAATTCATCTATGTGCCTAACACAGTAAGAGATGCATATGAAACATGATCATGGATTTGCAATTTGTAAAAATTGGGTCTTTTTTAGTCAACGTTCTTTTCTTTTTCTTTGACTTAATAGTTAAGTCATTATAGGTCATTTTGTCTATGGTAGAAAATAACATTGTTTGGTCCACCACAGGCGAGACAACCAAGTTTGTACCTTGCCCACAATGGCAATTTACGTTTCAGTAATATATCTTTTGATTTTTCATTCTTTCTTATCTTTCTTAACGAAAGCATTTTTCATGGAGCATGAAACATACATGTGACACATAAAAACAATCTAACATGCACTAACATAACTAATATCATCAATTCACATATCAATATAAATAGTATATAAACAATAATTATATTCGCAGTAAGCTCATAGGCATCACAACATATCATCATCATGAATAAGCAAAAACACGTCCTCGATCAATAATCAATAGAAATCATATCATCAATTAATATCATAATGTGAACAATAAATAGTAAACAATCCAATACAAATCATATCTTGTTTAATAACCTGAAAGAATCACAAACATAATATGATCAAAACACTACCCTACCCTAGCGTTTTGTGACCTAGGCCAAGGGCTAAACGCAAGAAAATATCACTTACCGAAATTATTTAATGAAGTTTGACTATCTAACTCCTCTCCAACATGTTTACTTCCCTTAAAATAAAGAGAATTAGGTTAATCACAAAGAAAATATTTAACTTTATAAACTACACAATTTCATCACTCTATACCATGATCCATCAAACACATGGGAACCTTGACCACAAAAAAACATACCTTAAGAGAGCTTGAGAGAGAATCCATTCAATAGCTTGATAGAAAAATGTAATACCATGAAATTTTATTAGACTAAAAAATATATTATAATTGAATTTTGGAATGATTTTCTTTTAAGATGCATTACCCAATTTTCTTGTAATTGAGTTAAGTAAAAATAGTAAGGAAATTATTTGATTATAAATTCGAGACATTGGATGTTTGAATATTTGGAATTACGAAGTTGATATTGTGGAAAATAATTATTGGTTTATGTGGCGGATTAAAGGATATGTATAAGAGGGATTTAAATAGAAGAATTGCTGTAAATCCTTTAGCACCAGTATCAAGTTACTCGCATTGTCCTGGTTGAAACGACACTTCTGGTCCAAAACCACTGCAATTTACGATAGTCAGGTTTTCACGAAGGACTAGATAAAAGGATATTTTTGTCGTTACGGTAGCATCTTTAGGTCCGGTCACGTAGATTGCAACAAGAGTAACACTTGCCAATGAATTTTGTTGTTCCAACTACTGGGCACAACTCTGATTTATTTTCTCCATTACATGGTATCTACGGGAGGAAAGGAGAACGCCTTAATAGGTAGTAAGATGGAGAGAAAATCACAACAAAGAGTGGGAGAAAGAAAGACAGGAGGAGAGAAAGGAAGTTGTGAGGCAAATTAAGTGAGAGATTGTGGGAAAGAAAGTTACCCCAGAGAATTTGGGAACTTCAATGGGAAGAATTTACGAGATCAATTCTTGGATTTTGGTAACGATCTTTTACCTCTTGGGTTTATTGGTTAATTTAGTTGATAAATATTAATTGAAAATATATTATCATTATTATCGTAGTATTATACTAGAAAAATTATCGCCATATTATATTAGAAGTATTACTTAAAAAATATATTATCATTATTATGACAATATTATTGTAAACATATTAATTAGAAATAATGTTAGCGGTGTAATTATACTATGTAAGTAAGTTTTGTCTAAGGAAACTGAAATTGAATAAGGACCGTTATGACCACCCAATCTTTCTTGGGAACTTACTTGGAAATGATATTCTGTCTAAGGAGAATTGCTAAGTGCATTCTTCCTCAGAAATATTTCTGATTAATACTATTCACAATTAACCAAAGAAATAAATAATAAATTTTAATTAGTGAAAATTATTATAAATGTATTAACGATAACAAGGGAAAAGATAAACATGCTAAGGAACAAAGAAATGCTTTACAAGGTAAGAAATAGGATGTGGTGGCCAGTGGAAGCTGTAATAACCCGATCCTAACTTTATGGGATTAATGATGTAATAAAATGTGAATGTGTATCTGGTGTGATGTTGTATATATTGTCCTTACACACATTAACTTTATCGTGTAATGTTGGTAAATGTTAAGTCGGGAACAACAAAAAATGCAAAGAAAATGGGGTTTTTATGACCATTAGGACGCTTGAAAATTGTAGTGTGGACGCGTGATGTTGTTTGCAATGCATCGGGATAGTCAGCCAGACTTGAGAATGAATCAGGACACTAAATGGCATCCTAACCTCACTGAGCTGAGGAGTTCCGGATGCATGCGGACTGGATGGCAAGTCGTCCGTTTTTAATCTATCCAATTCTAGAACAATTTGGATGATGCATGCGGATGGTGCAGATGACACAAGATGCGTCCACATCGAATCTTTAGAACTCTGGAGACTTTAGGATGCCTACGGACACAACATGATTTCATCCAAAATTGAATGTGTCCAATTTGTGGACACATTCGAACGACACATGCGAACGAGGTTCAACATCTAGACTTGGCTTGCGGACGATACAGTCAATAATAAGGATGCCATTTCTCATCCAAAGTCTGATGTTTAACTTGAGGATTTTGATCTTGTGGATGCGTGTGGATGAGGGAAAGGTGTCTTCATTCATCCGAATCGCACCAGACCAGTGATAAATTAGGTAAAACATCAGATAGAAAATGTCATGCACCTAGAACAGGCGGCCTTTTTACACGAAATTTCCATTCATGGCCAGCAAATCTAGATTTTTTTCTTGATTTAGGAGTGATTGATCCCCATTAGAAGCATTTTTTAATTCCTTCATATCCTCTTAAGGATCTGATTAGAATTGGAAGGAGTTAGGAAGGATTTTTGTTGAAGATGGAAGGAGAAATTCAACAATGAGGTAAGGATTTGGGTTTGTCTTTGCCAAAGGAGGCCCTAAACACAAGTAAAAATGTGTGTGTGCTTAGTGCTTTAATTGGTTTTATAGTTAGAATCTGCGAATTAATATTTCCTGCAACCTTCCTTCTTGTTTTTACTCTTTACCTTTATATAGATGTTGTTGTTTCATTTCAAAAGCTGATAATAGTGTTTTGAGGATAAGTCCCAACTAGAGAAAACCATGATGAAACATGGAGAATGAATGATTCTTGTGTTACTGCTTATTTATTTTAAGAAGATGAAATGATAGCTCTATGTTTGGTTATATTATTTTTGTAGCTAGTATCTTTACATTTCCCATATATTGTATGTTCATTACAATCTATTTTGTATTTTTATGTATATGATTAACCTACCATTAAGCTATTTGTTGAACTGTGTATGATAAATAATTGAACCATCAAGTATAGCATATTGATTAGTATCTCTCCTATATCATGTTAATTGACTATTACTCTTTTACATCTTAAGCATGACAATTAATTAAGTCAAGTATGTTAACCAACTATCATTTGTAAGATGATTAGTATGCTGTTTAGTTATGTTGAAAAGTCCAGCACATTAGTACATAAATATTGAGAATTATAACCTGTAGATTTTATTTGTAGCTAAGTTCAATATCTGTTAGAATATTGTCACTATTGTTGAGTCAGTAATAAGTATGTGTTTCACTGTTTCATTTATATGTTGTTTGCTAGTATTCATAATCAACAAACAAGCATATTACATCATTGTGTTTCATTTATTTGCTACTGTTTCATTTATTCGCTACTGTTTAAGTTGTTTAACATCATTGTTTATTATTGAATATGATCTCATTGCTCTATTTGAACATTGTTGTTGTTGTTATAGTCATTCAATAAGTATACTACTACTGCCTCGTTTAGCATGATTTGTTTGACATTATAACTTCATTAATAGTATGATCTCTTGCCTCAATAGCATGACTCGGTTCATAGTGTGACTTGTTTCATTATAGTACTATTATTTGGTGTTCTTGTCCCCATACATGTACATAATAGGAACCAAGTAGGGAGTACCTTCTTGGGGTGGTATTCACGTGCATGGTGAGGAAAATAAAATGATAAAGAAAAGACCAAAGGAAATAATGAAGGGCGTTAAAAGACGGATAGGTAGCGGTCCTAGTCTGACAATTAGGAAATGCCCCTACCTTATCGGGAATTGGATCTGTTGTTCATAGGAGGTTAGGTTTGACCCACTATACCATCCTATATAGGCCTTCTAATCTCCAACTTGAAGTACGAGTAAAGAACAAAAGAAAGAAAGAATGTAAGTAAAGAATTGGTTTGGGTGGTTCCCATTCCAAATGAATTAAAAGAAAGACATATGCATATTAGTTTTCTCCATCTCCTTACTGAGCAAAAGCTTACGTCCTTACTTATGGTGTTGGAAATGAAGTGATTGTGCTTGGAGTAGTTGAGGAGACCATTCCAATGGAGCCAGTGGTAAGTCGGATGGATGCGCCTACGGTAGTAGTATGACACTAGTAAAGAATAAGAAGAAATTTGTAAGGGCTAACGTCAAAACTTCTTTTGTGATGGTTTTCCATTTACCCTTATCTAAATATTATTCGAAATAATATATGGATTTACTATGGAAATACTTGATTTAATGATGTTTTAAACTTATAGTTTTCCCAAAAATCATTAGTCATAGTTCTTTGACAAAATGATAGACTTCGTATGATGAACTATTATCGCTTCCGCAGACTAAAAACAATAGCTCTTCATTTTCTTAATGAACAAAAATAAATGATAAAATAATTTATGAGTAACGATTGGATTTTGTACTATGATAAACCCTTTTTGTTTCCTTTGAAGAAATTTTGAAATTTGAAAACTTTCCGTTTTAAGAAGTTTAATGCACTTAAAAATGGATAAGAACTCGGGTCGTTATAGAAGCCCTGCATCACATGACTAATTTTATTGTATTGCATTGTATTATTTAAGTTTATTATGAAATAGTTATTTTGACTAGTATGCGTTGAAAACTGTTAAGCATTTCAGAAGCATTATATTATATTTTTTTTAGAGTTAGGCTTATTGTATTATCAGTGGTGTAGATAATTCTCAGGTGGAAGAGAAGGCATTACCAGAGGAGGATTTGAATTATCAATCAGATTTGACCTGAAGAGTTACGACTCAAGAAAATAAAATGGTTTTTATTCAAGTAATGTGTTGTAACGTAATTGAACATAAACCTTTCAAACATTTTGTAAAATAAATTCACTTTTTCAATGATTTACTTTGATAGGTTTTAAAGAAAAATAAAAAATTTTATAACTAGGGATTTTTAAAATTTGGGGCTTTACAGTTAGTATCAGAGCATAATCCGGTTTTATAGTCTGTTGATAACTCAAGACCCATTAAGAGTTCTCCTCCGATTATAAGTGACAAATTACCAATAATCCCAAAAGCTTAAGCTTGTGGGTTACTTTTATATTTTTCTTAACATTTCCCCTCACATGTAGGACAATTTTTTTATTGGTCCTCACATGTGGATAATATTTTTAATAGGATTTAATTATGACTTTGCTGAGATTAGAACTTTGGATTTCTAGCTCTAATACCATGACGAATTACCAATAATCCTAAAAGGTTAAATTTATGGGTTGAAGAATAATTTAATCATTTATAATTTTCTTAACAATAAGCAAAATTCATTGTTTTGTGCCTTAGTTATGCTATTAGTTAAGTTTATGACACGAGACGACCTGCAAAAGGAAGTACGTGTTAGCAATCCACGAAGAATGACAGGGGCGGAGATGTAGACCTTTCATCGGATTCGGGAACTATCTAACGTTAGGTTCACGGATTCTAGATTTTCAAAGAAAATCTACCGATCGCGGGCAATGGTTCGGTTTTCCCTCGCTCAAACTCCCAATGGAAGTTTGAAAAGAGAAAACTTACGAGTTAGCTCAAGCACCACGAGCTTGCTAACAAGGAAGTCCTCTACTTCGTCTCGGATTCGAAGATCCGGGGTGGCCGCTCGACGGAGTCGGAATCTCCTCACAGGGAAGGGAAATAGTAATATATTAATCTCGTCAAAAGTGTTTTTCAATGCGTCTAACCATGGAAATTTATAAACCTAGGTGATGATGAGTAGGCTGATGGACGGTCGAGATGAGGCAGATGATGGGCGGCCAAGATGAGGCATATGGGTGGCAATATGCAGGCTCTTGGATGAATGTGGAATGAATGGCCGAGATTAAAGCTGGTGGAAGAACATGCATGGCGTACACGTGGCAGCTCCTTGGTGTTTTCTTTGGACTTGCTCTTTCCTTGGGCTTGAAATGGATTGGACTTGGCCCATAACTCAATCATAACCATCTAACCTAACCAACAATCTAAATGCATGAATGAGTAAAGCTTATAACCATGCCTTACCCTCACAAAATAGGCTCAATGTTTGCCATGAAAATAAAAATAAGAAATAAATAAAAATATGCAGAATTGAAAGATTACACGTTTGGGATGCCGGGAAGACAAATTCCCATCTGATGAAGCTCACAACACTCACGTGTGTCCCAAGTCAAGACATGCACGGGCTGCTCCCTATCCGTTGGGACAACATCCCAAATGGAACCATCCTCGAAGTTAATACCTGCAAAAGAAACAAGATCATCAGTAATTTGGCTAAATGAAAGTAAGGACCTTGTTTGCGATCGAGTAATAGGCCTCGGTCCCCGAGGCATGTCATTCCCTCTAGGTGAGAGAGGATTTGTTCTCAAATCCAATGGTTCGAGCTCTTCTTCCTCAATAGGGTCATCACCCATGAAGGGTGATAGATCTTGGACATTGAAAGTGGCTGATACACCATAGTCTCCGGGGAGGTCAATCTTATAAGCATTATTATTTATCCTTTCCAAGACTTTGAAAGGTCCGTCCGCTCTTAGGAGTAACTTCGAACGTCTCTTGTCAGGAAACCTTTCCTTTCTTAGGTGCAACCATACCAAGTCCCCCTCTTTAAATATCACTTCCTTACGCCCTCTATTGACATGTTTGGCGTAACCCTCATTGCTCTTCCTAATAGCCGCGTGCACTGTCTCATGTAATTTCTTAACTTGCTCAGCCTTATGTGCACCAGAGGCATTGATAAGGTCTTTGGTCGGCAAGGGTAATAAGTCCAAAGGTGTTGAAGGGTTAAAACCATATGCAACTTCAAACGGTGTCTTGTGGGTTGTCGAATGAACACATCGATTGTAACAAAACTCCAAATGTGGGAGAAGAACGTCCCAATTTCCCAATTTCTTTCCCACGGTACATCTCAATAATGTGCCTAAAGTCCTATTGACTACTTCTGTTTGTCCGTCCGTTTGGGGATGAAAGGATGTGCTAAAACACAGTTTTGTTCCCAATTTTCTCCATAAAACATTCCAGAAAGTACTCAAAAATTTAGTGTCGCGATCCGACAAGATTGACTGTGGTATTCCATGGAGACGGACAATCTCCTTAAAGAAGAGGTCAACAATATTAGGGGCATCATCAGTCTTATTACAGGCCAAAAAGTGAGCCATCTTTGAGAACCTATCTACGACCACTAAAATAGAATCCTTGCTCCTTGCGGTCCGTGGTAAGCCTAAGATAAAGTCCATACTTACGTCGATCCAAGGATGGGTAGGCACTGGTAAGGGCATGTATAGTCCTTGCGATAAGACTTTACTCTTGGCTTTCTTGCAAGTAGCACATTGCTCCAACAGATGGTGTACATCATGCATCATACGTGGCCAATAAAAATGCTCTTTAAGTAGCTCAATGGTTTTCTTTTCCTCAAAATGTCTCGCTAAACCTCCACTATGAGCCTCTTTTACTAGGCTAAGTCGTAGGCTACCTTGAGGAATGCAAACTTTTCCTTTATGCATAAGGAATCCATCTATCAAACAAAAACCCCCATCGGGTTTGGTTAGACATTTCGCATAATGAGAACCAAAATCTTTATCGGTTTCGTAAGCATTCTTGATCCACTCAAATCCAAAAAATTTTGTCCTCAATTTGGTGAAAAGGATTCTTTTGCGAGAGAGAGCGTCCGCAACTACATTCTCGTTTCCTTTCAAATACTTTAAAGTGTATGGAAACCTTTCTAAAAATTCGACCCACTTGGCATGTCTCTTATTCAATTTATGCTGACTCTTGATGTGCTTAAGTGATTGATGGTCAGAATGGATGACAAACTCTTTAGATAAGAGGTAATGTTGCCAATGTTCAAGTGCCCGAATGACTGCATAGAACTCTTTATCGTATGTAGAGTAATTAAGGGTAGCTCCTTTAAGTTTCTCACTAAAGTAGGCCAGAGGTTTGCCTTCTTGTGTTAGCACTGCTCCAATTCCAACTCCTGAAGCATCACTTTTGATCTCAAAAACTTTATTGAAGTCAGGAAGTGCCAAAACCGGAGAATTACACAACTTTTCTTTAATAGTATCAAAACTCATTTGGCATTTGGGAGTCCAAGCAAACTCTACTCCTTTCTTCGTTAATTCGGTAATAGGAGCAACAATAGAACTGAAATCTCGTATAAATCGCCTATAGAATGAAGCTAATCCATGGAAACTCCTTACTTCTGATATCCCATTTGGTGTAGGCCACTCTTTGATGGCCTTTATCTTTTCTTCATCAGCCTCCATTCCATCTTTAGATATGATGAATCCAAGAAAATAGACCTTCTCTTGTCCAAAAGAACACTTTTTTAGATTTCCAAAAAGTTTTGCTTTGTGAAGGGTTTCAAATAGAACATTAAGGTGAGTGACATGTTGTGGAAGGTCTAGACTGTGTACCAAAATATCATTGAAGTAAACGACAACAAATTTACCCAATAGGTCCTTTAATACATGGTGCATTAATCGCATGAAGGTACTGGGGGCATTTGATAAGCCGAAAGGCATGACCATGCACTCGAATAAGCCGTACTTGGTCTTAAAGGCAGTTTTCCACTCGTCACCTTCTCGCATGCGAATCTGGTGGTACCCACTCTTAAGGTCCACCTTTGAAAATATAGATGCGCCACAGAGCTCATCCAACATATCCTCGAGCCTTGGGATAGGATATCTATACTTGATAGTAATTTGGTTTATGGCTCGGCTGTCAACACACATCCTCATGGTGCCATCTTTCTTCGGTACTAATAATGTTGGCACAGCACAAGGGCTCATTGATTCACATATATAACCTCTGTCCATCAAGTCTTGTACTTGGGTTTGAAGCTCTTTTGTCTCTTCTGGTCTCATCCGATAAGCCGGGCGGTTTGGTAAGGCTGCTCCAGGGGTTAAGTCAATTTGATGTTCAATACCTCTTAAAGGTGGTAACCTATGGGGTAGTTCTTCTGGAAAAATGTCTTGAAATTTGATGAGCAGGTGTTTGATAGGTGGTGGAATTTCTCCAAGTTCCATCACTCTATCTCGGAACAAAACAAGAATAAGTGTCTCTCCTCGAGCTATGCAAGTTCTCATTTCTTGTTTGGACATTAAGAGGTTCTCATTGGTCTTCTGTTCTTTTCTCACCGCGTGATCCTTAGCAATTTGTTCATGAGTCATAGGTAAAAGCTTAATTGGTTTGCCTCCGAATTTAAAGGAATATTGGTTACAGAATCCATCGTGAGTTACCTTGCGATCATACTGCCAAGGTCTTCCGAGTAGCAAATGGCTAGCCTTCATGGGAACAACATCACAAAGAACTGAGTCCTTATATTTTCCTATTGTAAAGTCAACAGTTACTTGCTTGGTGACCTTGATGTCATTTTGATGATCCAACCAATGTAATTTATATGGGTGTGGGTGTGCAAGGGTTGGCAATTGAAGTTTTTGGACCATGTCTTGCGAAGCAACATTGACACAACTTCCTCCGTCAATGATTACGGAACACACTTTATCTTTTACAGCACAATGACTGTGGAATATGTTTTTCCTTTGACAGTCCTCTTTGATGTGATGTGACATGAGCGCACGACGGATGACCATGAGTAGAGGTCCGTCTTGTGGAGGGCACGCATCATCGTCCGTGTCAGTCTCTTCGGCAGTTGCTTGTTCATTGCTATATTGTCCAATATCGTCCTCACTTTCCCATTCACCGGTATCTTCTCTGCAAATCATCACACGACGGTTTGGGCAATCACTCGCATAATGTCCTTTGCCATGGTATTTAAAGCACGTGATGTCCCTTGCCTTTTGGTTAATTCCAGTGGGCTTATCCTTGATATCAGTTTTGCTACTAGACTCTTTTGGTGGCCAATTGCGTTTAGCTGGCTCTCTTCCTTTGTTCCACGGAGTTGCATTATTGGAAGCTGGAGGTTGTCTCCTAATTTCTGGATGTTTCGGGGTAAACTTGGAGGGGTAGTTGACTTTTCTTTTGCGGTTAAATTGTCTCTCAACGGTAAGGGCTAATTGTACAACCATGTCCATGGTCTCTAATTGTTGCAACTCAATCGTATCTCCAATTTCTCGGTTAAGACCTTTGATGAATCTGGCGACAACTTATTCTTTAGGTTCTTCAATTCCTCCACGCATCTTAAGCGTCTCAAATTCGGTGAGATATTCGTCAACGGTTTGGTTGTTTTGTCGCAAGCTATGGATTTGTTGGTAAAGTTCATGCTTATAATGCTTGGGGACGAATCTCTTATGCATGAGGTTTTTCATAACATCCCATGTAGGAATTGGATACCCCACTTCTCGCATGCGTTGGGTTTTTATATTGTTCCACCATAAGGCCGCGTGGTTCGTCAATTCGAGGTCGCTCAGAATAATTATGGCAATCGAATACCTTTTCAACTTTATCTACCCAGTGGAGGAATGTGTTTCCATCACAAGTTCCATTAAAAGGTGGGATAGATATCTTAACATTTCGTAGATCTTGCTCATCTTTATAGCGTCTTGGACGATAATTCTCTTCCTCATCTAACGTCCATTCATCGTCTTCCGAGTAGTCATAGTTTCGGGTCCTTCGTCTTTGAGGTTCGACCCGCTCGTCCTCGTATTGGGGTCTCGGTTCATAGAAGCGTTCTCTTGGAACTTCTCCTTGATGTCGTTGAGGTGTCTCTTGATATCTTCTCTGCTCGAGAATAAAATTACGGCCATTATTGCGTCCAATTTGTTCCATCACTTGACGTAAACCCAAAGATACGTCTGCAAGTTGCTTACCAAGGTCTCCAACTAAGCCCGACAAACCATCCAATTGGCCTTGAAGACTTGACTCACCCCCTTGGTGAGGTTTGGAATCGGGAGTAGGTACCTCATGACTTTGATCTTTTACTTGAGTTTCTCGGAGTGTCGCGCTTCTTGTTTTCATACTACTCATTAGGAATTATTTATTTAGTCAATGAATTAACCTAACATGTGCTAATAATAGGAATGATTTACTTAATCATGAATTATCCTTAATATGTGCGAAGATAATCCTTAATAGGAATGATTTTATTTAATCACGAATTAACCTTAAGATGTGCGAAGATAATCCTTAATAGGAATGATTTATTTAATCATGAATTAACCTTATTATGTGCGAAGATAATCCCTAATAGGAATGATTTATTTAGTCATGAATTAACCCTAAAATGTGGGGAGATAATCCCTAATAGGAATTATTTATTTAGTCACGAATTAACCCCTAAATGGTTTTCTAACTTCAAAGCGTTATTTGAGGGCTTAAACATCATTTTTTGGGGTCCATTTGTGGTCGAAATCCGAAAGAGCTTTCCAACGATATCTTTTGGGTAAAAATCCGAAACCCACAGCAAAAGTTATGGCAGTTCTAGTAAACTCGCACAAACCAAAATGATAGTTCAAAAATGATAGCAGATTCAAGTTATGGTAGATATGACATATCAAAATGATAGCAGATTCAAGTTACGGTAGATATGACATATCAAAATGGTAAAGGATAGGATAGCAGATATGATAGTTCAAAAGTTATGGCAAGGAAAACTAATATAAAGGAAAATGCGTGCGATAAAATAGGTACTTGTTATCCGATTGGTAGCCAAGTAAGGGAAGCGACTGAGGCTCTGATACCACTTGACACGAGACGACCTGCAAAAGGAAGTACGTGTTAGCAACCCACGAAGAATGACAGGGACGGAGATGTAGACCTTTGATCGGATCCGGGAACTATCTAACGTTAGGTTCACGGATTCTAGATTTTCGAAGAAAATCTACCGATCGCGGGCAATGGTTCGGTTTTCCCTCGCTCAAACTCCCAATGGAAGTTTGAAAAGGGAAAACTTACGAGTTAGCTCAAGCACCACGAGCTTGCTAACAAGGAAGTCCTCTACTTCGTCTCGGATTCGAAGATCCGGGGCGGCCGCTCGACGGAGTCGGAATCTCCTCACAGGGAAGGGAAATAGTAATATATTAATCTCGTCAAAAGTGTTTTTCAATGCGTCTAACCATGGAAATTTATAAACCTAGGTGATGATGAGTAGGCTGATGGATGGTCGAGATGAGGCAGATGATGGGCGGACAAGATGAGGCATATGGGTGGCAATATGCAGGCTCTTGGATGAATGTGGAATGAATGGCCGAGATTAAAGTTGGTGGAAGAACATGCATGGCGTACACGTGGCAGCTCCTTGGTGTTTTCTTTGGACTTGCTCTTTCCTTGGGCTTGAAATGGATTGGACTTGGCCCATAACTCAATCATCACCATCTAACCTAACTAACAATCTAAATGCATGAATGAGTAAAGCTTATAACCATGCCTTACCCTCACAAAATAGGCTCAATGTTTGCCATGAAAATAAAAATAAGAAATAAATAAAAATATGCAGAATTGAAAGATTACACGTTTGGGATGTCGGGAAGACAAATTCCCGTCTGATGAAGCTCACAACACTCACGTGTGTCCCAAGTTAAGACATGCACGGGCTGCTCCCTATCCGTTGGGACAACATCCCAAATGGAACCATCCTCGAAGTTAATACCTGCAAAAGAAACAAGATCATCAGTAATTTGGCTAAATGAAAGTAAGGACCTTGTTTGCGATCGAGTAATAAGCCTCGGTCCCCGAGGCATGTCAGGTTACTTTAGTTAAACGAAAGTTATCCCATATGACATATAACTAAATTCCTAAAACTCTTACAAAATAGAGAAAATGAGAAGAGCATATAGAGCCGACATACGAAACAACAATAAAAGATACAGCCAAGAAAACATAGTTGGTCAAGAAAATGTTGTTGGCCTTGATCCCAATGCGGTCGGCTAGGAAGAAAGAGGAAATCATGAGGACACTATTAATAGATTAACAACTATTATGGAATGACTTGTTGAGAGAGATAATGGAGGAAACAGGAATGCCAACCATAGTGCAATTATAATTCACGAAGATGCTAGTTGCTAAAACCTCCCACTTTCAACAACATTGTTGTTGATAGAAGTTAAGGAATAGATTTGTTCCTTGAAAGATATGTTTGAATGTTCAAAGTTGAAGAGATGGAAAACGTTACGTGTGCTGCTTGTTTACTCACTCATGATGCCCACTTTTGGTGGGATACTATTAAGATTGCACATGATATTCAAACTTGAACCTAGAAAAATTTCAAGGCGCCATTTTATGAGAGATCCTACAGTGAAAGCTCAAAAAGTTGGAGGAATTTATGAGGCTACGACAAACGGGAATAATGTTTGAATATATTTGAAAGTTTGGCGCACTATCAAGGTTTGCACTTAATCTTTATAAGCCATAACGAAAACAAGGTTCATCTATTTATTCGCAGCCTAAAAATGGAGATTGTGAAGGGAGTAAAATTCATGGGTAGTCGAGGAGTTCCTTACAAACAAGTCATTGCAAAAGTCTTGGAAGTAAAAGAGACATTGAGTCATTGGCAGCCCAACAATGTTAGTTAAATCAACGAAATTGGCACAACAACCAGAACCAAACATAGAGTGGTGCTCCACCAGAAAATCATGGGTGTAAAAGGCTAGTTGAAGGAGGTGCACAAGAAATAAACCAATGCCCAAAATGCCTGAAGTTTCATGGTGGACAATGTAATGTAGACTTTGGAAGATGTTTTAAAAACCATAAACCAAGACATGTGACCCAGTACTGTCCGACTCTATTTAGAAGACCTAGCAAAGTATCTCCACATGTTTTCTTGATATATGGAAATGAGGAAGAAGAAGAACTTCTAGCGGTTGTAGTAGGTACTATCCTTATTGATAATATTGTAGCTCATACATTATTTGACATTGAAGCTACTCATTCATTTATCTCAATCGATTTTTGTGTAAAAGTAAAAGGTATTCCTTGTGATCTTTCAATGCGTGGCTATAGGGTACTTTTACCTTTAGGAGATTTTATGATCTCTAGTAGTATTCTTAAAAGGTATACAATTAGTATTAACGATAGTGTTTTCCATGCCAATTTAATCATTATGGAGATGAAAAGATATGATATCATCCTTAGAATGAACTTGTTATCACGAAACCATGCAGTTAGTGGCTGTTGATGAAGGGAAGTCTAGTTTCACCCTCTTAACTGCGAACAACATATTTTTCATGGAGTTAATGAAAAAGGAAAATGATGGTTATCTTTGCACTCAAAGTAGACCATATTTTGAAAAATCGATGTGAGGATTTCTTATTAATGTGATGAACACGACCACTATACCAAAAGCGAAGATGGAGGATGTCTTGGTATTTCAAAAGAGTTATGCTAATCTTTGTCGATGGAACTTGGAATACAATGAAGGGGACTTAGTATTTTTTGAATATATCACCTTTGAAGGGAATTACGCAATTCGGAAGAAAGGAAAAGCTAAATTTTGAGGATGAAACTTTTATAAGGATGGAGAGATGTAATACTCGTAAATTTTATTGGACTAAAAAATGTATTATAATGGAATTCTAGAATGATTTTCTTTTAAGATGTATTACCTAATTTTCCCATAGTGAAATTAAGTATAAATATTCGAGAAATTATTTGAGTATAAATTTCAGAAATTGGATGTTTGAATATTTGGAAATTTTGTATTTACTAAGTTCATATTGTGGAAAATAATTATTGGTTTAAGTGGTGGATTAAAGGATATGTATAAGAGAGACTTTAATAAATAAATGTTGATTGATTAATGATGGAAACATTAGCGTTTGGGAATAGAAGAACTATTGCAAATCTTTCAGCATTGGTAGCACTATTATTTGTGATGTCCCAATTGGAACGACAATTCCATGCTACCGGAACCACTAAAATTTGTGAGAGTTAAGTTTTAATGTAGGGCTAGATGGAAGGTTTTCTATTGTGGTTGTGGAAGCATCTTTAGTTATGGTCCTGTAGACTGCGACCATAGTAACACTTGTCGATAAATTGTGCCTAACTCAGATTTGTTTTCTCTATTACTTGCCATCTGCTGATGGAGAGGAGAACACCTATAAATAGGCTGTAAGGTTGAGAATCGCTATGAAGAGAAGAAGAAAGAAGAAAAGGACAAGGAGAGAAAGGAAGTTGTAAGAAAAATTGAGTGAGAGATTGTGGGAAAGAAAGTTACACAAAGAATATGGGAACTTCAATAGGAGGAATTAACAGGACCACCTCTTGGATTTTGGTAATAATCTCTTCCCTCTTGGGTATATTGGTTAATTTAGTTGATAAATATCAATTGGCAATATATCATTGTTATTATAACAATATTATCTTAGAAATATTAATTTGAAATATATTATCGTTATTATCACAATATTATCTTATAAATACTACTTGGAATTACATTATCATTATTATCGCAAATATTATCTTAGAAATATTAATTGAAAATATATTATCGTTATTATCGCCACATTCTATTAGAAATATTACTTAAAAATATATTATCCTTATTATCACAATATTATCCTTTGACTGGAGCCTCCACATCTATGTCATCTTCATTGATATTAGCCATTATCATGGTGACCTCCATTTCTTTGTAATACTCCTCCACCCTTCTAAACCCTTACGTTAAGGTTTGGCATTTTTAGCACAAATCTCTATGATAGTGAGTTGGGATGTACCTTTTTCTCATGATAGCCTTAACTCCTTCCCATATGCAAAATTGGGGGTCATCATTACTCCTTTGATTCTTTACTAATTGGCCCGACCAAATGCTAGCATAGTCGGTGAACTCCATTGAAACCTACTTGATCTTCTTTTTCTTTGAATAATTGTGATAGTAAAAAATAGTCTCCACTTTTTCGTTCCCACTCTAAATATGCTTCAGGATCACTCTTCCCTTGGAAGGAAGGAATTTTTATTTGAATACTTACAAACTAACAAATTCTCTACCAGTGGAAATTACTTCTGTTTTGTAGGAATATGAAGATGTGTTTCCCGAAGAATACAGAGAGGGGTGCCCCCACTACGGGGAATCAAACATCAAATTGATTTCATATCGGGAGCGACAATTCCAAACTAACCAGCATATCGTGCAAATTCAAAAGAAACCAAAGAAATCTAACGACAAGTGGATGAGTTGGTGGAGAAGGGGCTAGTAAAGGAAAGCATTAGCCCATGTTCGGTACCCATTATTCTAGTCCTCAAAAAGGACAGAACGTGGAGAATGTACGTTGATTTTCAAGCAGTGAACAAAACCACGGTAAAGTATCAACATCATCCTATTCCTCAACTTGATGACATGTTAGATGAATTGCATGGTGCATGTGTGTTTTCTAAAATTGATTTAAAGAATGGGTACTACCAAATTCGTATGAAGGAAGGGGATGAATGGAAAACTGCTTTCAAAACAAAATATGTCCTTTATGAGTGGTTAGTTATGCTGTTTGGTTTATGAAATGGACCCAACACATTTATACTATTAATGAACCATGTTCTGAGACAATTCATTGAAAAATTTATTGTTATTTATTTTCATGATATATTAGTGTATAGTAAGAATTTTGAACAACACATAGAGCATTTGAGATCTATTTTTAATGTGTTAAATTTGAATAAACTTCATGCTAATATAAAGAAGTGTACATTCTGCATGAAGTCAGTAGTTTTTCTTGGTTTTGTAGTCAGCTCAAAAGGGGTATCAGTGGAGGAAGAAAAGCTACGAGCAATCAAGGGATGACCTACCCAAAGAATGCCAATGAGGTACGTAGTTTCCATGGAGTAGCAAGCTTTTATAGGAGATTCGTTTGAGATTTCAGTACCATTGTTGTACCTCTGAATGATTTGGTTAAAATGAATGTCGGATTTAAGTGGACTGATGTACATGAAAAAGCTTTTACATTATTGAAAGAAAAGTTAACTAATGCTCCATTATTAGTTTTACCAAATTTTGATAAAACTTTTGAAATAGAATGTGACCTATCGGGAAAGGGAATTGGAGGTGTTTTGATGTAGGAAATGAAGCCAATCATATATTTCAGTGAAAAGCTTAGTGGAGCAGCATTAAATTACCTGACATACGATAAGGAGCTATATGCCTTGGTGAGAACTTTATAAACCTAGCAGCACTACTTGTGGCCCAAGGAGTTCATCATTCACTCAGATCATGAGAGTTTGAAGTACCTTAAGTCTCAAGGAAAATTACATAAGCGACATCCCAATGGATGAAGTTCATTGAAACCTTTCCATATGTCATACACGGTAAGAAAGGTAAGGACAACGTACTTACTGATGCGTTGTCAAGAAGGTATGTACTCATCACTTCTCTACAATCAAAATTATTGGGGTTTGAATTTATTAAGGATTTGTACGAATCAGACATAGACTTTTGTCATGCATGGAAGGAATGTGAAAAAGCTACATGTGTTGATTTCTATAAACATGATGGGTATTTGTTTAAGAAGAATAAACTTTGTGTGCCTAAATGTTCAATGTGTGAATTGCTTGTTAGAGAAACACATGAAGGAGAGGACTCATGGGACATTTTGGGATTGATAAAACCTTGAGCATATTAAGATAACATTTTTTCTAGCATGAAATGAAATATGATGTAATCTCTATTTGTGAGAAATGTATTGAGTGCAGGAAGACAAAATTGAAAGTGAAGCCATATGGGCTATATAGTCCTTTGCCCGTGCCCAACCATACTTGGATGGATATTTCCATGGATTTTGTAATAGGTTTTCCAAGGACCCAGGGAGGTAAGGATAATATTTTTGTGGTTATTGATCGTTTCAGCAAAATGACTTATTTTATAGCATGTTCTAAGACTAATGATGGTACTCATGTAGCAAATTTATTCTTGAAAGAAATAGTTCATTTGAATGGCATTCCAAAGACTATTGTGAGTGATAGGAATGTAAAATTTTTGAGTCATTTCTGGAGGACGTTGTGGAACAAGCTTGGTACGAAACTTCTGCTTTCCACTATAGCACACCAAAAGACGGATGGACAAACCGAAGTGGTCAATCGAACCTTATGCACATTGCTAAGGGCAATAATTTCTAAGAATTTAAAGTAGTGGGAAGAATGTTTACAATACATTGAGTTTGAATACAATCGAGTTGTTCATTCGACTACTTCATTTTCACCTTCTGAAATAGTTTATGGATTTAATACCCTTACTCCACTTGATATATTACCATTGCCTAATAATGATTTTGTTGATCTAGATGGAAGAAAGAAGGTTGATTTTGTCAAAGAATTACATGCCCAAGTATGGGATAATATCCAAAGGAAAAATGAACAATACTCACGCAATGCCAAGAAAGGTCACAAGGAAGTGATAATTGAACCTGGAGATTGGGTTTGGGTTTATTTACAAAAGGAACGATTTGTAGACAATTGGAAGAGTAAGCTACTACCACGAGGGGATGGACCATTCCAAGTCCAAGAGCGGATAAACAATAATCATATAAGATCGATCTACTAGACATGTATGGTACCTTAAGCAATACATTTAATATCACTGACTTATCCTTATATGATGCAGGAGATTTGAGGATAAATCTTTTCAAAGCGAGAGGGAATGATATGATCCATGAAGGACCTATGAAGGGATTGGAGACACAACAATATGAAGGACCCATGACAATAACAAGGAAAAAGGATATGGCTAAGAATTTACAAACTTTGATCAAAGAAATGGATGTAAAAGACATTATTAAAGAAGAACAAGAGTCCAAGATAGACACAGCCAGAAAGAGAGACTCCCAGAGAGACTGAGACTTTGAAAGCTAGAGACAGAGTATAAGACAGAGTGAGAGAGAGAAAATCTACATAAGAGAGAGTGACTCTAAGAAGGGGAGACACTCTATGTTAGAGCGAGAGACTATATAAGAGACAAAATAGGCTGCAATAAAAAGAAAGAGAGAGAGAGATATGGAGAGAATGGAAGAGAGAGTGAGAGAGAGAGAGACAGAGAGAGACTCTAAGAGACAGAGAGAGTTTAAGAGAGAGAGAGAGGCTAAGAGCGAAAGAGAGAGTGACTTTAGGAGAGACAAATAGAGCCTCTAATAGAAAGAAAGAGAGAGAAAGAGAATCAAAGAGAGAGGGAAAGAGAGAGAGAGAGAGAGCAAGGGATAGAGAAAGAGAGAATGAGAGAGAGACTGTTATAGAGAGCGTGAGAGCGAGATAGGGAGTCAGAGGGAGAGAGACTCAAAGAGCATGAGAGAGACTCTAAGAGAGAGAGAGAGAACTAGACTCTAAGAGAGACATAAGTAGAGAGAGACTCTAAGAGAGAAAAAGAATCTAAGAGGTAGAGAGACACTCTAAGAGAGAGTGAGAAAGAGAGGAAGAGACTCTAAGCGAGAGAGAGAGAAAGACACTTTAAGTGAGAGAGAGACTGATGTGATCCGGGAAAGCTACAAATGTCAAGATCTAATAGGAGGCATTGGATATTTAAAAACTAAAGCTTCAAAGAATATCAATGAGTCATTCAAGGTCAAGCATAGGTGGAAGTTCAAGAGCAATAAAAAGACTTTCCAAAACTGTCCACTTTCAGACCTTTCAGACGTGTTTGAATATTTTGGCATCCTAAACGACGTCATTACAAACTGTGGTCTTCATTAACATTGTAGCTGACGTCTTAAGCTTTCTCTAATGGGTTGGATCTTTAAATTCGGAGTTTTTTTGCTCTGTCAAAAGCCCACGGAACAGAGGGCAATGATTAAGGAAAGTCCAACTATCCAAACTTGGAGACCAAGGAAATCACAATATGGAAACCCTCCAAGTGGCCAAGTACCAACATGGAATAGTTGCCAAATACATATAGACTTGGAGAAGAAGAAATAAAGATGTTAATTAAATATTATGATGAAGATCCAATGGTGGAAGTCAATGTGCCAACTAGAAGGACAAAGAATAAGGAAATTTTGGGACTGGATTTTCTGCGCACAAATATTGTTATGGCAGTTTAGGGACGTTCCTCACTTCCAATGACTACGTGACCTTCATACCAAATAAAGAAGACATCTTAAGCTTTCCATAGACACCAAGATCGCAAAATGTGGAGATGATTTGGGCATTCAAAAGGGATTTTTGAAACTGCTCAATTTTCAGCAAGGCTACTATGTGCGGAACCCATATCTAAACCCTAAATTTAAACTCTATTTTAATCTTTTTCGTATGGAAGCAAACCCTAGCTGCACCTAGGGTTTCATAATTGTTATTTTTATTATTTTTAATTCATTTTAGTAGTCTATAAAAGCATATGTAAGGTGCCTCATTAGAGGATGGATATTTGAAAATAAAAACTTGTGTTTTTGTGAGGTTTTCCTCTCTTTTTCTTCTTTACGAAGAACTTGGTCGCTTCAAGCCTCAATCTTGAAAGATCAATATTTTGATAGCTTTGGTTCAACCAACCGGTTTGGTTAGGGTCAAGCTCCTCGTTTAATAACTCTGGTTCTAGTCGACAAGTTTGGTTAGGGTCAAGTTCATCAACTTGATAGCTTTGGTTCTTATCTCTTTATAGATAACGGGTCAAGTTCCTTTTTTCTACACTTTCTTGATTCGATCGACGATCTGTTGTTTTTAATTCCACATCTGTTGTCGGGTCTAGGTTTCCTAATACCCCAGGTTTGCATTAGAGACTGTGAGAGGGAGAGACAGAGATATTAAAAGAGAGAGAGAGAAAGAGTCCAAGAGAGAGAGAATCTAAAAGAGAGAGAGTGAGAAAAAGAGAGAATGTAAAAGAGAGAGACAGTGAGATAGAGAGAGTCTCTAAGAGAGAGTGAGAGCGAGCTAGAGAGAGACTATAAGAGAGAGAGAGAGAGACTCTAAGAGGGAGAGAAACACTACATAAGAGAAAATAACTATGAGAGAGAGAGACTCTAAGTGAGAGCGAGAAACTTTAAGAGAGATAAAGAGAGGCTGATATGATCCAGCAAACTATCTACGACCCACAAGACTATGAAGGACCCATGATAAGAGCAAGTACAAAGGACATAACTACGACTCAATAAGCTTTGCTACGCAATATGGGTGCGTAAGACTATATGAATGATGAACAAAGGCCCCTAAATGTGTTGAGTATTAAGGACGAGTCCATGGAGGCCCAAGAAGGCATGGGAAGCAAGGTTTTGTTGCTAAATTTGAAGCATGGGCCAACCAGCCCACAAAGAGGTCCAGATGCTATAGTGTGCGTGCCGCCTAGGCTGAGATGCTGCAGTTGGAGCGCCACCCAGGCCCAGATGCTATAGTGGGCGTGCCACCCAGGCCCAGGCCCAACACTGCGCGTGCCGCGTAGGCTCAGGCCCAACACCGCATGCCATCGGCCCAGGCTCAAGCCCCCAACCCGCGCGCCATAGGCCCGGCCCGTGCTGGCCTTCGGCCCAGTCCATGCCCCTGCGACCCAATCTGCGCGCCGTCAGCCTAGCCCGCATGCGCCATTGGCCCAGTCCAATTCACGGGCGCAGTGTCCAGCCTTGATTCGCACAGTGCATGCACCAACCGCGCAGTAAGAGGAACAGTGCACGTGCCGCTTCCCCACGTGCTGCACCTGAGTGTCCTTTGGTCAAATTTTTCCAAACTTTGATTTTTATCAATTCTTTTGTATATTTTATGTAATTTTAACATGTTTTTAAGTCCAGTTAAGGTGCCTATAAATAGAGGGGCATTCTTTCATTGTAAATCACAACTTACATCTTGAAATTTGAGAGCATTTTACATTCTTTTCTTAAGTTCTCTTTGGAGGGCTTGATCTCTTTCAATTGTTGCTTGAAGAGGTCTTACTTAATAGCTTTGGTTCAATCAACAAGTTTGGTTCAGGTCAAGCTAATTCTTCATAGTCTCGGTTCCTATCTCTTTATAGATAACGGGTCGAACTTCTACTCTTTGTTTTGAATCATCAAATGCATCTTGGGAAAGTTTCCGCATTGTTATCGGGTCTCGGATCTTCCATATTCGAGGTTCACATCATTTGTTATCAGAGCTAGTTGCCTACGGTTCAAAATCTCTATCTTTGTTATTTTCTTGTCTTTCTCATCTATTGTTTTTCTCTATAAAAAAAAGTGTTTGATTTGTGTTTCTTAAACTCTTCTATATTCATTGAAAAAAAAAATGTTTGCCTATTGTTTTCTTTGTGTACTTCACACTCCTCTATATTCGTTATTCCGTTAAAAAAAAAATCTTGTTGTTCTAATCTTTGTTATTATCTAGTTTCCAAAACTTCTTGAAAGTTTCTTGCAATTCAAAAAAAACAAAAAAATATTGCCAACTTTTCTAGTTTCAAAGCGTTTTGAAAGTTTGTATCATTTTGGTATTATCATCTGATTTCTTTGTTTTCCACTTTTCTTTAAAATGTTTGCCGAAAGAAAATTAGATTCTTGTAAAATACCTTATTTGATTCAAGGAGACACCTTTCGGTTGAAAAAGATTGGATTCGAAGCTTGAAAAGTTTGAAATTTTCTTGGAACGTTTATTTCAATTTTGGTTGAGTCCTTTCTTAAAGAACTTAAAGAAGAGATTGATTGGTAAAAGGCAAGAGAGCAACTACATATTGTAAAAGCCAAAATTACGAGAGTAAACACGTGAGAAAAAAAAAGTCTATCTATTTTCTTATACTTACCATTTACTTTATTGCAATTTCTTTTCCGCACTTATTGTCTTGTAATTTCCTTTTCACAATTACTTTCTTGTAATTTCTTTCTCACATTTACCATACGTTACTTTCTTTTCTTTTTATTTTCAATTTACCTTTCTTTACATATATTTTGTAAACATCATGAGTGCAAATGGAGAAGAAAGCAATACCCCAGATTTGAGGATGTTCATGAGGGCTATGCAAGACCAATATACAAATCTTGTCAGGAGGATGGAGCGCCTCGAACGTGAAAGAAGGAATGACTTTAAAAATGAGATGGAGATCCAAGAAAGACCGTTTCGAAGGGAAAGGTATGAAAGGATGGATTGAGAGGATGGAGATTTAAGCCACATCAAGGTAAAAATTATTTCATTCCAAGGGAAAAGTGATCCTGAGACATATTTGGAGTGGGAACGTAAAGTGGAGACCATTTTTGACTACCACAATTATTCGGAGGAAAAGAAGATCAAGTTGGTTTCAATGGAGTTCACCGACTATGCCAGCATTTGGTGGGACCAATTAGTGAAGACACAAAAGCGTAATAATAACCCCCAATTCGCACATGGGAAGGTGTCAAAATTGTCATGAGAAAAAGGTACGTCCCGACTCACTATCATAGAGATCTGTGCCAAAAACTCCAAACTTTGACGCAGGGGTTAAGAAGCGTGGAGGAATATTACAAAGAGATGGAGGTCACTATGATCGA